>NMRB01000387.1:10755-44712 GCA_002633025.1 Notospermus geniculatus | reverse complement strand
GGGCGAGTAATTTGAAGCACTCAGAGACTGTATAACAGTGGAAAGTGTTATAAAAGTCTCACATTATTATCAATATCATTATGACTGTGCTTATCACATTTCACTGTACTTTTCAGGGCGATGGGATGTGGCACTTCGCTGTTGGTCTTTTCCTTGTCTACTTAACCGAGGATTCCCTTCAGCTGACGGCCATTTATGGCTTTTCTTCAGGAGGATGTGTTCTTCTCTTTGGTGCTTTGATCGGTGATTGGGTTGACCGGAATCCTAGATTAAAAGGTAGAGAACGAAAGCTTTATGGTACCAGCATCCAATTCTACAGTCGTCTTCTCCTTTGGCAAGGAGGCACTTTTCATTGAATCCTTGCCATTTGTAGGACAAAGCCAAAGTCAATTGTTACCAACCACCAAAACTGATATTTCCATTCAAACACTGTTGTGAAAACGCATTCCCCTGATTGCCCTTGATTACATGGTGGATGTGATAGGAAAAATGGACCTTGGGGCAAACACACACAGTAGTCATCTTTACTGTACATTGTTGAAATATCAATTTCATTCCAGTTGCACGGACTTCACTCGTCATCCAAAACCTCAGCGTCATCCTGTGTGCCGTTGTCATCTGCTTGATGGTGTACTACCCCGTTGCTATGGTGACGGTCTGGGATGGATGGCTGAATATCTTCTGTCAGATTCTGGTGATAGTTTTTGCGGACATTGCTGTCCTCGCCAGCACCGGACACAAGATCGCAATTGAGCGAGACTGGGTGGTGGAGATCTGCAATCGGGACAAGAAAACAATGACAAGTAATTGTTTATTATCAATTCGTTTTCCATTCGGAAAAAAATTGTTCAGGAAGGATATCCGGCCTCCCCAAACATCTCTGAATTCTTTAGCGATTATTCATTACTTTTCAGGAATGACGGCTGTTCTTCGTCGCATTAACCTAACAACCAATATCCTTGCCCCGGTTGGAGTGGGACAGATCTTCACGTTCGGATCCTTCTTCATCGGTGCCGCATTTATAGCGTCGTGGAATGTGATGTCGTTCTTTGTTGAGTATTACTTGTTGCAAAAAGTTTATTACGCAGTCCCTGCGCTCGCTTCCAAAAAGAAACGGTCGAGAGGTGAGTTTAAGCGCTTACAACTCAAGTTTTTTTCCAGTGTCACAAAATTAGGGAGCATGCGCTAAGAATCACTGATTACCTCGGATGCTTTCAGTCTGCATGTCCATCTATACAGGTCATGCGTTGGACTTTATACCAGGCATTTAGGCTAATGGTACTGCACTGCAAGAAATCTGATTTTGCTTCAATCTCTTCAGTTACTGAGGGCGAAAATGTCGAAGACGGTGAAGTGGAGCCGTGCATGACTGAGCCAGAGATTAAAGTTTCCAGACCGTCCAAAAGATGTCCCGATGTTTGTCTTAAGATCTTTGGGACCTTTATCACCCTGTATAAGGGTTGGCGGTGTTACATGAACCAAAGCGTACGATTTGCTGGGTTGGCCTTGGCTTGTCTTTATATGACAGTTCTTGGATTTGATAACATTACTACAGGTAGGTTTCAGTACATGGATTATACTGTAAAGCAGGAAAATTTCGCGTGCAGGAAATTTTCGCAAATTTCGCGAGGGTGTATGAGTCGCGAAAATTTCCTGTCGCGAATATAAATACAGGCAAGTGATAAACATGGTCCGTGAAAGAAAACTAAAAAAAAATGGCAGAGACTCTCGAAAATATCCTGCAGCGAATATGTCTATAAATCTTGATTCGCGAAAATTTCCAGCCGCAAAATTATCTTGCTTTACAGTATATGTATGGTGTTATTAGGCCAAACCTATTTCTCATTCACAGGAAGTTAATTTGAATAATATCTGTGCATTGTTATACCGGTTATGTGGAACGGCATAACCCACTGGCCAATCAGGATTTTTCTTCTATGCTTCCAGTAGACAATATAAACCACTTTTTTGCAGTTCATTTCATGAAAGAGTGCATCACTAGTTTCAGGTGGAAGATGCTGATAGTTTGGTAGGAATTAACACTTCACTTGAGGTCACATGTTTTAGATTTTCTGGTTCACAGGAATCTGGAGAAAATACGACAAGGCTGACCAGACAATAATTTTGAATTAAAAGTGTGAAAAGGCAAGATGTGATATCATTGGAAATTTCTGTAAAATCAATCAAAAATTGCAATTTGAGAGTAAAATTTAAGGATGGGAGACTTGATTGGAATGAACCCTCAAAACATGTGGCCTAAAAATTGATTCCAATGACCTACATTTCCGATTCATGAAACAACCTTATAAACATTCTGAAAGCTTGATTAACCTTTCCTATCTCCCCAACCACCACCACCACCACCACTCCTGTGCCTGTGACTCTTCCTACCAATTTTTGCTCATACCCTGTACATCAAAATGGATGTGCACTCTTTGTATACATGTACATTTGCCCACCAGCAACAAGCACTTGCATAAATTTCCCTGGAAGCTTATATCCTGACTGGCTACTGACATTGATTGTGAATATTCCTGGATAACTGTAATCCTGAGTTGCCTTGTATGCGGAACACTTCTAAAATTAGGACAACTTCAGACAGTTCCAGTGCTGTCCTTTCTAGAGAGGTTCCATTGTATTTAGATCTGTTTGTGCAATCACTTGTTTTCTACATGAATCCTCTTTTTTCCAGGCTATGCCTACTCCCAGGGGATGTCCGAGGCAGTGTTGGGGGTCATGATGGCTTTAGGTGCAATCGCAGGAATACTCGGAACATACGGGTTCCAGCATTGCAGAGGAAAATTTGGACTGGAACGAACTGGACTATATTCTCTCTGTAATATGGTGGCCTGTTTGACATTGTGTGTGGCCTCGATATGGGCCCCTGGAAGCCCTTTTGACCCCTTTTCTAAGGTGCAGAACACTATGAATCTCAACTGTAGTATTTCTAACGTGAATACGTCCACTGATGCCACAGCTCATCCAAATGTCACAGATTCGGCAGGTTTTACACAAGTTAATCTGCAGACTTTGCTCCAAAATTCCACCGGTGTGAATGACACTTTATCCAGAGGTGAACTGGAATCAGGTCCCAGTCTTCCCGATGTGAGGAATTCAAGTGAAAAATGTCGGGACTCAACATCTGTGGAAAGAAATTACTTCTCGTTGGTGATATTGATGACTGGAATCATCGCAGCTAGATTTGGTAAGAACTTTGGCCTCAATTGTACATGTAGCAAGCAATTTAGAAAGATTCTTTAAGCTTAATTAAAGGACTGTATAAATGCCTTAGTGATTGATTGATTTAATGCCATCAGATTTGTTAGGTTGAAGGAAATGCAGTGCTTGCTTGCCTTGCACTAATGCACTTTTCCTTACACTAATGTAGGGCCTACTATCTTAACCTGAAATCCGATTTTAATTTATTTCAGGTTTGTGGAGTTCAGATCTGACGATTACCCAGCTGATTTTAGAGACTGTCGTCGAGACAGAACGGGGAACAGTCAACGGTGTTCAGAGTTCGTTAAACATGCTCATGGACATGATCAAGTTTGCGCTTGTCATTGTCGCACCAGATCCTCACACGTTCGGCATACTGATTCTTTTATCCTTTTCATTCATTGTCCTCGGGTTGATACTGTATGCCGTCTATTGTTCTAAAGGGGAAGGCCATCTCCCACAGATCAAGAAGTGCTGTGGCGGAAAACGTGCGTCTGATATGGACTTGCAGACAACAGAACAAGGTACTGGATAACAGAAGTAACAGAAGCATCAGTTCTGTATAGTGGGTTCTAGGACAGTACGGACCCGGGCAACTGTTCTAGGTGTCTGTTTTCTGGAAGACAATGTGATCTCATAGATTTTCCAGTCTCAAGCATTTGGTTTAATGATACAGCTGTCAGAGGCCAGTCACTATAATAGAACAAACTTTGTGATCAATTTTGACGGAATGTGTGCAACTGGTCTCAAAACTTGTCATTCCGTATCAATGTTGTTGTGCCTCATAGTTTATTTTTTTACTCCTATAACTTTGTTATTTCTAAGGTGCTGAAATATGTATATTTGAGTGATACTAGTGATAGAACATAAAGAGAGGGACGTTAATCATTATCAAATTATTCTTTTCAATTTTATTCTGTTTTCAATCTGATATAAATGACCATACTGGTATATAAAATAGATATTATGCAGTGACAGCAAACACCTCCACAATGCCATGTCATTCCACATTTTATGGTGCTCCAGTAGGTGAAACTGTCTGACCGAGTGCAGGAGATGGCAGTGACACCTCGGTGCACAACATCGGATGTTTGCCATGTAATGCAAGATCTTGGACCCTAGTAGATACAGCGTGTATGTAGGAGGAAACCAGTGCTTAATTCGCGATCTTTACAGTCGTTACCTCGAGCACTTTGATGCTTTTGGCAATTTCTCAAAAGAAAATCGTATAAAGTCAACTTCAATGTCCACACTTGTCTTTTTATGAAATTTGTACGATGCGGGCAGGTCATAGCGTAGTTGTGCAAGAATATCCATTTTAACACCCCATTCTGTGGCTTTTTTCTGTATATGCTGAAAGAAGATAAGAAAACGAAGATTGGTTCACTAAAGATTTCTAGTTATAGGCAATGTAAATCGGTCACTAATTGACGTTGGTCATCCGATTCTCACCTCACGTGTCGCGGTCTTGTGTAACGAATACACAGCCGTCGTAGCCATGTCTAAACCAAGCTTCAAGAAACTCATGTCGATGCCTATAATAGAAAATGTAAGCAACAAACTTAACTTGCTTGCTTCCCTAAATCCAAGAGGATGTTTCTACAATTGCCACTGGCATTGAATGAGTTAAATTTTGGTTGGCATACGTGTATGACATGTTCACATGTTGCATATCAATCGTTCATTCATTTCATGGAATACCAGTACCGATACGGAACTAGTTATATTCAAAACATTCATTCTTTTTCAATACCTTTGTTATGTTTTGTCCCAAAAGGTGGATTCATGATGACCGTATCAAACTTTTTCCGCCATTTCGTTCTTTCAACGTCAAGTTTAGAAAGGTCAATCTGGATGAGGTCGAGGTTATTTATCTCAAAATCACTGATATTTCCAGCACAAATGTCAAGGGCATCATCGTCAATATCAAATCCTGTGCAGTGACTGAAATTAAAAGGAGCTCAGCAATTAATGTAAGTTTGGACCATTTATTCTATTAGGATGACCTTTAGTTGTTTCAGAATATTTTTCTAAAAGTTTATCAGTTTTTAGTTGAGCTGATCACGTTACTTGCTTGATTGTTATATCAAAGATATTCCACTGGTTACTGTTGTCCTCTGGCTCTGGGCAGTTATATGATCTGACATTCCTCCCACGGCGTCACTACAAAGGTCAGCTGAGTGCAAGGCCCACAAGCCTCTAGTTATTTGCCAAATTGCCATTGTGTCATGAAAAGTAACATAATGATCATAACGCCTTGATAGGAATAAGTGGGTAAGCCTAATGGAGCTGTCAACTCTTCAAACCCAACAGAATATGACATACCAGCATCCCAACATGACGGCACCGATACAAAGGACACCACATCCACAGCCAAGATCAGCAACAAACTTGTTTTCAAGGTCGTCAAAAGTGGCACTTATTGTGTGTAGCATCCGGGCTGAAATGTAAATGTGCTACATTGGTGAGACATTTCAACATGTGAAAGAATGATCAATATAACGGATAATTTAGGTAGGATGTCGCACCTGCTATATGAGGTGATGTGGGGTACTGCTCCAACAAAATTTTTGGTTCCTCAAATCCATCAACACTTTGTAGATTTGATTCAAGTTCCTTCAACTTCATCCTGGCCATGGTAGCGAGATTACCAAGTCAGCACTTTCTGATGAGCTTCTACTGAGAATCTGAAAATTGATAAATCACGTTTGAGAATTGAAATTTCATACTGAAGATGATCTTCCCTACATTGTCTCTGGAATTCGTGTACCAGTAGTACCGGTAGGCCGGGAAGTTTTTGAACCGGTACCGACCGGTAGGGCCTACCAGGTATAGGTAGGTCCGCCGTGTAAAGGAAAGAATATGGCCAGGAAAAACTGTCCTGGGGACAAAAATCCCATTGTTTCAATTACATTTTAATCTCTTGTTTTCAAATGGTATGCACCTTAATCCCTCATGGGCCAATAGAAGCGGACACTTTTTACAGGGGACATTCTTTCCTGTTACACCAGGTACTAGTCTCGCGCAGCCAGCCGTTTCGTTCCGCAGGTACTGCTACACAAACGTCTGGCACATAAGGTCGTTATTTCTGTGATACGGTGCATTGTGGGTAATTCTGCCACAGGTCACATGACATACAAAATGGCCGCTTTTACATTTCGGCTTTCCATTGCTTTCACGCTTATAAAACATCGATAAAACTTTCTGAAAATGTCTGAATTCAGCGAGGAATTCATTTCTAAAGCTATAGGAGACAGTGTGACCTCACTGGGGTTGAACTTCCACCTAAAAAATGAGCAGGAATTGTGCATGAGACATTTGTTGAGAGGTAAAGATGTGATGGGCATTCTGCCAACGGGATTCGGAAAGTCCATCATCTTCCATTTGATGCCAGTTGCATTTAATCACCTGATGGGAACACAAGCAGCGGCCGTCCTTTGTATATCACCATTAGTAGCGTTAATGGAGGATCAGGTTGTTGCTGCTTCCAAGCATGGCTTGGATGCGGTTTACCTCTCGGAGTCCATGGACCTGGACAAAAAAGGTAGTTATTAGGCTTAGCTTAGGCCTACTATATTACTAACTAGCCTGCCAGAACAAACCACAAAAGGCACAGCACAATGACAAGGCCATGGCATGGTGCGTGCTACTGACCAGCAGCATTCTGGCAGGTTATCTCAATATCAATAGCAGCCACCAGGATTATTCGTTGATTTACAAAAAATGAGTACAGTGAACATGTGGCGATTTCCACGGCAGCAAGAACAGTGGTAATTTTTTAAGGAAGGAGAATTCTGTATGCCATCAACAGATCATTCAGTATATTTTATATCAACAAAGACACTTTTTTCACACTCGTATCTTTCATTTTTAAGAGATATTGCAAGGCCTCGAATCTGGAGAAGCAAACCCACAGTTAATTTATGTTAGTCCAGAAGCTGCCCTGACAGGAAGATGGAGAGAAGTTTTAATGAAATACACAGACAGAATCAAACTCATTGTGGTTGATGAAGCACACTGTGTAGAACAATGGTATGTTGGGCTTGACTTCTGAACATCAGAGAACAACTTCAAATAGCTCAGTTCCTAATTTTCTGTACTAATGTCTAAAATGCAACAGCTGAATCCATTGGACTCTTTGAAAAGAATATCTAGTGACTCTCCACTCCAAAACCAATCAGAAGTTGCTCTAAAGTTGGGAATGAATTGTCTGTCAATTTCAATATTGCCCGTCTATTGTGAAGTCTGCACGCTTCTCTTTCTTTCCTTATCCCCTTGTGTCATTTTCCGTGCGACTTCTGACTGGTTTGGTGGTGGAGGGTCACATCCACAACTGTGATGTTGCAACACACACATCATGCCGGAGTTGGTGCCTCGTAGTCATGCGACATGTGTGACGTTCATTAATATTTCAGAAGAAATTTTCCATAAGGGCCCTTGAAGCCCTTGTATTACGTGCTTCCAAAATGATTATATTCTCGACATGTCTGTCCATATTCCAGGTTTCAAAACAGCCTTTCAACATGTTTCACACATTCACATTGGCCATTTTTTTTCCAGGGGTGCAGACTTCCGCAAAGATTACGATCGTATAGGAGAACTGAGGAGCATTTTCAAGGAGGCACCACTACTAGCTTTGACGGCAACAGCAACACCAGCAACAATAAAATCCATTTCTGAATCACTGTTCATGAACAAAAATATGGAAACTGTGGTAGCCAGTTCTGATCGTGTAAACATTAATTACTGTGCAAAGAAAATCAAACAAGGCAGTACTGACCAACTGCACTGGGTTGTCGATCAGCTGATTGTCCATAGAGAGAAAACACCAAAGATGTTAATCTACTGCAGAACAATTAATGATTGCTCACTGATTTATAAATACTTGATTACTTCTCTTGGTGACAATCAATATTGTGGCAGTAGAAAAAGTATTGAGAATTCATTAGTTGCAATGTACCATCATGCAACATCGGTGAGGAACAAGCGTGCGGTTATGGACTCCTTTAACTTGGATTCCAGTTTCATCAGGATTATTGTTTGTACAGTTGCTTTTGGAATGGGTGTAAATGCACCTGACATTATCTATGTGATTCACTGGGGTGCCTCACGGAGTATAAGTGGATTTTTTCAAGAATCTGGAAGAGCAGGCAGAAAGGGAGCAGAGGCATATTCGATCTTATACTACACTGGACATAGTATTGCAAAGAATGCGACCGATGAATTGATGAGAAAATACTGTTTGCTTGAAGATGACAGATGTCGACGCGAATTCTTGGTAGAGTTATTTACACCCAAGTTCACTCCTGTGAAAGATTACAGTAATAAACACCAATGCTGTGACTTATGCTCAAGAGCTTGTGAGTGTGAAAACTGTCCAGAAATCATTGGTTTAACAGACACTTGTTCAGATGCAGATGTGCTAAAGGCTTCATCCCTAAAAGAGGCGTGTAGGACAGTATCTGATCAGGAACGTTCTCGCATTCGGGCTGAGTTGACTGCTTACAGGTTGTCTCTAAATGCTGAACCTTCACTCACTAGTGCTGACATAAGAACTGGCCTTTCCTTATCTGCAATCGAAGAAATAATTGAAAACTTGGAATATATCCGCTCATTCTCAGATTTACAAGATATTTTATTTGATGAAGAGATCACTCACTCAGTTTATGCAATTATCATGATTTATTTAGATTAGGTGGTCGCAGAGACTTGTATTGTGTGATGTAGAGAAGTGTGGTCCCCATAACGGGAACACAAGGAGCTGCAGGGGGTCTTGAATGGAGTCGTGCAAGTTCCAATTTGAGTTCGTGATGAAGGCTTCCAAAGTGCTACTTATGGTGTAAGATAAGTTCAAGACATGAATAAATGGAGGGATAATGAAGGGATATAGCCTTTTCTGGTATTTTGTGTCCCCCNCCCCCCCCCCCCCCACAGCACAATTGCCTCTGTGATTATATACATAACATGGTCAGTTCAAAATATGTGACCCGTCACCACGGAATGAGTCATTAAGTTGCACATATATGAACCAGAGTGAACCAAAATAACCACCAAAATAAAAAGGAAGGAAAAAACAGAATCACTCAGGATTCACAAATGTCTGACAACGGGCGAAGGTCTTCTGAAATTGACAGATATTTGGTTTCACCCAGCCAACCTCAGAACGACTTCCGACTGGTTTGGTGGTGGAAGGTCACATATAGTCTGTGGGCACCTGTCGGAATCCTTACAATTAAACCACTTATGCCTGGATATGAACTCTTGGTCACTGTCAATACATCTATGGTTAATTAATGATGAAGTATACTTACCACGTGCAGAATTATCAAATGGCTCGGCTTGAATATCTACAAAAAGTCGTACATCCGTGAATCTTTGATTGATATGTCCGCAAATTATGTGAAGAAAAATGTTAACTCTGCCTTCCCTCTCGATGAAAAATGTGGAAGAATCCATTCCCTCTGAAATATTTGGAAGAATCCAAGTGTCAAACAATACACCACCATAGAAGTAAAAGTATCTGACATCACTGAACTACAAGCAGGCAGATATGTCTGGTGAAAAAGAACTTGTACTTAAAAAGCCCACTTTCCCTGAGAATATGCTGCCTTCTTCTCTGACAGCCATTCGTGCAACTCCTTCGGATTTATAGCAGTGAATGGGTCATTAGGCATCAGTGGGAAAGCATTATGTTCCCTTCCAGGATGAACTTCAAGGACTTGACATGAAATTAGTTCCTCGATTATCTTCTCCAGATCCTTTGATGTGTCTCTTCTGGTTCTGCTCCTGGAAAGTTTGGAAATCTCAAGTTCTGCCTCTAAACTGTGTCGCATCTCACGGGTGAACAAAATAGTTTTGCCTATGTTGTTCACAGCTTCAGGTTTATGATTGGGTCCCAAGCACTTGATCCTCTCCTTTGCCTCCCTATTCAACAATTCCATGACATAATCACCATCTAGATTATTGAACTGCCCACCAGACAGATTGACAAATCTGTTCCACTGTAGTTGGTGCCCAAGCCGTGGGGTCAATAATGCCACCACACTAGCAATCAGAAGGAAGGACTCCAGGCGGTACTTGAACTTTCTTGTGACATGGTAGAGCAGAAGGCTGAACTTCCAATTCCTCAACATTCTATCTCCATCGCCACTCCGACTTGTAAGGACAGATATCTTCCTTAGTAATCCTAACTTCATTAGGCTAATTGCGTAATTGTACACATGGTCTTGATCTGTCTGACCAGTGGGCAATGGATCTGCTACATTTTCCTCAATTCTGTCGATTGTGGACAACATTCCAGGAAAAATGTACTCGTCAACAATCTCTTTAGCGATTCGATGCAGGAACTGTTTCCTGTACTCCAGGGATGTTGCCCTCATCAAAACGTTGAGCTTTCGAGGCTTTGCCTTAAGATCAGACATTCCAAGATGTTTCATCGCCGCAACAAGAACATGCGCATCAGTGACCAAGTCCAGAAATGCTGAATCCGCATGGTAGTCCTTTGAAACATCTTGCACAACATTCCTTCTATTGATCAGATTTCGCAGTTGTGCCAATGTTCCACCATCTCTAACACTGTTACTCTTGTACAGTTGGTCCATTGTGGCCTGCAGGAAATTCATCTTCTCGTGGAAATCTTCCACCATTGTAAAAAGTCCTTCCAGGCGTTCCTCTGGTGTTTCAGAATCAGCTCTTGAATTATGTGCACCTCTGACCCTCTCACAAGTCAACTGGTCTCCACCAACGGGAATCCGGCGCATCTTGCCAAATGACTCGTCTCTGCAAAGACAGGATACTTACATATGATAAAAGTAATAATAAATTTGAAACACAAAAAAATATCATGTGTGTTGTTCTTTACTTTTTATGTGGAATTCCTAGCCTGATTTTGAAAAATCAATCAACAAAACACACCTTTCCTTAACAGATTCCAGGACATCTTGGTCCCGAACATTTGGCACATATTTCTGGAGATGCTCCAGTATTTCAACCATCTCAGCTGTCTTGTTTTCGTTCTTTTCTATTATTCCAAGTGGCAACTACATGTATTATGAAATTAAAAAGAACTGTATTAGCAATGGAAACACACACAAAAAATATAAGAGAGAAATTAATTTTTGTGTTTAATTGTACTGAAATATTTGTATTTAGTGCCAATTATTAAGAGAAAACACTTTCAACATACATAATTTTTAGAAAACTGCCTAAAAAATTCTAGAAGTGCCTATTATTATTGTTTATTATCTTTTTATGAATTACTGGTTGATATTCTTAATCATTGCACCTGCTCTTGAAACCATGTAATGGATTGTTCTAATCAAACTGGAAGTTGCAGTGAAAAAGTTAACCAAACAAGGAAATGTGATTTCAAAATTCCATGACATGTACATTGTATGTCAATGTTCATGTATGCTTGATCACAATGATAGGAGGAGGATGTCCCCACTCATGCCAGTACACAAAGAAAAACTCACCATGCAAAGTACCAAATGGTGATGTTTATGTCTTTCTTAGCCTGGAAAAATCAGCAACAAAGTGTTTGATACAGTAGTGATCATCTCGGAGTACATTGGAACTGGGCGCTTAGTTTCATTGTTTCAACTTTGGTCTCCTCATATTTTCAATGGCTTCAAAATGAAACCACAAGCCATCTTGCTTGTTCTTTCAGGAGGGGAGACCAAAGGAAATGACAATTTTGTGGTTTTCATTTTCAATGCATTTTGAGATTATCACTGCTGTAGTAGTTATCTGTGTTAGTGAGAAATATGAACGAATTAGTAGGTTAGATGTGCATGAAAATTAACAATAAGAAACATAAGAAACATTTGTATCCATTTACCTTATATGATATCCATCAGCATGTACCATTTACACATGTTTTATTCTAAGAAACTTCTAAAATATAACTTCAGTGAACTTCCTTCTCGATATCACATAACTGGCAGGCATGCAGATGAGGAAAGTGACAACCCCAGGGATGGAGCATGCATTATTTCAAGCATGTCAGTGGGAGGTGTTACCTCTAAGAGGAAGGTTTGCATTGAAAACTTGTTGAAAAAACATTCAAATATATTTGAGAATATCCACCTGAGTTCACTGGATGACAATGCCCAAAATCTAAAACAGCATCCCTGCGACTGAAAGAGCAAATACAGCAAAATAAACAGATAAAATAAAACTCAGCATGCATTTATAACAATTGTTGTTAGCATACCACAACAGACTTGGTTTTCATCACTTCTGAATAACGATGTTCGAAATCAACTTTTTCAAACAGGCTGCTGAATTCTGGCATGTACTCCACAAGGATGTTACCAACAACAGCGATCATGTCCTCCTTCATGCTGTAATTTTCCTCTATTGATGGAATAAAAAGAGCATTCTCAATGTCCTTCAACTTGGCCATTGGTTCATCATCTGGTAACTGCTCACAGTTGACTCGATCACGCACTGCCATCATCTGCGAAAAAAACAAGCAAAAAGCTTTTAAAAATTTGACCTCGAGACAATCCCCTCAGCATTTTAAACAACAAAATGTGCCATTTTTGGGAGAAGCAGACAGACCTTCCGTGTTTAGATATACATGTATTTTAAATGCAAAATGATTTGAAATCACAAGTGATGTTTTATTGGAATTTTTTTCAATTATATCCAAAGAGTAACCTACTTGAACATAGTGTTTTAGGGTATTCTGATGCTCGGCTGTCATCTCTCGTACATGAATGTGGTAATCTAGATTGTCGATGTTAAATCTGGAAAATCGACACAAGTGTGAGAGCTACATACATAGGAAATTCATCAATTTGTTTCCATTTGTCATGTTTGTACTATACTGTATTGTACTATTTGAATTTAATTGAATTTAGAATGGTTTGTCATGTGGCCAACAGCAATTAAGGGACCAGGATGTGTACACTTAGACAGAATGGTACTTTTCTTGCATGACTCGGATCAAAAACACACCTAAACCCAGCTCTTGGCATGCTTGGGACGCATGGTGCACATGGTAGAACAGCTGCAGAATATGCATGATCTCCTGGCTCATTTGCCTCAACAGTGTTATCAGGGTACCTTTCTTCAGCCTGAAAAACAAAAACAAATGTGAACAAACAATGACATCATTGTCTTTTGTTTTCAAAGGTCTTTTGTTTTGCTTGGCAGACGGGATATGCGAGACCTAAACATCTTTTAACACCATCTTCATCTCTTAAGATCCAGATGAATTGGAGAACAGACAATTTCAATGTGATCAAACTGGGGGCTTGATGAACTTATGACTTTTTTCTGAACTTTTGTTGTCCAGCAAATAAAAAAGGGCAACCTTACCTGTGTATTGGCTTCCAGTTCACTCTTCCACCTTTTTATTTCTTTTTCCGATTCTTCTGCTGCAATTCTGAGTATCCCATATGTTGTTGAAGGCGACAAGGTCACACCCAATGCATTCAGAACTAAGTACCCTTCCTTATTCAAGTGAAAGGACTGCATAGCAAGTGTGATGTACTCTTGTAGTGCATTTGACTTCTGGCTTTTTGCATTAGTCAAAATACAAAGTGCAGCCATAACTTTATTGTAGTTACAGGTAAGCACTTTCTTCTTCCTTTCCTTCTTCTGGACCAAGTTACAAAGCATAGACCACAGATGTGGAGCTGACTTTTTCACAATTGTGTTGAGTTTCTCCAGTCTGGTCCCTCCAACATTGTTTTGATCACGTGATGTGACTTTGATGAGTTGATTCATCTCTGCACAAAGCATACCACATATTGCTGTTCCAAGTTGATGTGCCTGGCTACTCCACAGTTCCTTCACAGCCTTTCTCAGATTACCATTAAGAAGAGCTTTCACTGTTGCAATGAATTTCCTTTTTATTGGAAGAGAACGAAACGTAAGTGATACCTTTCTTCCTTCCCTTGCAATGCCATCTTCAGTCCTCGATGTTCCCTCAAGAGGACTAATCACACTACCAGTATCACGAGGCCTTGTACCATCTTCATTCCCATCCTCCATGTCCTTGCTTCCAGTAGTAGGCCTATCAGAAGTCGAAAAGACCAATGATCGCTTTGCATCAGCAACACCATCTGTTGCCTGCCCGACACCAAAACTTGCAACCTTCTTCTTCAAATGACCTGGTCCTGGAGATGGTGTTTTCACCGCCATTCTTTTGAAGCGAGGAGGTTTGCCCGACTGTCGAGCTCCATCAATTTGACGCCGGATGTGGTCGGCTTTTTCCATAAACACCCTACATCTCTCTGTCAGGTTTCTGCATGCTTTGCACATGAATGTGCCGAAGTTTCTGGCGTCGTTTGCCACCCGCTGGTCAAGGTGTTCCTCAACCAAATCTATTATCTTGCCAGCGCCCACAACTCCATCATTTGTGTATAAATAATAATAATTACCAGGCCCCCGCTTCGGCTCTGAACAGAATACGCAAATGTTGCGCTCAAATACGAGGCCAGGAGAAACTAACTTTCTCGGAGTGCACATAACTGCATATTTCACACATTTTCCACGAAATTACAATGCTTTTTGCACACAGACATGACAGATGGACGCAAACACTGGTCGTCGCCATGATGAAATCACATGATTGCTGGTATTGACCAATCAGCATCCCTGCTGCAACCAGATGACGAGTTTATTTTGAAGGAATCGACGGATGGGAATGAGTAACTAGCTCTGTCCCTGATTAGCCAATCAGCATCCAGACCAGGATCTTGGTCTGCTCGTAACAGAAAAAGCGACGTTATGACCCAGACGCTTGTTCGATCCCCAGATTCGAAACAGCGGCTGGGTGACCGAGACTAACCAGGTACGTGTCGCCACCTTTCGTCTATCTATCAAACTACAATGGAGACTGGTCTCTTGTCCTCTAGCCGCTTCGCTTATACGAGTATCAGTGGAGCAGCTCGAGGATAGAGGATCAGTCTACTACAAATTGCAGAAGATGAACACACAAAAAAGAACTGTTTTCAAGCAAACTGAACAATAATTTCACCTGTTTACAGGATATACCAATACTTATATATAAACCCCTTCCTTTGTTAGGAAAGGTATGACAATTTGATGCGTGGAAATAGCGTTATTATCGAAAAAATAGTGCCTTGAATACAGAGGGGGAGAAAACATCATTTCCTCTAGCGGCAGGACTTGGAACTAAATTTCTAGGAAAATGCGCAATGAAAACATGGACTTGCCATATTTTATGAAAACTTCGCTAAATACATGATTTTCAGACAAAAAAGACAGCGAGGAATCAATTACTTTGGCGAAAATGGAAAACTCGCCCCTGGGACTTGAAGATAAACCCTATGAACTGAAACTAGGCTCAAGTTTCAGTACAAAAGATCATGCTTTTCACTCCATGAGATGTAGGTGTACTTTATGTGTATACAATGTATGGAGAGTGGGTAGTGTAATTAGTGTCATGTCAGCAAAACGTAAAACAGCTGTTGGTTGAAATTTTGTCGTGGGTTTTGTCGAATGTTTGGGCCTAATGGTTCTGTAACTTTTCTTGAGTGTAGAATAGAAGGGTATGCATTGGTATCCCTGCCCACCCGCCCACCCATCACTGGGAGTGGGAGGTGACGTCTGAGACTTGGAGTGAAACAAGCCTTTTTTTCACAGATGGCCTAACATTTTTGAGTATTACGCAGGCAGGTGCCGTCCTAAATAATGCTAAGGAGGAGCCTCTTCAAGGGAATGACCCCCTCGGGTTTGAAATATGCTGAAATGGCTGCAAGTGCCTTAGTCTACAAGTAACATGCTGGATGTAACCAATTCCTTAAAGTTTTCAAAACTTGGTTTCTTTTTCAGATGACTTCAAGCCCGCTTCTATGGACACAAACCAAGTGGCTACAGTTCAAGTTCTAGAACGCAATGAAGTTACTGTTTCTGTCCCGCATGTTGAGGTAATTTGAACAGTGAAGTAAATCTGGCGCTCGATTCAATTTCTCTGACCCTAGAGGCTCTATCTAATAGGTGGTCGAATGAGGCAAGGTTGGCAAAGATACCTTACCTACCAAGAGTCTCAGGCCAAAAGTGGATTCAAGCCAGGATGGAACCTCGTGACCACGAGCCAGAGACCTGAGACAGAGCCGCGACACCACCCAGGTTAGCAAAGTTCAAAGTTGTGAATAATTTTGAAATGCAATTGAATCTTCTATTTTGTATTTGCAGGGTGCAGGTGCCAGCCATACTGTGTTCAAGGGCAACAAACGTCCAAGTCAAAAAGAGTGTGTTCTGATTATAGATCATGAGACCGGTGAAATAACCCTTGAAAAGTTAAGCTACATGGTACAACTAAAGAAGACGAGGCCCGAGACTAGGTGATCATCGCTATGTCCTTCTGATCAGATCTTGCAGCTCAGACCAAGACCAAGATGGCCAGGGTTGTTGAAATGCTGATTATAGTACCAGTAGATCTCAGCAAGCAGCGTTGGTCCTAGTTTATGTTTTCTATGTCCCATTTCAGGAGTGTTCCAACTCAAAATCGAGGACAACAGCTCAACCGCCCGTCAACACCAGTCGATCAATCGGGCAAACCGAAGGATGTGAAAACATCCCCTAATAAATCCAAAGTGGCGTCAAAACCAACAGCGACAACTGCCCAAGCTCGCCCGAGTCCCGTTCACAACCGACCGAGTCCTGCTAGTCAAGGGTCGCCCGCTCCTGCTTCTGAGACTAAGAGAGGTGCGTGTTTGTCGATCTTTTTGAAGTATTCATACACCTGGCAGGTGGAAAACACATGAGCAGTAAAATCCTCTGTTTTACTACTTTTGTAAATTTCATCCCATTAATGCATTCTACCAAAATATCTATTTTTGATTCTACTGATATCACAGTATTTCGTTGTTCTCGGAGTTGTGCAGTTGTGAGATCTGGAGGGGGAAGTAGGCTAAAGGGAATGCCACCTTGGCAATGCTCTACAGCACAAAATTTTATGGAGAATCTCAATGGTTCTTATTTTTAGCGAGCTCACCAGATTGGTTTGAAACAGGTAAATTAGATGACAGTTATTCATGTTGAATTCCTGCTTGGTCTTGGTGGGATATGCTGGAAGATCTACATCTTGGTTTTGTTGTACGATACTCTAGACTCACTTCTCTTAGGTCAGAGAGACTACCCAGCCTCTGCTCGAAATACTGCATGACCAAACCGAGTCTGAAGTTGTGGGTCAGTAATTGGAAAAAAGTGACTATTGAAAGTTTGGTCTTGTTATNCTGCCCACCCGCCCACCCATCACTGGGAGTGGGAGGTGACGTCTGAGACTTGGAGTGAAACAAGCCTTTTTTTCACAGATGGCCTAACATTTTTGAGTATTACGCAGGCAGGTGCCGTCCTAAATAATGCTAAGCAGGAGTCTCTTCGTAAGGGAATGACCTCCTCGGGTTTGAAATATGCTGAAATGGCTGCAAGTGCCTTAGTCTACAAGTAACATGCTGGATGTAACCAATTCCTTAAAGTTTTCAAAACTTGGTTTCTTTTTCAGATGACTTCAAGCCCGCTTCTATGGACACAAACCAAGTGGCTACAGTTCAAGTTCTAGAACGCAATGAAGTTACTGTTTCTGTTCCGCATGTTGAGGTAATTTGAATGGTGAAGTAAATCTTGCGCTCAAATTGTGAATAATTTTGAAATGCAATTGAATCTTCTATTTTGTATTTGCAGGGTGCAGGTGCCAGCCATACTGTGTTCAAGGGCAACAAACGTCCAAGTCAAAAAGAGTGTGTTCTGATTATAGATCATGAGACCGGTGAAATAACTCTCGAAAAGTTAAGCTACATGGTACAACTGAAGAAGACGAGGCCCGAGACTAGGTAATCATCGCTACGTCCTTCTGATGAGATCTTGCAGCTCGGACCAAGACCAAGATGGCCAGGGTTGTTGAAATGCTGAATGTACCGGTAGATCTCAGCAAGCAGCATTGTTCCTAGTTTATGTTTTCTATGTCCCATTTCAGGAGTGTTCCAACTCAAAATCGAGGACAACAGCTCAACCGCCCGTCAACACCAGTCGATCAATCGGGCAAACCGAAGGATGTGAAAACATCCCCTAATAAATCCAAAGTGGCGTCAAAACCAACTGCGACAACTGCCCAAGCTCGCCCGAGTCCCGTTCACAACCGACCGAGTCCTGCTAGTCAAGGGTCACCAGCTCCCGCTTCTGAGACTAAGAGAGGTGCGTGTTTGTCGATCTTTTTGAAGTATTCATACACCTGGCAGGTGGAAAACACATGAGCAGTAAAATCCTCTGTTTTACTACTTTTGTAAATTTCATCCCATTCATTAATGCATTCTACCAAAATATCTATTTTTGATTCTACTGATATCACAGTATTTCGTTGTTCTCGAAGTTGTGCAATTGTGAGATCTGGAGGGGGAAGTAGGCCTAAGGGAATGCCACCTTGGCAATGCTCTACAGCACAAAATTTTATGGAGAATCTCAATGGTTCTTATTTTTAGCGAGCTCACCAGATTGGTTTGAAACAGGTAAATTAGATGACAGTTATTCATGTTGAATTCCTGCTTGGTCTTGGTGGGATATGCTGGAAGATCTACATCTTGGTTTTGTTGTACGATACTCTAGACTCACTTCTCTTAGGTCAGAGAGACTACCGGTACCCAGCCTCTGCTCGAAATACTGCATGACCAAACCGAGTCTGAAGTTGTGGGTCAGTAATTGGAAAAAAGTGACTATTGAAAGTTTGGTCTTGTTATTCAAAAATGCCAGATCTGTGTGTTCCTAGGTTGCCTGCCAGAAAAAGTGAACAAATGTTTGGGGCATTGATGCCTGCTTATCTCAATGAAGAGTGACCTTACAGGAGTGACTTTAGAGTATTGTTGTGTATTGTATGTATCTGGTGGTGTGCTTTCCATGTTGTTCATATGGATTATGGGTTGGAAGATACTTTTTAAAGAAGACATATGTGATGTCAGCACAATGGCATTGGTAGAGGGATCTGAGTACATGTACCGCTTGTGCAATTCTCCAGCAAATCACTGCCTTTGTTTCCCATTCTAGAACATGTAAAAATTGCTTCTTGCTTTCTGTCTATCAGTGACTTCGATCAAACATGACATATCCGTTATCCTCAAATGGTTTATTATGTCCTTCTGTTTTCAGTTGAGGCTGCGTCGATCGGCATTATGTCAAGTTCGGGAAGTGATCTGGGTTCGAGCAGCGAGTCTGAATCTGATGGGGAGAAAAAACCACCTCCAAAACCAGTTCAAAAAATTCCCGGTAAGGAGGCATATTCTTGATAAAGTGCGGGGCTGTTTCTTAGTTTTGTGAAAATATATCAATGATATCAGGGGGGGGGGGGGTCAGAAAAATGCCAAGATTTCACTGAATTTTTTTCATTTTAAATTTTCAGGTGCTGAAGTGAATACCTCTGGACACAACAACAAGCATTTTATGAGTACATTATGTAAGTGATTATTGCACTGAATTTCATTTGCTTGTTACTCCCATTTTATTAATGAGGCCTATGATGATGACATGTATCAGGACCCTGAGATCTAACACCTAAGATTTCTGCGGTTTGTGTAAATTTGTCTTTTATTCTAAATTAATTATTTTTTTCTAAAATTGTCTTTTAGGTGAAGATCTCCAACTCAGTGAGTCTGGAAGTGACAGTGACTGATGGTACAGGCGTCGTGGAGAATTGCTCAAAAGAGAACTGTAGTCAATTTTCACCTAAGTGTAATCTATTTTTGGGAGGGAGGAGATGCCCCTATGTAATTTCTTGTCTATGTCAGTCAGCAAAAAGGCCACTGCAAACATGGCAGAAGAAATTTTCCGTTTGTGTACCGGTATGTTGTTAATGAGGAAGCCTACTTGATCGGGAACCTCCAGTTGCAGCAACTGTGGAACTACCTCCGTTTGTGGACCTCTGCCAGGAGGACCTCTCTTTCAAAGACACCAATGTTCAGTCACAGTTGGTTATTTCTGTTTATTTTAATCTCAATTAAGGACAGCATTGCCTGTGGAATAGGTGTCCTTAGTAGACAGGTTCCCAGTATTCGCCATGTTAAATGCTTAGTGAACTTCATACAATTTGGTGCCCCACTCTGCAGTGGCCTCTTACAATAATTTGTGGTATCATACAATTTGGTGCCCCACTCGGCAGTGGCCTCTTAGAATTGTGGTATCTTTGTTGTGCATATATTTCACCTGTACTTGTATTGTAGAGATAATAAATTTATTTACATGTGAGACAAATATTGCTGTTTTGTGTTTTATGAAGCAACAGTCCTAGCAAGATACCAAAACTTGGCATAAGGAAAGCAACAAGAGAATATACTTCAACAACGAGTTTTATTTTTTCCAAAATGTAACTCGATACAAACTAATGTTGACCTATCTTTGTAATATTGGCTAAACTTATACAAAATGGAAAATTTCATCATTGAACGTCGGACTTGCGAACTATTTACAGATGAATGCTTTGTCGATTCCCCATGTGCAGCATCAGTCACCAGTCTAGACTGATAGAAAGGTACACAGCATCCAGGTGCCACCCACTTTATCTATCTGATTAAGGGATCACCTCAAAAGAAATCGACACTTGAAAAAGAATGAAACAATGCAATAGATGTACTTCACCACACTAATGACAGAAAGCTAATGCCGAAATGGGATATTTATTTAATGCACACGAAGTCTCAAAAATTCATAAGGTGACGTGAGTGACTTGCTTATAAATTTTTGGCGTCATCAATGCCTCAATGATATGTTTTAATGTACCGGGTACATTTACTAAGTTCTCATAGCTATACCATGTGATCAAATGCAATAAGAGTATCCCAATAACTGAGATGGTGGCGGAAGTGGAGGAATGGGCCATGACCACAGTACCACCAGCATCACTACTCAATAAAAGAAAGGCTAAGTATAATAGTAGAAGCCGTGTTTATGCAAAATAGCAAATTGGAATACAACGAATCATACTTTTGTCAACTTCACATACCCGTTAGTTAATACATGTAGTACAGTCATGTACATTACATACAAAACACATGTAATTGTTTTCCAAATTTTGCAGTTTACAAACAAAGGAAAAGCCCCCATTCCAAATGAACAAACAACGAAATACACAACCACACCCAACTCTCAGGGCCGCAGAGACATCAACAAGTTCTGCCTCGGAGTGACACCACCATGGTCAGTTTGGAGGTCATAAGTTAACCACATCAAACGTTTGAGAAATTTGCCAAAAGCTGAATTCAAGCACTATAAAATGCCATGTATTGATTGATTGATCATACAGGAATATGAAAAAGCATCAAAGCTGCACAAACTGTATTGCCATCATCCGCCTTCTGACATCTCTCAAGTATTTACCCGAAGCCGAAGCAATCTTCAAGGATACACAAGTACATGTACAATCCTATCAATGATATGACCTGGTTATAGAACTGAAGTCTAAAATATTTCTAATCGCATTAAAGTGAAATAGTAAAACAATTTTGTTCCAACTCCTAATCAGTCATCTTATCGGAACTCCATGAATTGCCAATGAAACGAAACTTGAAAATGTTGTAAAATTTAATTCAGTTGACTCTCCTGCTGGAACTTGGCACAGACATGGACATGAGAATAGTTCCTACATTTGCACACATTGTTTTGTTAACGATAAATGCAATATGATGAGGTGGGATCACGTTCCTTATTTTCTATCGAACACCTTTGACTATCTCTTGCGAAATCGACTAAGCTGTTGTTGTCGTTGCTTCTCCTCTCTCTCCTTCTTCTCTTCCTTCTCTCGTTGTGAGATGTCAAACCATGGTAAACTAAATTCACTGAAAAAGTTTGTAAGTCAACATTACTTACAGGTATTAAACTAACTCCTGAGGTTAAACTCTTTCCTTGTCTCAGAGGTTTTCTGCCTGCCTGCCAACAGTTGAAGGCAAACTCCACTTCTGATCAGTGGGATATGTTTGATTGGACTTGGAGTAATTTGTACCAATAATATACACTGTTAACCGTGGAGTGTAGGTTTATCAATCAACCATGCTCCGCTGCGCAAGTCTGACAACCAAAACTGATGAAATCAGAGTCATTTCTCGGGCTACTCACTTGTTCTTCTTCAATATGAGAGGATATCCGAACACGTTCACTGGAATGTCCTCAGCAACTTCTATGAACTTCGCTGAAATGAACAGGATGCAATAAACAAGATGGAGAAAAAAAACAAGTCTCCGACGTTGTTAGTCTCTAAATTAATCCAAATTTCAATTTGATTTTTGAGGCTCTGAACTAAAATTACCCGGTAGTTACCACTGTAATGGATGGCAGCAACAGTTACATTTACAACAGCCTGAAACCCTGTAGATCAAGTACCCAGTACTCACCAGCGTCAAGAGCTGGGCAAAACGAAGTCACGATTTCATGCTTCTTACTCTTCGGCGGAGAGGATGCAGCATAACGCCCATATTTCAACTTCTCATACATACGTTGTTCACGTATGCGCTGAATATCCCAACGTTTACGTCTCTTTTCATCATTTTCCGTCTTCTGGTGCCGTTTTACGTAAACCTCATCTTCCATATTTTCTGTCCCTTCGAGGGAATAACAATTCGACACGGGGTGAAACCGCCATTTTGGCACCTCAACTCTTGGCCGCTTCTTTCGCGTTGGACTCTGTGCTTCCGCCTTTTCCGGTACTTTCGTTGCAACAGCTAGTTCCACATCAGTTTGACAGGGTACATAAAAAGGTTTGTCTGTTTTCACTATACTGGAATTGCCAATCTCTTCAAATTTTCGTTTCAGAGGTTTTATACGGAATGTTGTCTGATTTATCGCAGAAGCATCAGCAGCGGCATCATATTTTTCAGCCTTGATCGGAGTAGTCACTGGTTGTTTGCTTCGCAAGTCTATGTCCCTGGAAGGAGATGCAACACCCTCTTCACCAGACTCCAGTTGTCTTTTCACTTTATTTTTCAAGACATTATTAACCACGGCCTTATTTCGATTTTTACTGGGAGTACTTTGGTCTCGGTTTGAGGTATTTAGGCTCCGCCTCGGCAGTCTCTGATCACCCGGTTTCCTGAAAAGAGGAAATGGAAACAAAGTTATACAAAGGAAAATAAATTTCAGTAGGGGATCTGCAATTCTTGCAAAGGACTGCAACTTCTATAAATTGACATGATTTTTGGTACTATATGGTGTATTTATTGTCACTTTTGCCAAGGACAAACCTTGACACTGGTCCTCCTGATCTTGGTATTTCATGGATGTGGCAGTACAAACTCTGTCTTAGTGTCTTTACCTTCTATTTACTTTGAAATTTTGATCAGGACTTTGGCTACTAGGCTTCTCTTGAACTCGCAGGTGAAGAGTATTCTCGGGGGTAACACCGGGAATGTCAGATGGCAGTGGCGCATGAGATCCATCACCTTTCTGTTTCAACAGGGACATGCGACGCTCCATTCGTTCTAAACGACATTTTAGCTATTAATGAAAAAATTTGAGACAAATCAAACAATTTTTGCCACAATAAACAGAAATTGGGCTGACATTTATACGATAACACCATGCTAACCATACATATGTACATGTAAATAATCAGACAAATAGCAATGGAGTTCTGATGACCAAAAGGCACATGTCTGGAAGATGTGAAGGATTCTATTCCACATAAAAATTAAACAATTTTTTTCCAACCACACTGCCACAAAATGAAAATGACACTGATAGTAGGGGTTCAGATTGAAGAATGTCTTCATTTCGTCTCATTTCTTCAATCAATTTTCCACATGACTAGGAAAGTCAAAAATTTAGATTTACAACTGCCAATCAGCAGTCATGATCAGGGCACCCAAAGCATCCAGCTCATTTATAGTACATACATGTACAATACAATACTCAGGTAGCCACTGAGCCAAAGAAGCAGTAAACAAGCAAAGAACACAAAAGAACACAAACCACTCATCAAACTGCTCATAATGATAAAATGCACACTATAGGCTAACTGTATAACATGTACCTGGCTATACCAGTATGATTCTGGTATCAACTTGAATGGGGATTTTACACAATTTGGCAGCAAAACATCAGTCATTATTTTACAAAACGTATCCACTACTACACCAACAAGGCCCCTGCTTTCTGTAGTGGCCGGTTTCACGGGGACATGGCCGTTGTGTTCTTTGTTCATGGCATTTAAAACATCTGCCCCTTCTTATTGTGTGTGCAAGCACATGCACACTGCCAGACCGTTTGAGCAATAATGGATCAGTCTAGCCAGGTCATGTGACTAACTGTCAACTCATGTGATCAGCATAATCAAGGCATAATATAACCCCACTGACTGAACAGATAATAACAGCTTCCTGGACAATTGGCGGGAAGCCTGAACAAACAAGTTGAATGGTTGATACAAAATGATCCATCGAGGGGAAGTCCATGTTTTTTATTTGCCTCTTCTTCGAAGGCTGAACTAAAAATTGGTGTGTGATCAATGATAAGAGGCCGTTCTCCTTTTTCACTAGGCCTACACCCACAAATCTCAGTCAATTAGGCAATACAATGTACTAATAAACTAGGGCCCTTGCCCTTGCCATCCAAGACCATGATCTGCATTACCCTTGCCCTTGCCATCCAAGACCATGATCTGCATACTACAAGAACTTGGACTGAAGGAATAAGACAAGAAATAAAAGTAGTTAGAGTTGTGACTGCCCCCCCCCCCCCAAAACAGGCCATCCTGCGAACATCAGGGCAGGGGTTCTTAGCACTCGCTCCCTTCATTCCAACATTTTATTCGTCGAAGGGAGCAAGCGCTAAGAACCCTGGGATGTTCTCAGAATGAAACAGGCACGGCAGTCTGCCGTCAGAATCGTAAGTTCTGATAGGGTTATCGTGATTGGGTTGTACATGATTTAAAGATCCATGAAAATGTGTTGTGTACCAAAATAGGTTATTTTTTTAAGACAGTTCAGCTTTAATTCAATTATGACAGTTCAGCTTTAATTCAATCATGTCAATTAGATTTTGAACCGGAAGTAGGCCTACAGTGACCAGCATGAGCATAGGCCTAAACATTGCCAAAAACTGTTGAAANCAGACAAATAGCAATGGAGTTCTGATGACCAAAAGGCACATGTCTGGAAGATGTGAAGGATTCTATTCCACATAAAAATTAAACAATTTTTTTCCAACCACACTGCCACAAAATGAAAATGACACTGATAGTAGGGGTTCAGATTGAAGAATGTCTTCATTTCGTCTCATTTCTTCAATCAATTTTCCACATGACTAGGAAAGTCAAAAATTTAGATTTACAACTGCCAATCAGCAGTCATGATCAGGGCACCCAAAGCATCCAGCTCATTTATAGTACATACATGTACAATACAATACTCAGGTAGCCACTGAGCCAAAGAAGCAGTAAACAAGCAAAGAACACAAAAGAACACAAACCACTCATCAAACTGCTCATAATGATAAAATGCACACTATAGGCTAACTGTATAACATGTACCTGGCTATACCAGTATGATTCTGGTATCAACTTGAATGGGGATTTTACACAATTTGGCAGCAAAACATCAGTCATTATTTTACAAAACGTATCCACTACTACACCAACAAGGCCCCTGCTTTCTGTAGTGGCCGGTTTCACGGGGACATGGCCGTTGTGTTCTTTGTTCATGGCATTTAAAACATCTGCCCCTTCTTATTGTGTGTGCAAGCACATGCACACTGCCAGACCGTTTGAGCAATAATGGATCAGTCTAGCCAGGTCATGTGACTAACTGTCAACTCATGTGATCAGCATAATACAACCCCACTGACTGAACAGATAATAACAGCTTCCTGGGCAATCGGCGGGAAGCCTGAACAAACAAGTTGAATGGTTGATACAAAATGATGATAGAGATTTCTTTTTAAATCCATAGGGGAAGTCCATTTTTATATTTGCCTCTTCTTCGAAGGCTGAACTAAAAATTGGTGTGTGATCAATGATAACCAATTTTTAAGGGTGGCCCTATTGCTGACAACCTTAAGCTGAAAACTGCATGCCTTTTAATTTTGCATCAATTAGGCCTAGGCAATACAATATTTACTGATTAATAAATTAGGGCCCCTGCCCTAGCCATGCAAGACCATGATCTGCATAATACAAGAACTTGGAGGAAGACAAGAAATAAAAGTATTTGTGACTAACCCCCATCCAAAACAGGCCATCCTGCGAACATCAGGGGTTCTAATTACATGTAGCACTCGCTCTCTTCATTCCAACATTTTATTCGTCGAAGGCGAGCGAGTGAAGAACCCCGGATGTTCTCAGAATGAAACAGGCACACAGCAGTCTGCCGTCAGTCGCAAGTTCTGATAGGGTTATTGTGATTGGGTCGTACAAAACATGATTCAAAAAGAAGATCCATGAAAATGTGTTGTGTACCAAAATTAGGCTAGGTTAATTTATTATGACAGTTCAGCTTTAATTCAATTAGGCCTACATTTCAGTTCGGGAAAGTTCCAAAATTGGAAGCGTTTCCGACTTTGGAAACGTTTCTTTTTTTGGAAGCTATTTTCGATTCCAATATAGTGGGAACGTTTCCGAATTTGGAAGCCAAGAGATAGAGATTCTGGCGGAACTGAGCCTTTTGATGATGATAATAGATGATTATCGATGATTGCAGCCAACTTACGCCAGCAATTCAGATTTCACGCCGTGAAATACAAGGTCACAGGTGCTGCCATCTGTTAGTGGAAAAAAACGCTTCCCGATTTTTGCTTTTCATATCCCGATTGGGCCTAACGTGCAAGAAGGCCTACAAAGATTCCGATATCGGAATCGAAAACCGCTTCCGAAAAAGGAAACGTTTCCAATATCGGAATCGCTGGGCTTCCAAAATCAGAAACGTTTCCAAATTCGGAACTTTCCCGAACTGATTTTGCAACCGGAAGTGACCAGCATGTCTAAACATTGCCAAAAACAGTTGAAAATCTGTGTAATCAGCCGTGGAATGGCTTCCAAAATTATGACATATGGGCATGATAAAATGTAATATTTGATAACCTCTGCAACTCAGAACAGCATTTCGCCCAAAAAGCGAGAAAGTCAGGCTGAATGAGGGAAGCCCACACAATCTGGCGTCTGGAGATGCCGCCATTTTTAAAGCGGATGCCGCATCCATGTCTGTTTGTTGACAATCGACGTCCTCACCTTGTTTACAAACAACGTTTGTTTACAAACAACGTAGCACCGTATCAAACGGACAATTAAGTAACAAATCATACGAAAATAACACTGAAGGACAGTTATGAAATAAAACATATCCTACCGCATCTTTCTCGGCAGCGAGGGTTCTGATTAGACGGTCTTTTGCAAGCAGAAGTTGCTGTTGGTGCTGTATCATTCCGAGATGAAGGATCAACATCTCTTTCAAGTGCGCTGCTTCCTGATTCCCAGCCTTCACTTGCTTCAAAATTTGTTGGATATTGTCACCAACACTCTCAACTGACATGTTTTCGATTTTTTCACCGATTGGCGCAGGAATGGCTGTTTTATCCACATTTTCCTGCGACTGAGTTGAAACGGTCAATGGTCCGCCATCACTTCTCGCGATCGAAAGGCTCGACGACGCCGTCGCGAGATCGCTCGTTTTGCTGCCGTTCTCACATCCAGGCGATGATTTCGACATCCTTCTCATTTGTACACGGTACTTTCCGTCGGATTTCGATCTTGGACAATTAAGGGCTCCAAATTTCATGTTAGCCCCAGTCAGAGGGTAAAAATAATGGGGTTATTGANATAACGACGGCACAGTTGGAGTGACGTAACTAATGATGACGCTACCCAGAGTCGGTGCAGGCGAATGGCCGGTGCGCGCGGAATAACAGAAGCAAGACCGAATCACTCATTCTGAAACAGAAATTCTTCGAGGGAACTATATACACGTATATTGGTGTTGATCCGGTTTGTTTACAAACAACGTAGGCCTAGCACCGAATCAAAAGGACAATCACGTAAATAAATCATACGACAATAACACTGAAGGACAGTTATGAAATAAAACATATCCTACCGCATCTTTCTCGGCAGCGAGGGTTCTGATTAGACGGTCTTTTGCAAGCAGAAGTTGCTGTTGGTGCTGTATCATTCCGAGATGAAGGATCAACATCTCTTTCAAGTGCGCTGCTTCCTGATTCCCAGCCTTCACTTGCTTCAAAATTTGTTGGATATTGTCACCAACACTCTCAACTGACATGTTTTCGATTTTTTCACCGATTGGCGCAGGAATGGCTGTTTTATCCACATTTTCCTGCGACTGAGTTGAAACGGTCAATGGTCCGCCATCACTTCTCGCGATCGAAAGGCTCGACGACGCCGTCGCGAGATCGCTCGTTTTGCTGCCGTTCTCACATCCAGGCGATGATTTCGACATCCTTCTCATTTGTACACGGTACTTTCCGTCGGATTTCGATCTTGGACAATTAAGGGCTCCAAATTTCATGTTAGCCCCAGTCAGAGGGTAAAAATAATGGGGTTATTGAGATCTAAACAATCCATCATAACGAAGCAGAATAAATCCATTCGAACCGATAATGTAGGAAGTGACGCAATACGTCTCAACCTGCGCTGATATTTTCAGTTTTGTTACGGTCAAATAGTTCAGCATATCAGCTAACGTTGAATCAAATACAGAAAACAAATCCCTATGTAGCCGAAACAGTTTGATATACTGACAGAAATTCATACTGGAAATAATATCTGTATCTGTTGATTTCGAATATGCCATATTTTCAAAAATGCGGGAATGCGCATGAATATATTTAAAAGGCGTAAATTGGCCACGCGCTAGTTTCACTCTTTGCCGCTGCACTCCCGTGGCGCTCGTTCTGGAACGGACAGCAGCGCCGCAGGAAAGGAGCGGCAATAAATGTTATTTCACACTCCTCCGTACTCGACAGGTCTCTGTGGCGCAATCGGTTAGCGCGTTCGGCTGTTAACCGAAAGGTTGGTGGTTCGAGCCCACCCAGGGACGGTCAACTTTTTTCTTTTTTTCGTGGTGATTTTATTTTTTCCCAACTGTGTCCACTTTAAATGGAAGCACCAAGAAGTCAACGTTAATAAGTTCCACGAAAAGCTCTTCAGAAAGCACAGCAGGTGTAGCAGTAAAGAATGTCCCCCAATAAAATGTGTCCTCTTATTGTGCAAAGTACACGGGTGCTCTTATAGATCAATCATGCACCCGAGAGATAAGAATTTAAGAACGGGATCTTTGTTACTAGGCCTACAGTTTTTCAGGGGTAGGCCCCGGCTACTCAACATCTGACCGGCATCACAAAGCAGTTGTGGTTGGCCCCGTGGGGTGCAGATCTATGAAATTTCGCGCCCTCCCGAGAACATCTGGGGTTCTTTTAGGCGAGCGATCCCTGGCTGATGTTCTCAGGATCAAATAGGCCTACTATATATATCTAGGCGCACCAAAAAGTGAAAATGATGCGACGCCGTTCTTTTCTTGATAGCACTAAGGCGTGGTTATTCCTCCAGGCCACCGTATTTCAAACCAGCCTGAACCGGTTTAGGTTTCCACGAAATCACGTGGTACCGGTATGGTAGGGGTTGCAGCTGTTGATGCCCATCCCCGGCGAATGCTGATTTCAAAACGGAAAAGTGTGAGTTTCAGAGTTTTACTAGCCCAATATTCCATTCACTTCCTCACGGCACAAAAGGGGAGAATTGGCAATTGACAGGGTCCTGGCGTGTCAGTAACTGGGAAGTCCTCCGATCATTGCTCATTCTATCACTCCCCCGGCCATCTTGATAATGAACTCGTCCGGCGAGACACCTGATGCAAGACGCGTAGGCCAGAGCGAGAGACGGAAACTTTGTTGCAGCGTCCCCCCAGATCAGTCAAATTCAGTCGTTTTCTGTCTAGTTCGTTCATGGTGAGTGATCCTTTTAGAGGAAATGAAGCCCCAAAGAGTTTATACTATTAGATAATGAAATAACCGCAACTTTATCCTGCGCGGGGGTGTGTCGATTTCGTGACTTTTTGGGGAGAAGTAGGTCAAGGAGACGCAGGCCATTTTTCTGTCGATCCGAATCCAATGCTTGAAATGTTGGTGAGTGTAGGCTGGGCAGTTGACCATGAAATCATAAAACTTAGGCCTCGGAGCTGTTTGAATCATGCAGTGATCTGTGGTCGCTAAGAACTTTTATGGAACCTTCGCCGAGCTCAGCAAAGTCATAATTCACAAGCAGCAGGTAAACATTTTGTCAAGGTGGCCATGTCATGCTGCCAAGTGCCATCGCACCTGAAGTACAATATGGGGATGATTTAGGGGTATGATCTTCAAGGCTTGGTGAGTACCATCAGTGGCCGAAGGCATCCCATTCCCTACTAAATAATCCCGGTAGGATTTCAGGTTACTGGTAATATTTTTGCTAAAGATCTTCAATTTAGATAAATTTGCGCCTCCAGACAAAACTGCATTGTGGCAAATCTTGACTGATCTGACATTTGATTTAGCTTACGAAAAAAATGAAAAATCTTCTGGAATTTCTTGGGCACATTATCTTGTCTCTGGGGAAAGCTACCTCGACCTCTCCACCATTCATACACTGCGTGAATAAAAGTATTATATAAGTAGTTTTTTTGAATTTCTTTGTTTTATCTTCATTCCCAGGGATGGATCCAAGGGGGGGGCCACACCCGGCACACGCCCCCCCCTTTCGGCCAACAAATCTGTAAAATCGACCGTGAAATTACGAAATTTGGAGCAAATCATTGAAATACACTGCAGATTTCAATGTTTCTAGCACAGTGCGCCCCCTCTTTTCCAAAATTGTAGATCCACCCCTGATTCCACCATCTCAGAATTCAGTGACATCAATGCCAGGATCAAGTGAACAATAGACTACAAATTGGAAATTACTAAACAGTTTATTGAATCCCCGGAAAAAATTACAATTCTCATCAGATGAATACCGGTACAATAAACTAACAATGGAGAAAGAGAAAAAACAAGCTAGAAAAAAGAGGAGATATCAGAAGAGGAAACATACGAATGCTCTGTGGCACTGATGCCAGGAACAATCCATGTCTCAGAAGACGTGCACAGCACCAAGACCAGGAATCATAATGATCCCCTCAGGGCAACAGGGTCCACATTCATAAAACTTAAGTCTCATGCAGTGTGATACTTCTCCTTTCTTCAACACAAAAGAACCAGGGTATCAAACTTTGACTTAAGTATGTTTATGAATATGGGCCCAGGAGCTCATTCCTCAGTGTAAACTCCCTATGCCGTTGTGTACTGTACCACGCCCCTGACGTGTCGGTTTACCCGCAACCGAAGGGGGTGCAGTACACAACTGCGTAGGGAGTTTATCCCGCAGCCTGGTACAGACTGCCAGTCTCGGTCGCCACATCTGCACTGCGAAACACATCTTCACCCCCACTTTAATACTTCAAACCCCTTGCCACCACCCGAACAGACACACAAGAATTCCAAGTCCAAAAAAGATAATCCTAATCCTGTTAAATCCTGGTGATGAAACAAATCAGTATGATGAAGGGAAAGAGTCTTTTTTATACGAAATGTGGGTGGAACGCGTACATCGATAGCGACTGTTACGTTCAGTTCGCAAGGTCGATGTATGCTAGGCTTTAAACACCCTTTATGAATATGGCCCAATGTGTCTAAATCAAGGAATATCAATTTTTCTGCAGTCTACATGATGTTTCGCACTTTGGTGTATTTTTTAGTGTTAGGTACATTACAGATATTTTCCTCCTCAATAATATTTAAAAGAGGCTGTAAACCAGATTCATCTGGGAACAAGTGTGCCTCTGGGTGTGTTTATGTCTTCCTTGGGGAAGGTGATATTAATATCAACTTCTTAATGGTGTTTACTTTTTGATATTTTTGCAGGTAGAGCTAGAACAGTGAGTCAGTATGGCAGAGAATTTTCATGAGCCCCCTCGACCAACTCGACTTGCAAAACCACATACATCTGTTGGGGAGCTTCAGCATCAGGAGTCTTTAGGATATGGTTGCAATCCAGACAATAGTCGCAGAGTACAAGAGCATCAAGGAGCTGGGATTGCTTCTTCACAAGTCTACAGGACTTCGGGATACGACGGTGAGCCTAACGTGTACAATGTAAGGAAGGCTACCAGCCAATATGAACGTCAGTTCAGCTACCCGCCCACCTGGGAATATCCGGTCAGAACAATTCCAGTCGAGGAATACCCAAGTGGATATCCTGTCTCTCAGCAACATCGAGTGAGAGATCCTGTCTGGGATCATCCCTACATAGGTCCTCCAAGCAGAGATTGTCCACAGGAGTATCCACTCAGAGGCCCTCCACCCAAATGGGAACCTCCATACTGGGGTGTGTCTGGGAGACAAGAGGGATCAGAAGTTGGACAAAGTTGGTATGGCTCCGCTGGTGCACTTGAACAGGGACGAGCGTTGGCCCCAAAACAAAGTTCAGCTGATGACAACTATGAAAGAGTGTATAATAAGGAGGACGGTAGATCGTGTGATCGAATAGGGCCACATTCATCTGGTGCTATTGGACCGTCATATACACGAGCTAAATTTGGATCTCATGATGAAATTGAATATTATGAAACCTCGTCTTTAAGTCGAAAATACGGTTCAACATACACTATAGAGTATCTTCGTGGTGAATACAGTAGTTCATCGGATTATTCTGGCCCGGAAATTTCCCACCGTGATAAGGATCGTCGTGAGTGTCCCGTGTGGGACAACATGGGGCAGAATTTCGGGCATGAACTGCGCCTTGATGAAGTTCCAGTGCGTACTGATGGTCAAAGACGGCAGAAAGAGATGGGGGACACAAAGAGATTAGAGCGGAAATTGAGCGCACCCGGGGAAATCTTTCGGCAACCATCCGTCCCGATACCAAAACACAGTAACCATGGAGATGACCCACTACCGATTCCACGTCCAGCTTCTGTTGACTGTCTTCAGGTATCAGAGTCAGTTCCAGAGTTCCGTCACAAACGCTCGGCCTCAGTCAGGTTCCAAGGGTCAAGAAAAATGGAAGGGCAACAAGGATTGATTCATGGGACACAGCGGACAAAAGACTTCCGTGTGCCTGATCAGTTGCCAACCACCAGATCGAATGCAATGGAAGACAGGTGTACTGGAAAGAGGGTCTCCCTAGACAGTGGTGTTCATTCTGTGGACTCGGACACTCTGCACTCAGCTGGACATTTTCACCACCAGGGTGTGGAAAGTTACGGTGTTGTCCTCAAGATGGAAGGACCAGGTCAGCTTCATATTGATTACCACGGACATGGTTTTCGGGATCGGAAGGATGAACCAGACTTCCCTAGTCGCGATTTCCAGGAAGCAGCCATGCAAGCGAAACCCCAGAATGTGCGTTTTCCGTCCGTGCCAGACCTTCGCAGTTCCCCAAATCAAAAACCCAAGAAGCAACCTGGGACAAAGAATAAAGGTAAGTACATACACTAAAACTTGCTTATACTCGTACATGTATTGGACTCGGATCAGATACAGTGCTCCCTCGCTGTTACGAACCTCGATTTTACGAACTCCTGGATATTACGAACCCAACGCTTGGCTCCGAAAATTCCTGCCCCCACAGACGAATCCTCATTATTACGAACTCCTCATTAGTACGAACTTAACGGTAACCCTTGGACCCGGAAGGATTCGTAATAGTGAAGGAGCACTGTAGTTTCATCCCAATATGTGCAATATCCGTTATATTTGATGCAGTTTTAA
>NMRB01000387.1:0-10713 GCA_002633025.1 Notospermus geniculatus | reverse complement strand
CATTCCCTGAAATCAACGAATCTGATTTCAAGATGGAGGCCATTTTCGAAAGGGATCTTGATCCTCTGCTCACCCACAACATACATACAAATAATCAATTTAATTGGACCAACACTTTTCTTTTAAATGATTGGAAATGGGAAAGTTAACAGACGGATGACGCCGACGACGGACGGATGGATGGACGTAACGGGTGACGACATAATGCAGTCCAAACACTGGTAGTCCTGCACAGTGTTCTTCAGCGTATGATATTCATGAAAGTAGTAAGATCCACTTTAAAAATCTAAAGTTGAGACATAGATTTTGTAAAAAACACAGGACAGCATTGAGAATTTTCGAAACATGTGTATCTTTAGACAACAGGACAATCGTTTCCGGCTGTAAAAACAAAACTAGTGAGTAATTTTTTGCTTTGTGTGTTGGCAGCAAGGAGTACGTTATAGGCGAGGCTATTTTAATGGAAATACATTAGACTGGGACAAGAGATTTGGTACGGTATATGCGATTTGTCCGTTATATAAAGGCCGGTATATACGAAGAATTTAATTGGAATTATCGTTAGACGGGACCGGGACTTCCAGTTTCAGTACGTTATAGGCGATTGTCCGGTATATGCAAGGCTGTTATATGCGAGGTTTACTGTATTTACAATTTATATGACATGTATGATACATGTAGCTTGTTGTGGTCAGTATTCCCCATCCATACATGAATATTGCTAAATTCTTTCAATATAGGTTGTTGAAAAAAGAAAATGCCATTCCAATCTGGCTAGTATGTTGTGAGCATCCTTCATGTAAACATCCTTCCTTCCCCTTCTTACACAAAATACTGCATAATGTCAGTGAGATTGAAAAAGTGTCAAAAATGTAATGAGACATTTGTTAAGAAAAGAAAAAATCTTCACATTCTGGCTAGAAGTAAACATGTTGTTTGATGTTAGTATCCTTTCCCCTCCTAATTTGATGTTTTGTCTAATTAGTTCATCAGAAAATCTCATTCTGGCCAGTGCTATACATATTGTTCATAATACTGACTCAGCCAAGAAACTTTCTACTTTGTAATTCAAATGTCTGCCTAGATGCCCATCACCATCAAAACCACTGTTTCCCATTCAAGTGTACCCAAGTGAAGAAAAACTAATGTTACCTGTAATTTGAAATATACAACTGATCCTCTCTCTTTCACAAACATGTTCCATGTTGCTTATCTTGTAACTTTTATCTCAAAGCCATGTTCCTCTGATCCACTGAGACCTCACCTTTCATCAAATTGTTGCTACACTAAGTTTTATCACTGCTAATCTCATGGCTTGTTTATTCCCTGGAAATTTGTAAATCTGCCACCTGTAACAGTGCAGGCAACAATTATTTGCTGGATCAGAAAATATTTTTTGATGTCGGAAAGATTCAACACTTTTTAAAAGTAGGCCTACCATCTTCTGAAAGACTGTGACTGTGTGAGCAGATTTCAGTTACAGATGGAGGATTTCTTGGTCCCCCTTTCTTTATCAAAGGTGAGAAAAGGGAGTTTCGTAGCCTGTATATTGCCATTTGCCTACAATTAGCAGAGTAAAAAATTGAAAAGGTGGATAGGTCCCTCTGCATTATCAATTTCAAGATATGCAACATGGTTGTAAAAAACACGTGTCTGTATGTTAGAGGATACAAATCTCATTGATGCCATCATTTCATCTTTCACAGTACCCACCTATATAGGTGACCATGGCAATCAGAAATGATTCTTGGCTATAATTACCCTTGTTAACGTGGTAAACTTGTAGGATGGTAGCATTCATGTTGTTCTCATGTGCAATCCTTGATGTTTGGCTTGTTTGATTTTCATGTGCTGATGAAGCACAGGTGAGTCAAATTGGATAAATAGGCCTAGTTACCACACAGAGAAACAGAATGAGTGATGTTGCTGCTGGGAGTTTTAGCTCACTTGGGTGAGCTTATATCATACCAGTTTCCCCATCATTGTCATTGTCGTCAACGGTCATCTTCAACAAGAGCACATTCTAAATGTTGGAGGTTATTGACTGCTGACAATGGCTAAATTCACACACGTACCTCAGGGTCATAAATCTGATCAACAGGGTGTATGCCAAATTTTGACCATGATCAATTGATCATGTGACCCTTGAACATTTTGACTTATAATTTGTTCTTCGGAATATTTATAGTAACCCTCAGGTGAGTACATGGGCACATGGTCCCTGGACCATTTCATGAAGTCCTGGACCATTTCATGAAGTCATGTTTTGGGACTTGAATGTTGTGGAAAAAAGGGGGCTTAAATGGAACTGAGAAAGTAACTTGAGTGATCTCAAGTTCAGAACAGGTTAGGAAGTTCCCACCGAAATGCTCTGATCTTGTCAAGTTTATTTCATTGATCTGCATAAATTCTTTTCTTACAGTTTATCGGAAGAAAAGGTCCAGCCCTCGGTCAACACCTCCACGGACCTTCGCAGAACAAGGACGTTGCTTCAGATTGGTCGGAAGTCTCGACAGCCTTGATCAATTGGAGAATGCTCCAGATATGCAGGAGCAAGAGTCAAAACTCAGGCCTCGGACGCAACGATTCCATGAGAGACGTCACACCCTTGGTGGCCGGCCTGTCGAGAAGAAAGTGGAGTTTCAATCTCCCGTCAAGAGTTATGAGTCACCGACAGTTATGCGGCGCAGTTTGGATTCGCCAACTCAACACAGCAAGGGTCCAGTAAGTATCAATGCCCATCTAAATAATGGTGCAACGGAAACAGTGGTAATCTGGGTGGAATTGGTCTTGTTGTCTAGCAGTTTCACCCTGATCGTCATTTATAAAATTGGTTTAATACTGGTACAATGTTGCAGTTGCCATTCAACTCTCAACCAAATATTTTGAAGAAATGTTAGAAGAAATCTATCGGTGTTGTGCCTCTTGTAAGATTCAACAGGCCCCATATTCATAAAACTAATGTACCTAAGTCAAAGTGTGACACTTATCCTTTGTTCAACACAAAAGATAAGTACCACACTTTGACTTAAGTATGTTTATGAATATGGACCCAGGGCCCATATTCATAAAACTAAGTGTGACACTTATCCGTTGTTCAACACAAAAGATAAGTATCACACTTTGACTTAAGTATGTTTGTGAATATGGACCCAGGGCCCATATTCATAAATGTTTATGAATAGGGACCCAGGAGGTAAAGTTGGATGCAAAATGTACTATGCAATAACACCATGCTCATCCAGTCCATGATTTGTATCTGTGTCAATGGAGGTGGTCACTGTTGCTAACCATGCAGAGAAGCATTTCTCATTTGTGTCAATAAAGTTAAACCCCTGAGTTATGATAGGAAAATACACTTTTATCCCTCAAAGAGCTTGGGTTAATAATAATCAGCTCTAGAAACTTGTGCGTACTGTACATGATTTTGTATTACTCTGCCAATAATTTATCATGGAGAAAGTAGGCTCTGCTGCTGTAATTTGTGATAGAAACATAGGATAATAAGGTATATTTGCTGGTAATATTACTTCTCTCATAGACGAATAACTCAGTTGGTCAGGTTCTATAGAGTTATACACTTGATCAGGATGTGTACGGTTGTTCCGTGCCTGTATCGGAATGTGTACGGTTGTTCTGTGTTCTTATCGGGATGTGTACGGTTGTTCTGTGTCCGTATTTTGAATTTGTGTGATGGTTGGAAAATAATTTCGTATACCTCTGGTAAATTTATTGTATAATAATATTTTGCAATGGGTGCATCGCTAAGAAAGAAGAAAAAGGCAAATAAAATTAAGGATGTCAGCCATGTTTTACTTGATTACACTGCTGACACGGCTGACCAGGTGAGGTTGAAAAGACTCACATGGTGTTGTGCTGGAATTCTCGAATGAATTGCTTCTGACTCGCGTCCTGATGTTACATTTAAGCTTGTACGTCACATCCATAAAAACCTTGATTCGAAGTATTACAAAGAAACCAAACATTTCATGCATTCACACCAAATGTCTGCCATTTGTGGGCAATTGCACAGCTAGCTAGCTTGAGTTGGTCTTTGGAAAAAGCAGATAATTACGGCTAGACTAGAAGATCTATTATCCTTTTCTTTTTCTTCAGGACTTTGAAAAAAAGCGGGAAGCTTTCTTGGACCATCTGGCTGACAAATATCCAAGTCATGCTGAGAAAATCAAGGGATGGTCTCCAGTACGGGAGTTAGCACCATTACAGCCGAGCCCCCCTCAACCGGGCAGCCCTGCAAGACAACGCAGCAGCCCTTCAAGGCTTCCTTCATCGCTGCCGTCATCACCAACAAGGAGGACTCCACCATCAAAACTACCCAAGGTAAGTTTTTTACTCACTATTGTCCAGAGTTGGTACTGATGTATCTTATGTGATCACAGATTGAAGTGCTCGTTTTTAGTTCACCTGGGTGAGCTAGCATAGCAATCATGATGTGTCTGTCGTCGTCGTCGGTTAGCAGGGCACGTTTTGTAACCGCTGTGGCTGTTGATCTGAAACTTGGTACATAATATACCCCTAGATCATATGACCACGGACACCAAGTTTCGGTCCGATTCGATTCTTGACTTGGCCACCAGGTGTCTAAAACTCAAAACAAAAAGTGCAATAACTCCTGAACTAATGACTGGATCATCTCCAAATTTTTATCATAGGTGTATCTAATGAGGATACAACGGGTTTTTCATTTGACCTGCTTCTCAAGGTCACAGAGGTCGAAGTTCAGAATTTTGCCTTTTGATAACCACTGGGGCTATTGACCTGAAACTTGGTACATATATACCCCTACGTCATATGACCAAGGACACCAAGTTTCAGTCCGATTCGATTCTTGAAGTGCAATAACTCCTGAACTAATTACTCGATCATCTCATCTTTTATATTATCATATACCCGAGTAGAGTATGTTCCGCAGTACCGCCTGGAACTGGAGCATTTTTCGTCAAAAACACCGCACAAAAACTAACGAAATCGACGTGGACGAATGCTGGCCGTCTAAAATTACATTTCATGTTCAATAATACAAGAACTGTTCGACTAATATGCTACAAATCGCCTGAAATCGAAGGGGGATGTACGCTCCGACCACCATCATGATCCGGGGTGTGATACGCATTCCGTATCATCCCACTGATATGATACGCCCTCTGTTAACTAATAAGCTTTGATTTAAGGGGCTTTGCGAGGCCTTTTGGCTCACTTCCTGGAAAGACACGGCCGTCTCACTCTGATGGGCTTACTCCATCAACATTTGCGCATTAATACAAAAACAACGGTGCTCTGACTTACATTCACCCAGGTGAGCACATGGTCCATGGACCATTTCATTCTGGTACATTCACCGGGGCGAGCACAAGGTCCATTGACCATTTCATTCTGGTACCGGTACATTCACCTAGGTGAGCACAAGGTCCATTGACCATTTCATTCTTGTACATTCACCCAGGGAGCACAAGGTCCATTGACCATTTCATTCTGGTACATTCACCCAGGTGAGCACATGGTCCATGGACCATTTCACCGCAGCATCAGAAGATCACGGAATATATACAGTACTTTGCCAAGATAATTTTCTCTAAACACAAGAAATCACTTCAAAACAATGTTTGCCGGTACATATACAACATATAATATCATCTTCACTTGGGCGGTCAGTGACTGCCCTTAAAACACTCCCCCAAACTACTCGAGAATGTAACTCAACAGACAAAAACAAGGGAAATACGTGTACACATAAAAAAATTCAAATTGGTTTGACAAAAAAATTCTGTCATTTTTGCTGATCCACAATTTCGATTGTGCATTGCCTTCTCATGACTAAAATTTTAAAGGCCATTGTACCAATATCATACATGTAGGCCATACATTCGATTTTCTGTCGTGTTTTCAGAAAGGGTTAAAACTTTGGAGCCGTCCTGGCGAAAACTTAGTTAATAGTTTCGACCTTGCTTGCTTGTGATTTTAGGCCATTTGCGAGCTACAGCTGAGATGCTAAATAATATTCCACATCAGAACTGATTTAACAATCATTCATAAGTATGCAGAACCAAAGGGTAATGACTTAATAACACCTTGTTACTGATATCACAATTATTGCCACATGCTGCACGTTTATGAAAGTACAAGCTATTCTGACCCTAGCATGGGGTGTCAAAATATAAAGTACCGGTATTTAAAAGTGAAAACTTAATGTTCTCTTACTGACGTAGTATAAGCTAATCCTGAACATTGTGACGTTGCCAGGTTCCTAGCTTTTCCACCAGATGGCTCTACCCGGTTTATCATTCGGTTCGTAATGCCTGATTGCATTCTCTTTTATCGTATCTCATCCACTCTCTTATTCATCTGTGACCAGGAAAATGATAAGTGTCGTGATTGGAGTCATTTTGGAGAGTGATGGGCTAAGGTTATGTGGGCAGAAAATTGTGTCATGGAAAAAGGTCATAGATAATCTGCGACGCTGGTAATTCACTCCAGTCTCCGGGAGGTTGGTCGGTTATTGATCTTCAGGGAGAGAACCCACTTTTTTCCTCTAATGGTTCTATGGCTTCCGCTCGTACACGAATTTCCTAATATGCCACTAGACATTCCAGAAAAAAAATTGTTCTCTTGTGACTGCAGGTTTTGTAGTTGTTGTATTCAATTCTTTGCCATTTTACCATTTCTTTTTGATACTTTCAATAAATTGAAACCAAATACATGTACCTACAATCNATTTCAAATATTTCACACTCCATTTCGAACATTTATTACCAATGGGGGGGGGGGATCCACAGCAGATCTTTTTTAGTGCCAGCTGCTTGACGTCATCAACTTCACGGATGAGTTGCAGCAGAGAGTATAAAATGATGGAAGATTTGCCCAAAAAAATCGAATGTTTTCCAGAGGCTAATAAACAATTTTTGCATGTTTGTTGTCTCTTCTCTCGAGCAAACAATTCATCAGTCTGTGTATTTGTTAATTAAACACTGGAGGAGGGCTTCTTGATGTGTTATCGCGCTGGCACTCACCATGAAATAAGAATATGAAGAATGGTAAAAAAACAACTTGGATCAATATTGCTGAGTCACTCTGCTTGTTCCCGGACGAAACTGAAAATTCGGAAATGGTACTCTGGGAGTCTCGGAACTAGCTTGACCTATAGAGAAAGTGACTGCGGGGCTGAGTGAGTGGAAACAATAGAAAGATGTGGCACAATAGAAACATGCGCCTGTCACTTGTGAGGTTCCCAGTTTTTGCAACCACAAATTAAAAGGCACTAATCAGCTAATGAGTGCCATGGTCAGTTTGACCAAATGAATTGCCATCAAAGATTTATTGAGAACCCATCCACAGCACATGCATTTGCAAATAAATTACAATGTTAGGGTTCTGAATCACAAAAATAGCTGAGCAAATCTTTGTTAGACAACCTCCTAACATGATATGATTTATTTCCGCTAAAAAATCAATAAATCAGTTTCCTCTGAATTAACATGGCATTGAATTTGTTCGGGGTTGGATGCAATTGATGAGAACCATCAGGTATTTCGCTCCTCCCGCTGGTGAGCTACCTGGGCAATACCGGTACAGCATGAGAATCGTCATCTTATATTTTTGGTATTGGTTGAAGCTCGTTCCTAACATTGAGAGAGGTTGATGGTGACTGACTCAAAATTGAAGGCTCCTCTTTCCGCTTGCTGAATACGAGAATGGCTTGCAATATCTATTGATGCTTTTGGTCATTTACCATCAAATTGTGCAGAACTGGTTTGTTCTCCTCATCATGTGTCTTGGAAGAAGGGCATCAACAACAACATCACGTGATGCAGAGATGGCATTAGTTCACTAAATTATTAATAATCTATCCTCTTAAAATTGCATGCTGCCCATCTTATGTTTGCCGTTGATGTATTTAGATCATAGGCCTTTAGTGTACACAGAGCCTTTAGACTCACTTGGAGTGTGGTTTTGACTCGGTTTCTATGCCAACGACCAGATCTCGTGTGATTGGTCTGGGTGGAATAAATTACGCCTGGATCAAAAGAATACTGCCTTGGTGAATGGATACCAAAAACAAAAGGTTAAATCATGTATGATACATTAAGGACCGTGAAATTCTGGATTTGGTTCAAAAGTTATTTCAGCTGACAAAATTTTCCATTCCTCTCTCTAAAAGGGCATTTTTTTTAGAATCTAAAATCCCTGGCTCAACTCCCTGGAGAGCACACTGCCAAGCTACTGTTCAAGATCACCGTTACAAGCTCAATCACATGCCATCTCCCCATCTCCATCTGTGCCTTCCTGTCCCCCCTTGGTGAGGAGGTGCAGTAATCATGGCAAAGAGACTTCCCTAAAATCTCAGACTTATGGTGGGAATCAAACAGGGGATCGCCTGACCACTAATCAAGTAGACCCAAGTTGCTAGACCACTATAGCTCCCGCGACATTAGATGCTCATTCTGATTGTCTCTGACAGTATTACAGTTTATGCACAGTCAACCGTAAGATCTATCTTCTTTCCAAATTCTTCTTCCATGTGATTACTCTGGCACTAAACTTTTGTTGGAACTTCTTCAATTTTGTTATTTCTCTGTGGTATTCAAAATCTTTGGCCAGATTCTTGATCACATCCAGGGTTTTCTATTGGCACATCTGTAGCGTATTCTCGATTTTGTAGTGTTAGGCAATTTGACATTTGACTCGGTTCCAAATACGATATCTGCCAGTATCTGCCACTCGTCTAGGAGAGAGACTCGTGGGAATTCACCATTAACCCATCGATTTGCTATTTGAATTCGTAATCATACGAACGATGTCTTTTTGACATCCTCTCGGGAAGAGTTACATTAGCTCCTCCACCTGTCATCTTCTTTTTCGAATTCTAAATTGACAAACTCCACTTCGCTTGACTAATTTGCTCATTGCTTCAGATTTTCAGTTGGTGTAGGCAAACATTAGTGCCTTTCCCAGCTAAGGTTGTTCGCTTTATGACCTTTGGGTCCACTTCCCATTGCAAAGTGTCAGAAATACCCAAACCTCCCCCAGCTCCTCATAGCGCCTTTGATATTTCAAAACATGTCATTTGCTGTAAAGTATAATGTGTACATCATAGAGCTGCAATGTAAAAAAACATCTTATTTCAGTCTGTCAAATGGGGAAAAATGCCCTGCTACAAAATAATGAACTTCTGCATTTGCACAACATTTTTACGTTATCCACCTCAGCAAAGACCACACTCACTGAGATTCACTCTATTTATGTATCATAAACACCTACTCTGTCACTTGAAAGACACATTCCTCCCTCACCTCCCACGCTAACACATCTCATCTCGCTAAATTTTCACCATCGCCAGCCATACGGCAATTGACAATATTGACGTGACACTACAATTCTAGCAACGTTCACCAGCAGGCGGTGTGAAACTCTGTTTCGTACATTGTGTATCCAATACATGTGCTATGGGAGAACGTGCAGTTTCCCAATGCCCTCTAAAGGAATACTAGTGTGTTACAAATATGGAATATTTGGCAACGATTCGGCGCTCTCAAGAACTCTGATATGTTTTTATAGACTGCACATGTAAGTAGACTTTTTGACTCTGTTGTGGCGATGCAGGGAATTTGACGTTTCGTACACCTCGTTAAGCGGCTCAATGGGCTTCTGTTGTGTCACGCTATGGGCGGTCGACACACGAAGGTAATTGTATAGACAGTCACCGCTATTAGCTACGATAGCATTGTGTTTGACTAATGAAAGCATGGCAGTTTATTCTTGCCTTGCGGCAATCTTTGCTTCTTGCAGCTTATCACTTTCATATTATCTTTTCATGTAGGAATTCGTCTTTTTTTGATGATGTGCACACCTGTCGTGCATGTTGTCAGAAAAAAATGGAAATTTTGATGTATGGATGGCATGATGGCAAACATGTCATCTGTCAGTCAACCCTCACTACACCAGGGTACTGTCATCAAATTCACCAAATTTCACCGTAGTCCTGATGGCCTGCATAATGGCCTTAGGCTTATTTCTCACTGGGAGGACTCCTGCCTCCCATTCTCTAGTTCTCTGTACAACAATACTAATATAAGCCATCTTTTTCTGCCTCCTTGCCTTGGCATTTACACTTGGATGTCAGCTTCGTCCTTCTGTTAGAAATAAAACCCACGTTCATTACTTTTTTCCTTGGAGGAAAGTAACCTCCAATTTAGTGAATTGTTTGTTGAAAGTAGTCTCAGTCGTTGGTCATAAGCTCTTGGGTTCTTCTGATAATTACCGGGTTCATATGTCATCTATTTCCTACTCTTTGGTGGAAAGGTGACTCCTCTCCTATTGTCCATTTTCTTTCTCTTCTCAGAAAAGAAATTCCTTTCTCATATTGTCATAGTCTGAATTATGCTTCCAATATCGCTTCTTCATTGCATTCACAGCTGAAAGTCATTGATTTGTTTTGCTATACTATAGCAGCCACCTGGAGCTTCAAAGTTGCCTACAAGCGCAGCGATTTTAATATTGACAAGCCTGGTGGCTACAAGGGTTCGCGGACATGGAGCTAATTTGACATTGGGGCAGTTATCTATTTTTGGTTGTAGTGTAGCATTGGTAGTAACTTCGCAAGCTTGTGTAGCATTGCTTGTAACTTTGCAAGCTTTGTAGGAATTAAGGTTTATGTGAAGTGACTTGAAATCTCGAATTTTGGATGCAAAACATATG
>NMRB01000386.1:392532-404462 GCA_002633025.1 Notospermus geniculatus | reverse complement strand
CCGCCTCGAAAACCCGAAAACAGCATTAGGCCTCGTCCGGAACCCCTGATAAAACCCATTTAGCCCATATTTGTTTAGGCTGTGGCATTCTGAAAGATCTGCACACTTCCGCCGAAATCGTAAACAGAACCTCGGTCTGAAACTGAATGACGTGACACAGAGAACCCCACGACCATGTGACGACAGTGAGTTCGACGACGTTGCGTCAGAGTCGACCATTGCTGAATCATGGATTGCGTCACGTCAGCTGATTTCAGACCGAGGTTCTGTTTACGATTTCGGCGGAAGTGCACAGATCTGGGAATTTGGGATTTGTCTATTCAATTGCAGGTAGCAGGTTGCAAAGCAAGTCGCAATGCAGAAAATCTGCCGTGGATTCCTAGCTTTACACACTCCCCCAGCCATGAAAATTATCCTGACCTTTCATTTACGTTTCCAAAAAATTAAATATCCCATTCAAATCATAAAGATCAAACGCCACAAACGAACATTTTTTGGTGGAGATATTGGGATCATACATACAGAGGAAACAGTTTCATAGAAAATCTTCCTCTGATGTTTCAAATGAATGATCCAGCCTCCACCCAGCCCGACAGCTAGCAATAACAACTCATGTCTGATGTACCCATCAGCAATCACATAGATCAACTTTCCTGGGGGAATATATAAAACATTTACACACCCAGAATTTGGCATACGGTAATTTACACTAACAAATCAGACACAAAGTATCAACCTTAGTTAGTTATAAAAGACAACGCTCTATCCCTCCAACAAGTTTGAATGCCCCATGTCACCAAGACGACACTCCTCGTTTTGGCCTGGGTCATTTTCCAGGTAAGAGGATTTTTCGTATCTGGACATTTTCAGGGGTGGATCCACGATTTCGGAAAAGAGGGGGTGCACTGTGCTAGAAACATTGAAATCTGTTGTGAATTTCAATGATTTGCTCCAAATTTCAGAATTTCACGGTCAATTTTAAAGATTTTTTGGCCGAAAGGGGGAGCGTGCAGCGGGTGCACCCCCCCTTGGATTCGCGCCTGATTTTGTACCTGGACATTTCATCCTCAAGAACTTGTCCCTTAGGACTTTTCGTACTGGGCCATTTTGTCCCTCGGTTATGTTCACCGACTGTGCATGCACTGGACAACATAATCAGGTAATCTACAGGGAACATTTGATTTATTATGCTGTTGGCAAGAAATAAGGCTCTTCTGGCAACAGAGAATCAGCAAAGACGCAGTTGAAACTCATCTGCCCCCAGAGTCCAGCAGACGACATCCTCTGACAAAGTTTTCCCACATCCTGTGGTACGGATTGAAAAATATTTGAAGAAAGGTTGTTCGTATCAACCATCTGAAGAATGTTTCTTCAAATTTTTTCCAATTCATTTTCAAGGATTTTAGAAAACTTCAACAGAAGATACCGTCTGCTCAAACCTGGGGGCAGATGAGTTAATCCACCCACCACAACAAACATCTAGGTCAGTCGAGTTTGATTTCCTGCTATAGGCAAGGGTGGAGAAAATATCAACATTTTCAAACTGAACACAGAATTTTTATCATAAGGCCAAGTAAAAAAATACTTAATTATGTTCTCAAAATTGGAAAGGGGGCACCATTTTATTTTTATTTTTTATTCCAGCCTGGGCGTAAACAGTGCAATCCCTTGCAAATATTGTCATCCAGATGACTGTTGTGGCTTTCAGAGTGGAACTTTTAGGATGAACAAACTACAGCTGAACCTCATTAGGCCTACCATATAGTGAAAAGTGAGGTTACTGTACTTGTATTTGTAGCACTGGGAAGGTAGATGCACTCCTCAGGAGATTTTTTTGTGCTAAATTCAAAAATTAAAAAAAAATTTTCAGGCACGGCACTGATTTTAGGCACGGGTGGGGACGATAAACATGAGTATTTTTTTACTTGGCCTAATTGAATAAATGTCTCACAGCATCAATAACAAACACTCTAAACTGATACGATGGAGATTTAACGTTTGTGATTTTTCAATCGGTTTTCATTTGAAATCGAAAGCAGTGATAATAACAATATCGGGTGGTGCCAGAAATAACCGCACACTTCCATGAATATTCACAAAATATGAGAGAGCCTCACCTTCAGTTTGGTTTCTTCACCGAGTGTCGGAGAATCTCGGCGGTAGATCGTGAAACCAGACTGTCGCACGGACAGGTTCAACTCATGACTGAAATGAAAGGATTGAAATGTACCCACTTATTTTATCAGGTTACAATAGTGTTCAATGCTGAAGCCCATGAGCACATGATGACATGCAGGCTTTGAATGACATCCTAGGGTCTGCATTTCCAACAAATCAGGCACAGTCACTGCTAGCGTGAAATGGGAAAAGCTAGTAACTAACATCTGGGAAATTTTGAGAAAATTGCGATTTATGTGTCTATTCTTTAACAAACTGACCATGTGTAATCATATGAAATAAATTGCTTTTGATCTTCTGTCACTGGGATTGAGGAATATGCTTAGGAACCATATTTTTTGTTAGTTTCTAGCTTTTGCCCCGATTTATGTGTCTAGCCCTGTTATTAAGGCCATTTACGTTTTACATACATGTAATTCTAGGCAATATATGTGAATTATTTCTACACCAACCCACTGTAGAATGAAGCCGAAAAAGCTATTACCCGTAAATTCAAATAAGCACTTAACTCAATTTCGACAAAAATGTTAGTTACTAGCGTGTGCCATTTCACGCTAGACTGGTGCTTTTGGTCCCTAGCAGAAGGGACTGAAACCAACATGACATTGACTCTAGCAGGATGAGATCATAATGACTTACTGTCCAGCGTAGACTGAGAGTGTTCCAAACACGGCCTTACTGACGTGGAGAAACTGTCCTGGTGATTTGACGGACTCGAGGACAATCTGATCATCCACCTGTACAACATCACCCTCGGCTTTCACCTTGTAACGTGGCATGATCTTAAACTGGGCATTTTTGGAATCATACGGTGACAACACAACCTGGAAAATAAAGGAAAAGTCAGTCAGAACATGCCATCAACAGGCCGGGGAATTATCAGAATAATTGTCAGCCTACTTCTGTGTTGAAAACTGGACGGATCTGCTACAGGTCAGGAAGCTTGGTGTTAGCGCTAACTTTAATGTTAGATGACGTAAAAAGACAATGGACTTTTACGTCATTTAACATAAAGTTAGCGCTAACACCAAGTTAGCGCTATCGTGAGTTTTGTGCAACCGGGCCCAGGGCTGGGCTGTTTAATAAAGTTACTTTAGCTAATGGTACCTTTAGCCAAATGGAAATTGCATTGAAGTTAATGGTACCACTAGCTTAAAGTCACTTTATGAAACAGGCCCCAGGGCTGGGTTGTTCAAAACACAGTCAGTGCTATTTGACGTTACTTCCAATGTGGCGTTAACTGAAATAGGCTTAAAGGGCCACGATATTGCCACTGTTTGTCGACAGCTGGCGCCATTGGCAGTGACTGAATCATTCTCCAATACCGTAGTCTTGCCTTTCGCCCCAGTGTTGGAGAATGTATGATTACAATACAATGCATACGTGGAAACCCTAGGGCCGAGAGTTACTCTACATGGGTCGAGGTTGATAAGCGGTAGTTTAACAACATTGTCAATAGAGGTCTCTCTTAACACAGGTATGTTTAGTGCAGGATAGGGAAGGAATACAGTGGCCCTTTAACCACAAATTATAAAGCACAGAGGTGTCTCGCCATTTCGCCTACAACCATTTCGCCTACAGCCATTTCGCCTATTCGGCATTTCGCCTACCCGCCATTTCGCCTACTAACCAATTCGCCTATTCGCCATTTCGCCTACTAGCTATTTCGCCTACTAGCCATTTTGCCTACTTTCAATGACTTTCACTGCCAGCTGTTTTGTTTGAACTGGAAGGAAAACTTTGTGGCAAAATCAGGATTTCCAGACTGATATTGGTTAACTTGTTTACTGGATTATGGAGTACAGTAATTTATGTACCTGCCCACAAAAACAGAATCAATACCAAACTACAGTGTAATTAAGCAAGCAGCCTGTCAAGGACTCTAAAGTGTCTAAGGGCCGATTTCACAAAGGATGTTTGAGACTCAGATGCGTGTAACTTCGTCAAATGCATGGCGAAAGCGTGTGCATTTAGTGAAGTTACACGCGTCTAAGTCTTAAACACCCTTTGTGAAATCGGCCCTACATGTATGTGACTACATGTACGCGTGTAATTTCCTGACGTGGGTGGAAATAATGTAGCTAGAAATATTATTTGTGTTTCTTTTTAATGGCCCTCCAAAATTCACTTCAAGCTACCTCCATCAATACAATATCAATCNGGCGAATAGGCGAAATGGCGAATAGGCAAAATGGCTATAGGCGAAATGGTTGTAGGCAAAATGGCAGTAGGCGAAATGACATTTTTTGTAGGCGAAATGGCTGTAGGCGAAATGGTTGTAGGCGAAATGGCGATAAACCGGCACGGACCAGTGATGAGGTAACAAGCAGGGTTACCTAAGATGTTGCAAGGTCAAAGACAATGTGTGAAGGTCATGAAGTTAACATTCAAATTATGTCCAAGTAAAGGCAATAAGCGATATAACGTCCAAAATTATACAATAAAACATTCATATCATTATCATATTCAAATCAAGGCCATCCAAATCTAATAAACAACAAATTCATGTGAATTTGGAGTTCTCTCTGATTCAATCCTGTCTTGCTAATGCCTAGAAAAAAATTCTGTGTTTTCGGTCATTTGTAATTTTCCGACCGACCCTCAAAAATTCTCACTGGCCAGGAAACAATTTTTTTCTCACAAAAATGCATCAAATGTATCAAAATTAGTCTCTTTTGCTCTCTAGGCCTTTAGTCATGGATGTCAGAGCAGCTTTTGAGGCTGTTCCTGGCTTCTAGATAACCTTTAGTATAATCCCTGTAGCTGCAATAAAATTATCTGTACCAAAATTGGAAAATAAAAAAAAACACGACCGTCTGCAATTTTTGGAAATTGCCGATGACCAGAAACACACAATTTATTTTGCTAGGCCTAAGAACGGGCAGATGCGGGAGGGAGCAAGGTCAGTCATCCCTCTAAATCATTGAACCTTGTCATCAAGGATGCACGCCATAATAACAAGGACAAACCCCAAATATGATGGTCTGGTCACATTGCATCAGAAACAATAGTAATTTTCCCTGTGCTGATGGCATAATTGACTGTCAATCAGGGTATAATGAAGTGTCAATCAAATATGGCAGGAAACACAACAGTCACTAATTTTCATTACTTGTTGGAATTATGTTCAGTTATCGAGGAATATTATATGTTTGGATAGATTTTTGATATGTTGACAAAAGCACGAGCTGATAACAAGTAAATATAGCAAGGGATGATAAATTAGTCTCTTATGAAACATATACATGTACCGTACTCAGGAAATAATGTTCATTGATGTGAACTTTATCACGCTGCAATCAGCAACGTGGCGAGGTTTCCCCTAATGTTGTCTAAAATTCTTCAACTGTGCATATTTATGATGAAGGCCTTCAGGGTTTTTATGGGTTTTCAATGTTTCAGCTACATGTAGAAGCCAAACTTACAAATTATGAATTTATTGGAAAATAATATTCTACAGGATCAAAAAACCAATATCAATTATAGGTTTTGTTGTGTCTGTTTGTTATGAATAAATAAATATTGAAATGAAATGTAACAAAACTTCAGTTACTGGAGCTGATGACTTTCATTATTGATGAAGATGGGTTTCAACATAAAGGAATCAACCATAAAGGTTTAACTGCGAACGATGAGCTTACTGAGGGATACACTTCCTGTGTTGCCACCAGATGTCTCTCACTGCCTGAATTTTGGCTTTACGTAATAGGCACGAGCTTCAACTTTTTTTGTGGTGAAGAGGTACATGAACCTGCCAACATGATGCTTTGAATTCCATTTCTGACGATAACTGAGCTATTTTCAGCACAATTAGTGTTCCATGTACAAATGTACGTCAGCCTATTCAAATGTACACCGATGACCCTGAACACACATCGTTCGTGGGGTTCTCATTAATTCAGACCTTTTGTATCATAAGATCAACTAGTCGGAATTCAACNATAACTCACGGCTTTGGTGTCGCGTAACTCACCGCATAACTCCCCCAAATCGCGTAACTCGCCTCGTAGCTAACAGTGGAACTCACCGCGTAAGTAGCGAAATTCGCGTAACTTACCGCGTAACTCATTTCGTAAGTTACGCGTAACATAGCTCGTGAGTTGTTGCGTAAGTTACAAGTGACTTACGCATAACTTACGCGTATTTAGGGATGTCAATTGTGACCTGCACTGTAAGTAAGTCGATTCCCCCCGATGCCAATGCCAGGTATTGAATTCGACGACGATCAGCCCACACAATACAATACCATTCTATTGAAATAATCTCATTATTACTGGAAACCAATAAATCTTAATTGATTGATTGGAATATTTCAATACCTTCTGATCAACTCAACCCAAGATCAATTTCCCCACTTTCCATGGACCTGCGGCGGCCATATTGGATTGGTTTGTCACAGATGAATGAGGGAGACAGGTAACCATGGTAACGACAACAATGCTCCATGACAATGTCTGCCAAATAATATTTGATGGCTAGAGTTTATCGTATTTGATGACACCACAATAAAACTCCAGGTTACCGGTAACTCTAGTTTGATATAGAATTTCGAGGTAGCCGTGTTGATCAAGAAGATTGAAATCAGGAAAAAGTACATAATAACACCATTTTTTGTAGATCAACTTGAGTATATTGGGTATATTATCATAACAGTTTATTAACCAGTAGATTTTTCTGTTTTGATGGTCAGCTTATCCTGTTCCAAATCCCGGCTTATCCCTTGGACTCTTTGTTGCTGCTTGGAGGAATTATACTGTCAGTATAATTCCTCCAAGGTTGCTGTAACTACACCAGCTCACCACACTCAGGATGAAGTGGTATGCTTGCCAGATATTTAGCATTCTAGTTTTTTCTACAATTATTTAATCACTTGTATTGTCCACTGTGCTTGCTATAATGATGTTTGTTAATCTTTGTTGTCAGACCTGATGAAGGCGCGGTAGTGTCGGAAGCTCGTCCCAATATACTCAAGTTGATCTACAAAAAATGGTGTTATTATGTACTTTTTCCTGATTTCTAGTTTGATAGGAAAGGCTTTGACCTGGGACATGGTTCCTGCAGCTTTTTGGTGAGCAAAATTAAGGCCTTTTTAAGGCTTTTTAAGGCCAATCCAGGAAAACTTTAAGGCCAAGTTGTCAGGAGTTTTCATGTGGGTTGTGCAACTTGTGGTAAATATTAACGCAGGAGAATGTTGTAAAAAACACATAAAGGGTAGCACTGAGGGCGGGATCCTGACTTTCACGACCGGGCGGTTTTCAACTGATATGAACAAAAACGTCGTTAGGAAGGGGAAAGGGTTTAATGAACATTCAAAACTGAAGGCCTCAAAATTTAAGGCCTTTTTAAGGCCACTGAGTGAAAAAATTCTATATTTAAGGCTTTTTAAGGCCTTAATTCTGAAAAACAAAAATTCCTGACTTTTAATGCTTTTTAAGGATCCGGGGGAGCCCTGTGGGAAGCAAAAGGCCACAAAACTGTTAGTATGTTACCATGCCACTGTAACACATCAACACCACTCTACCTGTAGTGTTCCATAATGTCCACTCCCTTAATACTATATACAATTTTTGTTGCTTTCTAGAATTGAGCACTAATGCACATTTCTGAGGAATAATACGAGTAAACATATCATGTAATCAGAACGTAAAGTGATAACAAATATTTTGCTTGCCAACCTATTGTCAGGGATCCAATCCTGTTAATGATCACGTACTGACCATTATTATCAAAACCAAACATGTCTGCCCGTGTCGGGATGATGTCCCATCATATGATATCAACCTATACCACTGATAATAACAGGTTCATCAGCTTTTCATAGATTCTATGATTTTTCTGCACGAGTACCGGTTCACCCATATACTCTCACCTGATGGTAACACATCATTAAAGCCCATGATATTGCCACTTTTTGTCAACAGCCAGCGCCAACGGCAGTGACCACATCATTCTCCAATACTGTAGTCTTGCCTTTCACCCCAGTGTTGGAGAATACCCTTGGAACGAGAGTTACTCTACAACATGGGGCGAGGCATCTTGACTAATCAAGGCCTCCGGTCACTCCGCCCTTCGAACTACGCTCCCTTCACCCTTGACGACCACCGTTTGTCATCCTGCTCGCAGACAGGTCGTTCCATGGCAGTGATCGATTTTTAGCTCTTCGGTCCAGTTGTCCACCGGGCAAGTGCTCTTTTGCAATTGGTTGCCCGTGTTGCTTTTTGAGTTGCCCGCAAATGGTTTTTCAATGGAAAAATGATGATTCTTTACTTGTCCGCGGGACAACCACTTCTGGACTTTTACTTGTCCGTATCAAAATTCACTTGCCCCGGGCAACGGGACAAGTGCTTAAATCGATCAATGCATGGACCGCACACACCCCCACCACTGTCAATGACAAATGCGTGTAATCCAATGTTTTGTGAATAAAACATGCATTAACGTATTATTAACGTATTATTCTTCATTTTGAGATTTTCATTGATCCAAACCTCACAATGTTCCTATCTTCGTCATAAACCGCGCTTTCAGTAACGTTTGGCTGCTTCAGCCGCCACGCTCATGGGCGGCAAATGCGAGCGATAAATGCTACAGTGGTCGGCAAGGGTGGATGGAGCGATTGTAGGAGTGACAGGAAGCCTTGGTTGGGCAAGATGGGGGCGATGTTGATAAGACAGTGGTAGTTCAACAACACTACAGAGTTTTCACATAGCACCCGAAACGCCAAACACATTGTTTGATGCCAGGAAGAGAGCACCAAACAAAAGTACAGACATTCGCGTTGGCGTTTCGGGGCTTTGCAAAAACTCTGCATTGTCAATAGAGGTCTCCTTAAGGCGAGTATGTTTAGTGCAGGATAGGGAAGGAAGACAGTGCCCCCCATGACAAGTTTTTTCCCTGTTTTCCAGTTGGGAACTCTGTTATAAATAAAGTTTGACCTCAGTATCACTTACCTCCATGTTACTGGTTTCTGTCTTGGAAGTTTGAGTTGTACTGATTTGGGTGTATTTCCCCGTGAACACATGCTGAAGCTGAGAAAAGGGAAGAAAATTAAACTGGTGTACGTACAATGGGGACCCTACTAGCCGATTGCCTTAATAGGTGTGGTTAAAACTACTGAAATGAAACTGACATCCCGGTCCTGATCAATTTCCCACACAAAAGGCGTCCATTGTGTAGGACCTGGCACACTTGACACTAGATGGCGTTATCTTCTATAACACCACTAGCGCAGGTGCTAGGTTTCCATCTTGAAAGTAGTGCAGATTACTACATTTTGGTAAAGGTTTTTAACCATCGTGAACAGGCCAGCCGTGTCACCGCCAACCCAGTGGCGTCTACGCTAGATGATAGATGATGTTGAAAAGTGGTGCTGTTGGGTTCAAGGCGAATATTTTCAGACTAAAAGGACTTCGTGTTGACAACAAGTGGTATTAGAAATGAACTGAATACTAATTAGAAAGAACTGTGCGATTAGGCCGACCGAACTATTTCTACATGCGCGCCGGCAAAATCCAAAATGGTGGCCTTCCACCTACGCTAGTGGTGAAATGAGGCACGATATTTCGCCGCTAGTGTCAAGTGTGAGGACCTGGTTTTGGTGTGCGGCCCTCTATCATAGCTAGGATCCCCATTTCAGTCAGGGTGGAGATATGTTTCGCAAACAGGTCAGTATAGATGAATTTCTGGACAGGTTCTTCCTCAAACCTTTCCACTTTTGGAAATCAGCTATGAATATCACATGGCGGAAAAGAAATTCAAAAGTGTCACAAACTATTTATTTACCTGAATGATCTGACCGTACAGGAGTTTCTTGCCGTGTTGTCTCGCCTGCTCACTTCTATTATCTTCATTTTCTGCATCAGCAGCAATCTGTTAACAAAGATACAAATCTTTAATCATTTGTAAAAATGTTTGAAATCTGCAAAAACTGATTCGTGATGAGTTTAGTTGACACATTCCATTATCAGTGTTCTCCACGGGTTTTGGTCTAAGAGGGGCGGCAGTGGGCGTGGTGCCACTGTGCGAGGCGCCTTCTGGCAGGGGGTCTGGAGGCCCTCCCCCAACGGAATTTGGATTTTAGGTGCTCTGAGATGCATTTTCTGAGCATCTGAGATGCATAATTGAGCGATCTAAACCATGAATATTAGGGCAGCCGAATTTTTAAGAGAGGCGGGCTGTTTTTAAGAGGGGGCGGGCTGTTTTTAAGAGGGGCGGATTTTTTGTCGTCGATATTTTTAAGGGGGGCGGGCGCCCTTTTTTTAACTGGTGTGGAGAACACTGCATTATGAAGTGGATCTATTTGCTCATTTTTTCGGAGTTATTGACCCATTTTTTGTTGGTCTTCCAAAAATACGGGGGGGCCGCGGCCCCCTCGGCCCCCCTCTGGATCCGCACCTGGGAGACGAGGATATGATGATAAATTACAAACAGAAAGAAAACAAAATACAAATTTCAACAGGAACAAAAAGATTTACACAAAAGCACGCGTAAGCGAAGCATGCCAGTCTCAGCGAGGAACTGACGTCCGCACAAATGCTGCAGGTATAGCGTTTGTTAGTTGCATACCTTAGTTTCAGACACCTCACTCTTCAATGCTATGTTGTTTGGATTATCTTCTGATTTCTTCTTGAGTCTTCTGTATTTCTTGTTCAACTTGTAACGGTTTGCGTAGCAGATTTTGAATGAAAGAACTGGAAGAGGAAAACAGAAAAAATACAAAATCTGGTCATTTAAATGTCATTGGTAATGATAATAGACCTTTCCAACAAAGGTGGTGGCCAACAAGTTCACCCACATGACATTCTGCAATAAATCGGAAAGTCGTCTCCGAATATTTCGCAAATTTTCGACCCCAATCAACCCACATGACATTCTGGTCATTCATTGTCTAAGCATGTGTAGGCCTAATGATGGGATATCCTGACGGAAAACACAAGTACGTGGATATCGATCACCACTGTTGATGCATCTTTTCGGTACGAATTTACACGTACGAGTTACAATTTTGACGTTGATGATGGAGACGAGGATGATGATGATTAATTACAAACAGAAAGAAACCAAAATACAAATTTCATCAAGAACAAAAAGATTTACACAAGTACACCCATAGCGAAGCATGCCAGTCTCAGCGAGGAACTGACGTCCGCACAAATGCTGCAGGTATTGCGCGGCCGAATGCACGTCGGCCAAGATCAGCAAAACCCCAAATATAGGTGCAAATGTTAAACTGAATTAATGACATCAAACTATCTTTAAATCAGGAAATGAAAAGGAACCAAAAAAGGGAAAATTGAGAAACTCAAGAAATATATGATTTGGCTTACCATTTTGTTGTGGGACACAGCATGGCAAAACAGTGTGAAAATCAGCCAGGTCCCCAAAACACTGCCAACCTTGCATGGGTAAGCTTCAAACTCAACTGAACCAAAATGTTCCAAAATAAGAAAACTTCAACCCCACCCAGGTTATATAAAAGGTCATGTGCACCATTGATTAAAGCGGTCCATCCACGAACAATATTATTGCACAATATGGGGCCCAAAATGGGTGTCATGTGCTTCTGGGATAATGGATGGAAGAAAGATCGGCAATAATATTGCCCACTTTGATCCTCACATTGTGCAATAATATTGCACGTCAATAGGCTGCTTAACAAAGAAAGAAATGAAATGGTCCATGGACCATGTGCTCACCCTTTTGGACATACATGTAACAGTGTAATGACAGAGGGAGGAACATGTCAGTTATGA
>NMRB01000386.1:371031-392022 GCA_002633025.1 Notospermus geniculatus | reverse complement strand
ATCAATAGCTGCAGCGGTTACGAAACGTGCCCTGCTAACGGACGACGACGGACGCTGCGCCATTGTAAAGAGCTCACGGGTGAGCTAAAAAAGGGAGCATAATATTAAACTCATCTTCTCAATTATTTTACTAAGTTTTTTGCACAAGGCCCGCTTGACCAGCTTAGCATGCCAGCGGCTATTGAATGGTATTGTGGTGATGTCATATGTGATGTTATATGGTGAGAACTCACCACCATATCTTTGTTGAAAAGGCTTAAACTGAACACACTGAAGTGATAATGTACCACTGCTGGATTGACTTGTTGGTAGGCCTACTTCCTGGCAGCACACCACAATTCATATTAAGTTCTTGTAAACCATGTGTGCCTTGCACATATTTCATTTTAGCCATTATTTTTGATTCACATAGAACATGCTGACAGAGCATAAAATCTGATCTCATTGTCTGTCTCAGGCCTGATTCAATTTAAATCACTGATCCAATAAAGAAATAGAGTGTTATGGCAAAGCTATCACCCAAATACCATTCACGTCATGCAAGAAGGAACATTTTATACAAAAAGAATCACTTTATGAATATATGATTGTGTGAATGGTGCCGACACCAATTCATTCCCCTGAAAAGAAATACCACCCTTCGGCCTACAGAATTTTAAGTACATCATTAGGCCATTCTGCTCAGGTCACATGATAGCAATACTTACTAGTATTAGACTACATGTATATAATAGAGTATATTTCTCAATATCAGTCCCGTGCAATTGCACTTCCTTACATTACAAGTCACTATACTCTTGCTACTTCTTGGTGTAAATTATTAATCAATCATAGGTAAGGGCAAGCAAAAAAAATCTTTAGTTTATCGTCCTCCACCCGCGCCAATTTCCAGCGCCGTGCAAAATTTCTTTTTTATTTTTTATCAGTGTGAATTTCGTGCTGTGCCACGTATCACAGCGCCGCCAAGCGGTAGATCTGTAAACAACAGTTTCCAAAGCATGCTCTTCATGCATTTTCAGCGTTTTCAATAACCATTTACAAAATGTAAGTGAACTGTGAACCTCTTTGGTGACATAACATATTCAGGAGCTGATTTTGTAATTTCTTCATACCAAAGTAAAATAAAAAATAAAAATAAAAAGTGCCCCCCTTGCCCATTTTGAAGAACCACTCGGACGATAAACTAAAAATTTTTTTTGCTTGCCCTAGGCCTAAGTGTTGATGATGTTGGGCTTTCTCAATCATTATCAGTTGAACATTGCCAATGCTGATACTGCAATGGTTTTCTGATTTGATATTATATCGTATGTTTCAATGGTCATGATCGTTTCAAACTTCAGGCCAAGGCTACAACAAACATAATGTAAAGATACAACATGACCATTTCTACTTCTACACCACACAATGATAAATAACTAAACGTCCACACAGGCCCGTAGGAGCCGGGGGGCCGGGGGGTCCCGGCCCCCCCCCCCAATTTTTGCCAAAAAATACCTTGGCCCAAATGTCCATTTTATATGTCCATATTTTTGCTCTCAGATCCCAGGAAAATGCATCTAAAGCACTTAAATTGTCAAATTTTTCTGGCGGAGGACCACCAGACCCCCCGTTTTGGCTTCCCACTTCCTTTTCCATGCTCAGCGCACTGTCGAGCTACGCCCCCTTTCTGTCAATCCTTGATGCAGCTCCGCCAGGGCCCCTCCACTCATCAGAGGGCTGCTACGGGCCTGCCACAGCAAGTACTCCCCAGCAATTAAAATTAGGCTGCCACACATGCCAGATGTCTTTCTTGCCAGACTATCTGATTATAGGCTACCACAGATCATAGACGGATGAGATAAGACCCCCGTTTCCATCGTTACTGAACGCCATATGCCATATGCCATATGCCGCCATGCATCATCATGATCATGCACGTGGAACCATAATGCATCATCATGCACGCACAGAACAAATTCGGCCACGCCTAACAACCATTTATCTTGCTCAAGATGGCTCATCATACCTTGAGAGTCTGGGATGTCAGGCTTCCACCGATCTTGATTCTTTGCAACAGCAACTTCTGCATGAATTGAGCTGAAAATAACATAGGAAAGTGGGATTTTTCATGATCAGATGATTTATTGAGTGAAAAATACTCAGCACGTGGCCTTTGGTACTTGTGTTGTATATCGCGCCTTCAAACTAGACTGATCTCCTATCCAAGTAGCGCAGCAGTGCGCGGGCATGGGACCAGTCAAGCAACAAGAGGGTCGTCTGGCCATCCGCTCAGCTGACAACTGGTAGGCCTAGTGCGGTAGTCTTTTTGGCGTGTGATATGCCGTATGCGATGCGCGAAAAAGTTTGTACCGCAGCAAGATGGTTCGAACTTTACTGTCGAACAACCGGGCCCTCTGCCCATGCAAAACATTAGCGAAAACAAGCAACACGTCGGTAGAGTTGGGCCAACACGGTATTTTTATGCCCGACCTGTGGCGGCAGACGTGAACGGAGTGGTAGGCCTATTCCAAGGAATGGAAGTCCGCGGACCTTCCGCCACCTAGGTTTATTTCGCACTCAGCAAGTCATCACGTCGATACTGTAGCGGATGTCAGAGACGCCGAATCAAAGTTTAATGGACGAGATTTTATAAACTTATTGCAATGAATTAATAAATAAAGACAGTAAAAAATTCTTAAGGATTTCGTCACTGTACGTCACAAGACATGTGCTTTTGTTGGAAAACCCCAGGAGTGACATTTAGTACATTTTCTGTCACGCGAAGCGGCATAGGCCTACTCGGTTACCGCGCATTGACCCTTTTGACCTTCGTTCAGTCTTCGTGAGTTTCCGAATTTCTCACTGTGTCAATGGGACAGCAGGTGCTAGGGCTTTTCAGGGAAGACTAAAGCCTTCATTAAAACGAAAAATCACGGTCTATTTCGGAAGAACAATGAGAGGACATGCACCTCATATGGAGATGATTCGTGTTCGACATTCAATATTCAACGCATAGGAAATTTTTCGTGGTGCGTCACCTCCAATGTCTTCGAGGACAACTGAGTTCACATATTTTACCATAGGCCCCCTAAGGCTGCTTTTACTAATAGCAGTGTGTGGTTTAAGAGGGCCTATAGCGCCTGTATAAGAATGGTAGGCCTATAGGCGTGAAGGCTAATCCAAGTATGTTATTCCAGACAATTGGCGCAAAAAAGTTTCAACTTGTAACTAATTATTTCAAATTCACTATCTATTTTTATAAGACCAATTAAGTGGATATTCCTGGTAATTATTTGACCAAACTATCTCATCTTGGCTCATTTACTATGATTGATGACACATAATTGGGGTACATGGATTAATTATCAGCAACAAAATAGATAACCAAAGTGGAGATTAAATCAGACCGACTTAAAGTGAAAACATGTCAGAAATATTTAAAAAATTCGTACCTGCTCTGTGTGGAAAAGGCGAATCCATACTGTTCCTCGGAGTAGAGACAGACGCTGTCACCAAAACACAAACTGGTCATTGTGGCTCATTAAATATCACAAAAACATTCTATCTTTAATAATTTGGTCCATCTTTCTCCTTACGGAAGTTGCCGATGATATCCGAACTCCGATTATTTGGTTTTGTAATCCAAAATCATTCAAAAACTTTTCTTTTAACCTGAGTTGTTCCTTCTATCTCCTATACAGGGTATAAACCCGTGTGTGATCATTAAATGACGTTCCTACTATCTCCTATACAGGGTATAAACCCAGTGTATGATCATTTAATGACATAAAAGGTATGTTCTTCAGGTAAGTATCGACGTGCATGTCCAGATCACTCAACCAATCCCGTCCCTGTATTCTCCAATCAGAGCGTGACAGTAATGTTATTGATAGATGATGAACGCGTCAATAATACTATAGGTGTCCCTGTGGACGGGGTTGGGGATTACTGCGTCGCCTAGGAACATATCAATAAACCGATAAAGATTAACGGGCCTAGTTTAGGCCTGTGGCGGGAACTAAAAGGCCTATGATTACATGTTGAGTTTAATCTATAGTTAGCAAGAACTTAATAATCTTCAAATATTATGGTAATGCAGGCCTAGGACACGACTAGGCTTAATTACTGTGCAAACTTTTGCCGTTTGTTCCGCGTCAATGGAATCTGATTGGTTGAAGGATAATTCCTTTTCTCCTCACCAGAGGCGCATCATGGGAATGTCGTCCAATGAAAAGTCCGGCTGTAAAACCCCTCCAACATCATCACAAGCAGACGTTAAAAATGCAGGCATTTTCGTCTGAATTGCGATAATTTCGATCTTTGAAAGTTCTGATTTTCCCATCTTGTCCAAACAAGGCTATCGACTCCGTATGAACTCCGTCTTTAGCCTTGTCCGAATCGTGTCATCTTTTCCGTTAATGCATAAATTATTAATGAACCTAACCCCTACTTGACCCCGCCTCCAAGCCAATCAGAACTTGTGAAACAAATCACCGTTGGACACTTTCTTTGCTCTTCACGCTCGAATTTGTAACACGGATTTTGATTGGCGCGTCGATTTTCCTTCGCGCCCCGATGATTGGCTGAGGCTGTCACCACCTCAGAAACGGGAAATGTGGTGGATTCGAACCAGGCTAGATGACCGTCAGGACAGATAGACTGGTGAGAACCAGATGGATTTTCCCCGTGTTCTCCTGAAATTCTGATTCAAATTCAGTTTCAGAAATCGTCAGTCGAGACATTTTAGTGAAAACAAGGTAGTTTAATCACGGAATATAGGAACACGGCCGATATTATGGTAGAAGACAGTACATGTACCCTTAAATAAAGCTTTCACGAGAAATATGCAGGATTATAGAATAAATCTCAAAACACTTTTAATGGTACTTGTCTAAAAAATGTGGTGCAATTCATTCCCATTGCGTGGGTTGAGCAGCCCAGGTCGGCTGTATTGTCCCACCAACACTCACAGCTATTTTTGTGAGGCATTACAAAGGATTTACTTAGGCCTTTGTCTGACGGATTTTTTGTGTCCCCAATAATTTTCCCACCCCATTTTGATCGAAATAGGCCCACTTTATTGAGCTTTCTCGTATTTTCCGACCGAGTTTACGGCGACCAGGCCCGGATCCAGGGGGGGGGCACATGGGGCATGTGCCCCCCCATTTTTTGAGGGGCAATGATTTTTTTACTGCATTTTTTGAAAATCGTCTATTATTTCATGTCTAAGATGCTGGGAAATCGCATCTCAGAGCTTTGATTTTTTCAAATTTTCCCGGGGGAGGCCCCCCGGACCCCCCTTCATGTGCGCGGACCTGCGGTAAGCGCCAACTGAGGGCTTGCCCTCAGGGTTGTGCCCCCCGTATTTCTAAACCCTGGATCCGGCCCTGGCGACTTTAACGGGGAAATCCCACAGGAACTGATGACGTTGTACTCAAAAAGGGAATCACGTCATTCTCGTTCCTAGGAAGTCGGGGAAAATCTGAACTTCTCTATTACCCAACTGAAGGGACAAGTATGCACTCACAACGGCCACCTATACAGAGAACAGAAAACTAGACAACACCTTCCAGTCTTGACGGCAGCGTACACACTGCTCAGTGTGGTTGTGTATGTTTGAGAATTGAGATTACAAGTTGTTTATATTTTTGTACTTTGAAATCGTCCTATTTTATGAACGAAAGAAGCCCCCCTCATCTTACTAAATTGTTTTCTCTCGTGCAGTGTTTATGGTCACCTAGTGAGATGGACAGGGGTCGTTATCAGAATTAAAACAGAGTTGAACGAAAATTTATGCGGTCCAGAGACCATCCATTCCAATATTAGTGCACAATATGGGGCCCAAATGGGGTCCTGTGCTTCTGGCATGATGGGAAGAAGAAAGATTGACAATAATAGGGAGTTTTTGCAAAGCCCCCGAAACGCCAACGCGAAGGCCAAACCCATTGTTCGATGTCACGAAAAGAGCACCGAACAAAAGGGTAGACGTTCGCGATGGCGTTTCGGTGGCTTTGCGAAAACTCCCTATTATTGCCCATTTCCGTCCTCGTATTGTGCAATAATAGGGAGGTTTCGAAATCGACAATATTATTTTTGTACCGAAAATGCAATAAAAAATCTGGTTAATGTGTAGTAGGAAAAATAATGTTGTCGTAAAGTTTACGTTTATCGTTTGATTTCGAAACCTCACTAATATTGATCGGACCGTTTTACGACAAGTACTGGGGAGGATTCGAAATCAAACGATAAACCAAAACTTTACGTTATTTTTCATACTACACATTAACCAGATTTTGCATTGCATTTTCGGTACAAAAATAAAGTTGTCGTTAACTTTTACCTTTATCGTTTGATTTCGAAACCTCCCTATTGTTTATTTTAACGACGTGTTCTTCCAACTCTTATTTAGCGATTCCGTTAAAACCCTCTCGTATAGGCCCAGATCAATTAAGACTAGTTCCTTAACCCTTTCCCATTCCTGGACGCCCACAATAATGCGTTAATCATTACACAAGTTTCACTCATCAAGCCGAAAAAAGATAACTATCATGTCCCACTCCCAAAACTCCCATCTCTGAGTTTATTGTCTGATAATTATACAAATAATTACTAAATAATTACCGTAAATTACTCACTTAGTAATTGTTGTAATTCTCCTTATTACGGTAATTAATTCCATCAAGATTGCGAACCCTACATTTCACGTGCTTATTGACATACCAAACTTCCTTAATTGGCCTAATTATCTTGTCCTCTAATTATCTTTGCTCATCTTCAATTGTTTTATCTGTTACTTGTTAGTTTTTCATTTGGCAAACCATTTTCACAATTGCTAAAGTAGTCTCTATATAGAGCTATTGTACTTTTATTACCGGCGGCGGATTTTAACCGCACGAGGTAGATAATTAGACATCATCATCCTTCCGGTGACTCGGTTTGCGGCCAAGGTTCCTGGCGATTTCGTAAACATGAAAAAAACCGGATGATTTGAGCCCGAGTTGGCGGTATCATTGCCAACAACTTGCAATGAAAGGGGCTGTTCGTTTTCGTCACTTGAGGAATCTGAGTTGTGATCCTTGGGAAAACGGAAAAAGCTATGAACTTGCAAATTGCACGGATTATTTATTGTGCTGTACAGAATAATCGCTGCAATTTGCAGCTTCAAAGCTTTCTCCATTTTCCCAAGGATCAGATTCTTTAACTGACGAAAAGAACAGCCCCATTTGGTGGTCGCATCAAAACTAAAAGAAAACTTGTATTTGAACAAGAAGTCAATTTCCAGAATCTTAGCAAATTTTCGACCCCAACCGGGGTCTTCTTCAGGCCGGCACTTTCAAGTCGAGCTACCAGAAGTGTACACTTCTGGTTACACTTCTGGTGTAACACTTCTGGTGTAACACTTCTGGTGTTACACTTCTGGTGTTACACTTCTGGTGTTACACTTCTGGTAGCTCGACTTGAAAGTGCCAGCCTAAAGAAGACCCCGGTTGGGGTCGAAAATTTGCTAAGATTCTGGAGATTGACTTCCCGTTTATCACCATTTTGTGTGTCAATTTTTGTGCTTTCTCTTTCTTTGTATTTAAACAAGAGTTCGGATAAACGGAAAACTCATCAAATAATGCTGTTTTAACTAAGGTCTTGTTGTTGGCGTGAGGACGTCAAAGAAATGGTAGATAACAGTTGAATGAAGCACGAGGGGGATACTTCATCTGTTGATAGCTATCCAACCAGACTCTTCATGGTTACCAGTCTCAGCAGGCAGCACGTACGTGTACGTGTCTTTACGTATAGAGAGAGAAGGAGTGATCCAAAAACCACGATGCTCATCATAAGTATAACATGATTGATGCCAGTGGCACTTTTTCTGTTATGTGCATGATACTGATAATATTGTTATGCATACAAAGTTAGTGCAGTCGTCCTTTATCATTTCAGACATTAGGGAGGTTTAGAAATCGAACGATAAACGTAAACTTTAACGACAACGTTATTTTTGTACCGAAAATGCAGTATAAAATCTGGCTAATGTGTAGTTTGAAAAATGTACGTTGTCGTTAAGTTTACGTTTATCGTTTGATTTCTTAACCTCCCTAATAACAAAAGCTCAGCCAGTAGTGTTTGGACAACCTGATAGGGGGATAACACTGTCCGCTACCTGTGAATTCTCAGCTTCTCGAAACTGTCCCGAAGAATGACGGAAAGACACGAAGTGTCACGAATGTGCGCCTGTGGTCATATTTCTATAGGGAGTTTAAGAAATCAAACGATAAACGTGAACTTTACAACAACGTTATTTTTCATACTACATGTACGCATTTACTAGATTTTACATTGTATTTTCGGTACAAAAAATAACGTTGTCGTATAGTTAACGTTTATCGTTAGATTTCTTAAACTCCCTTATAACGAACCCCGCACGTGATACGCATTAAATGGAGAAGGGCCAGCCTTTTCATTGAGATATTTCTTCCCTTGTTCTATGCTATTCTCCCCCTTCACCCACCCACTCACATTGCTATTCTCACCCCTTACCCACCCACTCACATTGACCATGATGTCCCCGCCCACCCGCCGCCCGTCAATTTAAACGGTTGACGATGGTCTGTGGTGCCGCTTGGACCACCTTACTGACACCCTACACCACGACACGTGGGCAGTCCACCAAATTCTTCTGGACCATGGTTTGTTGGCAAAAAAGGGCGTCATTTCAAAATTCCGGGATGCAAGTAATTTCGAGTGATAAGTTTATAACGCAATCCAAATTAATCATGTTGATTTCAAAATTTGACGCGTGGTCGTCTAGTTTCCAGCCAATCAGGGCCGAATTAACTTTAATAACCATGCTTATTCTATTTAATTTCTGCCGTCCGTGTCCTGATTGTTTATCATTAGGATAATGCCCTATAATTAAATCCCACAGAGGTTTGACAACAATCATTATCTAATCGTGGCGTTCGGTAGGACAAGGATGGGTCAATGGAAGAGTTTTAAATTAAAATAGACACTCGCGCGCCAAACGACATCCTGTCTCTGTACAGCATGTCTCTCAAGTGCCGCATCCACCAAAGGTCCAATCTCGCTCGTCCAGAGGTATGGTATTCCGTATTTTCGGTTGCTCCATTGTACCAAACTCGCTAGCCCAGTGGTACGGCGTTCCGCGTTTTCAGTTTGCTCCACTTGTACCACTGGCTTCAAACGCCCTCATCACTTCTGCTCGGAATGAGCAGAATGAATAAAAACTGATCTAGAGCTAGTTTTCCACCCTAATAAAATCATAATCGTACTGTCAAGTTTAGAAGTATACCAAAACACCAAACACACCATGATTTTTAAACATTTGTTCATTATTTTGTGTTGCACTTTTTGCGGCGGATTACACGTATGGCTGTGCTTCGGTTCGGTCGTTCCGTCAGAAATAGTTTCTATTTTAGAAGCAACCAAATCGATGGACCAATCAGCTTCGTCGAATTTGATCACATGATTTTGTGAGTGTAAACATAACCACGTGCAACAAGGAGGCAGCCATCTTAAATGACGTCATTCCAACGCGAAAAGAAGTACGGGGCACTGACGTTTGAAGATAGAGTTAGTAAGGTGAAACCGTCTGACCTCTGCGTTGGAGATTAGTCTCGCAAGTGCCGCATCCACTAACAAGGAGGCAGCCACTAGGTCCAGTCTCGCTCGCCCAGAGGTTTGATATTCCGTGTTTTCGGTTGCTCCATTGTACCTCTGGCTTCATACGTCCTCATTACTCTGCTCGGACTGAGCACAGTGAATAACAAACCGATTCACAGCTATATATGATCTTACCACCAAGTTTAGAAATGTACATGTCCCAAAACACCAAAACTTACCATGATTTTTAAACTATGTTCATTATTTTGTGCTGCACCTTTTGCGGCGAATTACACGTATGGCTGTGCTTCGGTCAATCTCCAATGCAGAGGTCACACGGTTTCACCTTAGTGACTCTGCCTTCAAACGTCAGTGCCCCGTACTTCTTTTCGCGTAGAAATGACGTCATTTAAGATGGCTGCCTCCAGGTAGCACGTGCTCATGTTTACCTCACAAAATCATGCGATCAAATTTCACCAACCTGATTGGTCCATCGATTTGGTTGCTTCTAAAATGGAAACTATTTATGCCGGAACGACCGAACCGAAGCACAGCCATACGTGTAATCCGCCGCAAAAAGTGCAACACAAAATAATGAACAAATGTTTAAAAATCATGGTGTGTTTGGTGTTTTGGTAAACTTCTAAACTTGACAGTACGATTATGATTTGATTGGGGTGGAAAACTAGCTGTAGATCAGTTTTTCTTCATTCTGCTCATTCCGAGCAGAAGTGATGAGGGCGCTTGAAGCCAGTGGTACAAGTGGAGCAAACCGAAAACGCGGAACGCCGTACCGCTGGGCTAGCGAGTTTGGAAGCCTACATCAGACTATTGTAACTCGGACATGGATTTCCATGACTACCATTCCTTTCACACCTGCTCTACGGACACGAGACACATGCTTCATGTCTATAGGCCTAGTATGCCAAACTAGGCCTATAGTCACGTGATAGAGTGGACGGTCTTTTCCACCACTGTTTATTCAAATTACTACTGGCCGGCGCGGCCCACTGGTCGTTTATGAAATGAAATAAACGTACGTGTCGAATTCTTTGATTGACAGCTAATCATCCACCAATCAATATCAACCAACAAGGGTTTCATCGAGTCAATAAAGTTCTCACTGTCTCCTGTAGGTGGCGCAGTATTACCTAATTTCAATTTTAACCACCTCTCATGTAAATAGTACCATTGGCTAATTTCCTGAATCCCGTGTCCTAGTTATTAACAAGATACCAAATCACCAGCAATTATCAACTGTTACAGGTAATGGTGAGTTTAGTACACACCGGATTTCAAATTTTTCATAACTTTTTTTTATCAATTTTGATGTCGCGTGTTCCCGTAATTGGCGAATTTGTGATTTTGATAATGAACAATGTTAAACGCACTGGGTCGGTGATTAGGGCTACTTTCTATTACTTATTGCTAATTAAACAGATAATTGCAACAAAATTGGAAACTGTCATTCAACATTTTGACCGGACACGAAGGTTTATNCACTCTTAAAAAATTCTTGTCATCGCAACTTGTCTGCGAATATTGATGAGATGCTTTAGTCAGCCTGACGAATTACGTCATTCATGACACAATTTACTTGTCATGGCGAGTCGCACATCTCTGTGACGAGTTCAGTTTATCCAGTTGACAAGGTCTCTAGTTATGGCGATAAGTTGCAGGTGGCAGGACATTATTGCGCATGCGCTTCCCTCACATTTATCGCTCAATTTCTTGAACTCTAAGCATGCTGTCACCATCGTTGCCTCAATAGCCACGAGGGTTTAGGGGTTATGTCTAGTAGTTTATACATTTCATAGGTCGTAGGTTCGAATCCCGCCGTAGGCCCTGAAATTTGGGAGAGGGTTTTTCTTTCATATGTACCTGTTATTAGTACTTGTAACTACCGCATAACGGTCTCTTGGCGCATAATTTTTAATTTTTGTGTAGCCTGAATGAGTATTTGTTTCAATGATAAGATGTCTCTTTTCCGAGGATGACGAGTTAAAAACTTGTCAACTGACAAGATAGACCCTGTCAATTTAAGCATATTCTGAGAACGAGTTCCAGCTTGTCAGTACGACGAGAATTTTTTAAGAGTGTGAGTTGCCCATAGAGAGAACCAAGAAAATTCATGTGGCTGAACGCCTCAGACCCGCAAACACGACACTCGATTTCTTTCGTCCCCCCCTATAAAGATGGGCCACGTTTTCTCCGCCTTCTTGGTGATTTAAATCAGGATTCTGATTGTTTCCAACCTGCTGTAGCCGACGGGGTGAGACTGTCAGGCGCGTGCCTCGGTCAAATGGGGTGGAAACCTCCTGTAATGACGTAACCAAACACCGCCCTATTCAACATCTTAATCAGATGTGCAATCTCATTTGAACAATCTCGGAGCTGGTGCCCCCTGGGAAGGCGACGTAAACACGGTTGATTGTTGGTAGTTAGAGAAATAACATTGTGTTCTTGATGGGTACATCTGTACTTTTGCTACCAAACCTAGAACAATTACTCTAATAACATTCTTCATTTACGGCAAACCGTCATGAGGATTTTTTTAGGGAAAGTATTTCTATAATTCAAATGAGATCACGTGACATTGCAACCAAGTACATTGCTGATCACATGGTACGTGTATATGTAATGTACATTACATGTATGTAGTATAGATGTAGGACATGTTGTCTCAGTCACTCATTGTCACAAAAATAAAGAATTCAACTTTGACAGGCCAAAACGAAATATTAGTCTGGAAGATGGTGTCAACCCCTAACCCCCTAGGGCCTAGGGGTCACGGTGGTGTAGTGGTTCGGGTCACCAACTAGCAGTCAGGGGTCCCGGTGTATGTTTTTCACNGAGTGTCCGCCACAGAGTAAAGCTGGTACTCACATACGGGGGGCGGGGCATTTTCATTCACTACGGAGGTTTCGAAATCAAACGATCAACATGAACTTTACGACAACGTTATTTTTCATACTACACATTAAACAGATTTTATATTGCATTTTCGGTACAAAAAAAAACGTTGTCGTTAACGTTTACGTTTATCGTTTGATTTCGAAACCTCCCTATTACGCCACAGGATTCGAATCCCACTAGGCTTGAGACTTTGGGCAAGTCTCTTTGCCTTACGTGCCTATCTCCACCCAGGTGTATAAATGGGTACCGGTCGGAAATGCTCAGATTGTAGCGCTGAATGAGCAGCTCATCTGAGTTCTACTGAAAGGTTTCAGGATAGACTGGGGTTAAAGTGTAAAGTCGGATGACACCTCTACCGTTTGATATCGGACTATAAACCCAAACTTTAACTTTAGCTTTGACTATCTCAAAACATCTTGTTCATTCATCTGTGATGAAAGGACACAACCTCATGTCTGCGCCATGATTTTGCTGCGAGTCGAGATTCCGACCCAAGTGACCAGTAGAGAGGATGCGCAGCTTTCCGACTCCGACTCCGACTTCAACTACGAGAATGAATTGCAGTCCGCTATGGACATCCTTGATAAAACGATGTGATAGAAGTTTTCAATTCGTCAAACAGCTGTGGTTACACCACATAAATCCCCGTGCTTTCCCCGGGGGTTTTGCGGTTACACCTATAAATCGCCGAGTCTATACCCGTGTCTGAAATCCCCGTGCTTATTAGCCCCAGCGAGCTCGAAGGGGCAACGCCGGGGCTATTTAGACACGGGGATTTTATGTAGTGTAACCGCGAAATCCCCGTGTTTATTTGTAGTTCCAAGCACCCGGCGACAGACGGCGATGAAAATCGATGACTCATGCGCCTGCGTGTAGGATATTTCACGCCTCTAGTAGCCACTCGATGACAGAGAGTTGCCTACCTGCAGTGCCCCTATCGCCGGGATACGAAACTTATTACCAATCGCACTTTTAGTGCGATTGGTGTTTTTTCTGGTTCGGAAAAACCCCGTGTCTCAAAAAGCACGGGGATTTTGGATAGGTGTAACCACGGCTATAAATTGAAGGCAGAAAAAAATTGGCCTTATAAATCGGAAGTGCGGATAAATAATGAATATTGAAGTCGTAATCCTAGTCGTTACGACTTTGAGACACGACTATGACGACTACGACATTTGTGGTTTATGCGCACTTCCGATTACGAATCAAAATTATTCTGCCATAAAGTTATGGCATTTTACGATTTGCAAACGTCTATCAAATCGTTTTTATCAAGGATGCATGTCCACAGCGGACTGCAATTCATTCTCGTAGTTGAAGTCGGAGCCGGAGTCGGAAAGCTGCGCATCCTCTAGTCACCCTTTATCCTGGTTCAGCCACCTGCGTCCATGGACGACCCGCTCTCTGCCGGCCACCAAACTCGATGGTATCCAAGCCACGACACTGTGGCTTTGTCGGCTGCCCACATCAACTTGTTTCACGCCAAAAACTGTTTTGTTCATTTTAAATAACGCTTCTGACGCGATGAATTACATGTAGTTCGTTCCGTCAAAATGAGTGAATTTAACACAAATCATTAATAAAAATACGTTAGTTGAGATTATGAACACACTATCCCGACAATGAGAGGGATTTCATGGACCAACGCCAGTCATTTCCACCTTTTTCAATCCTTGACCCCCCAGGCAATCCACGCGCGTCTAAAATGGCTGAGAACTGGATCCTTCTGGTTCGTGTGATGCCATAAAATCATTAAAATCTTAAATTTCACTTTCATTTTTATCAATTTGTCCACGATTTGTATGATTCGAGTGCAACAATGAACTCGAGATATGAAGGGACGACTGCTTTATGACCAAATAGAAAATTGCAACAAAGAAGTATTTTAATTTAACAAGATTTTATTCAATTAAATGATGATTTTCAAATCCGTGCCTCGTTAAAGTTGTCACGTCATTCAATGAGCCGCGTGCGCGTCACACGGCGTCTCTATTTTACACCCACCCGTTGGTTTGTTTTTGTATACGTTTGACATCACAGCTTGACGTGAGCGTCAGACCCTTTCAGAGGGTCGTTAGTGAGAATAAAGGTGATCATTTTCCAGGTGAGAGAAGAAAACGGAAGTTATTCAAGACATGTGACCCGAGGGGATGACACGTTCTTCAGGAGAGCCGAGGTGAGGAGCAACAAGCGCCATGGAAGATTCCTCCCCGCCAATATTTCACCGACCGTAGAAACATTGCTGGAATAAACTCTTACAATAGACTCATTGTTTTCNTTTTTCCCAACTGATATATCCATTACGACCAACTTTTTTTCCCCAACCTATATAGCAAAAGCTAATCCTAGTCCTAATTTTTAATCCTAATCCTCATATTACTCCTAACCCTAACCCTAACCCTAACCCAACCATTAACCCACCATTCACTTCGTAAATTTCATTTCGTAATGGATATACTGGTTGGGAATCTATACTGGTTGGGAAAAAAAATTTGCCTCCGCCCCTCCCCAGATGCCCGCTGTATTGTTCGTCACGGGATTGAGGGTTTTGGTCATAGAGTGAAACGTCTTTAATTCGTAAATGTAGGCCTATTTTTGGTGGTGGTGGGGTCCATATCCGGGGGGGGGGTGCTAGACCCTCTGACAATGGTTCCAAGCCCTGGCATCGAATGGTTCGTGGCATCGAACAATGGGATTGGCGTTGGCGTACGCGTCTCGGGGATTTTGCGAAAACTCTATAGCCCTTGTTACACTACATAAAAAACCCGTGTCGAACCCGGGTTTTTTCTGTCCACACCCGTTAAAAACGCGTTGTAATAATCCCCTCCGAGCTCGAACGGGTTTTGGAGGGCATAATTTAGGTCCCTGTCACAAAATGTGAGTAGTGTTGACGGGCACCGGGCCTCAGGAGGGATTTTTCAGAGCCGGGCTAGACCCGGGTGTCAAAAAACCCGGGGATTTCTATGTAGTGTAACCACGGCTTATTTTTCCTTCTCAGGCCTAATACATCCTGAGCGTTATGTTTTAGACTCAGTTTCACAGACACAAGTTTTAGGCCTACAGACGTCTGTTTTTACATCTCTGAACCAAACAGAGGTCCGCTGTACTAAAGTTTGAACTGTTTACAGCATTAGTTCTCGATGAGACCGTGGGTACAACGCCGTCAATTAGAGCGTGTCTGCCGATCTTCAACCTTGTCACTCATTCTGTCCACGTCCTTTCATCTTATTATGTTATTACCATTAATCACCGAATATAATTCATACCACGCGGGTCGACAAAGGCACCGTCAAGCATTTTTCAAACGAATATGGAGAAAAATTTCGCCACTTTGGCATCTAACTGCATCATTCGGATAATTTCATTTATTAGTTTTCAAATTTATTACTGTTCTGAAATAAACAACGCTTGTGGTGTCTCCAAATGGGACAATGATCAAACCGTGGTTAGAACATAGAGATACATGTAATACCACAAGTCCTGCACACCGTGGTGATCGCGGACACTGGTCCCCGAGACCATTCGTCCTGTTACACCGGTCATTTGAATATTTGGCGCGAAACATTCTGGCCGGCTGCGGCTCCCGTGCAACAGTCACACGTGTATTAGTCTCTGTCAACCAGCAGCTGTTCCAAATCTGGGGATCCGATAAGCGTCTATGTGTAGCATTACTGCGGAACAAAACGGCTGACTGCGCGAGACTTAAGGCCCGTTTACACATGCAACTTTTCATATGCAACTTCATGCAACTTGTTGCATAAACCTGATGAGACCAAAAATTTCATCAAAGTTGCATGTGTAAACGGGCATGCAACTTGTTGCAACTAAATACTGCAACTTGTTGCAAAATTAGGATCCAGATCCTATTTTCTGGTGAAGTTCCAACAAGTTGCACGTCGCTGGCCAATGAGAATACAGCAAAAAATCATGTGACGTCTACTAAAGCCAAAATGGCTGCCGAGCAAAGGATTCCCGCCAAAATTCCTGCAACTTGTTGCGAACTTCTGCAACTTATCGCCCTGAATGTTGCAATGTGTAAACGTCACAGGTAGACTGCACAAGTTGCAGGTTGCAGCAACTTGCAACTTGGTGGGAACCTAGTGTAAACCGCCCTTAAAGGACCACTGTATTGCATCTTTCTGTCGACAGCCGGCGCCACCGGCACCATGCTCCAATACTGTAGTTAAGCCTTTCGCCCCAGTGTNTTCGAATCCCACTAGAGTTGTCCCCTGAACGGGACAGTTCCATGTTCCTACTGCACCAGTCTCGTATAGATATAATAGGGTATTGTGCAGGTCACCACATTGGTAATATTATGACATATGGCTCGAATTAACACCAGTGTCCATTTCAGTATTGCTGACAACGGACTGTTACGTTACAATTGTAGGCCCAGTACCCCGATATGCATGCAGACCGATATGTCGTGACTTTTGCCTGTTGTTACCAAAAGCTGTAAAAATGGAAAACCCAGCTCTCCTTGCCATGGCATATACCATCAACTTTGATGAACTTGGGATGAACTTTCGATCGTGGTAATTGAAGACTTTAGTGATGTTTCGCAAATTCCATGAAACACGAAGTAGGCCTACGAAATATGAAATTGGACTTAATTTCCATGACGTAATATATCTTAGCAGATACTTGTAATCAGTACCACAAATTTCGCCGGGTGCAAGAGCGTATTTTAGCATATGACTTTGGACCGATAGAGTTATGGTGTAGGCCTATATTAAACTTTGAAATTTGTGACCTGTTCTGGTAGCACCATAACTCTCTCGGTCTTACATGATATGCTAAAAGATGCACTGCCAGCAGCGACATTTGTGGTACCAACCATTCCCAGAAATACATTACGTCATGGAAGTGAAGTTGAATTTCGTATTATATCGTACTCCGTGTTTCGTCACATCTGCGAAGCTTCACTAATTTCGGGGACATTTATAGCGGATTGTTTCAGAGGTTCTATGATCATCGGACAGGCAGAGACATTTACGGTGATTTAATGAGAAACCCATGTGTTTTATTGGATCGTCACTGGTAATTAGCCCAGATATACTATTTTTGTTGAGATCAGGTGAGCCCCGATCCCTGCTGCATCGTCACGAAATTCTTGTGTGGCTTCTTATGCACGAATTTCAACGTGATCCTGTCGGCTCGAGCCGTCATGAATGAAGTGTGCAGCCACAGTTCCAGGCATTGTACTCTCTGCACCGCACTGTTCCAACAATAGCTGGAATGTTCCGGAATGTTCAAGCACAGTGCTGGCTTTGGTTATCCAACCAAGATATTCAATAGCTTTTTATAGATTGAACACCCAAGCCTAAACTACCAGTTCGGTTCGCCTGAGAAGGCGAGTGAATTAACAATAGGCCTAGTGATTCTAGGCCGAACTAACATCTGTGAATTGAGATGTGGTAATGAGGGTCATGTCATACCTTGTGGTTATGTTTATTCGTGCAATAGACCCGTAATCTATACCCTGGCACAGTAGGAATATTGAACTGTCCCGTTCAGGGGACAACTCTATTGGGCGTGAGACTTTGGTCAAGTCCCTTTGCCTCACTGGCCTCTCTCCTCCCAGGTGTATAAATGGGTACCGGTCAGAAATGCTCGGATTGTCAGGCGCGGATCCAGAGGGGGGGTTTTGGGGGTCGTGACCCCCCTGCTCGCCACCACCAATTGTTTTTTTTTCTTCAATAGTTTGTGACAATAAGCAAAAAAACGCAAGACTAAAGCTTCTGTTTTGATACTGAGATGCCAGGAAATCGCATCTACGGTCTTCTAGATTTCAAAATTTTCTGGGGGAGGACCCCCAGACCCCCCGTTGGCGCAGCTATCTTCGGCGCCCGCCTACAACGACCGCTCTCGGCGGCCCTGACCCCCCTCTGCCAAAAATACTGGATCCGCGCCTGATTAGCGCTGAATGAGCAGCTCATCTGAGTTCTACTGAAAGGTTTCAGGATAGACTGGGGTTAAAGTGTAAAGTCGGATGACACCTCTACCGTTTGATATCAGACTATAAACCCAAACTTCAACTTTAGCTTTGAATATCTCAAAACATCTTGTTCGTTCATCTGTGATGAAAGGACCTCTCTTCAACACAACCTCATGTCTGCGCCATGATTTGCTGCGAGTCGAGATTCCGACCCAAGTGACCAGTAGAGAGGATGCGCAGCTTTCCGACTCCGACTTCAACTACGAGAATGAATTGCAGTCCGCTATGGACATCCTTGATAAAAACGATGTGATAGAAGTTTTCAATTCGTCAAACAGCTGTGTGGTTACACCACATAAATTCCCGTGCTTTCCCCGGGGGTTTTGCGGTTACACCTATAAATCGCCGAGTCTAAATAGACCCGTGTCTGAAATCCCCGTGCTTATTAGCCCCAGCGAGCTCGAAGGGGCAACGCCGGGGCTATTTAGACACGGGGGGCCGATTTCACAAAGCGCGTTTAAAAAAGACTTACATGTAGACGCGTATAACTTCACTAAATGCACACACTTCCACCATGCATTTGACGAAGTTACACGCATCTAAGTCTTAAACGCCCTTTGTGAAATCGGCCCGGGGATTTTATGTAGTGTAACCGCGAAATCCCCGTGTTTATTTGTAGTTCCAAGCACCCGGCGACAGACGGCGATGCAAATCGATGACTCATGCGCCTGCGTATAGGATATTTCACGCCTCACGCCTCACGCCTCGATGACAGAGAGTTGCCTACCTGCAGTGCCCCTATCGCCGGGATACGAAACTTATTACCAATCGCACTTTTAGTGCGATTGGTGTTTTTTCTGGTTCGGAAAAACCGCGTGTCTCAAAAAGCACGGGGATTTTGGATAGGTGTAACCACGGCTATAAATTGAAGGCAGAAAAAAAATGGCCTTATAAATCGGAAGTGCGGATAAATAATGAATATTGAAGTCGTAATCCTAGTCGTTACGACTTTGAGACACGACCATGACGACTACGACATTTGCGGTTTATGCGCACTTCCGATTACGAATCAAAATTATTCTGCCATAAAGTTATGGCATTTTACGATTTGCAAACGTCTATCAAATCGTTTTTATCAAGGATGTCCACAGCGGACTGCAATTCATTCTCGTAGTTGAAGTCGGAGTCGGAAAGCTGCGCATCCTCTAGTCACCCTTTATCCTGGTTCAGCCACCTGCGTCCATGGACGACCCGCTCTGCCGGCCACCAAACTCGATGGTATCCAAGCCACGACACTGTGGCTTTGTCGGCTGCCCACATCAACTAGTTTCACGCCAAAAACTGTTTTGTTCATTTTAAATAACGCTTCTGACGCGATGAATTATGTATAGTTCGTTCCGTCAAAACGAGTGAATTTAACACAAATCATTAATAAAAATACGTTAGTTGAGATTATGAACACACTATCCCGACAATGAGAGGGATTTCATGGATCAACGCCAGTCATTTTCACCTTTTCAATCTCTGACCCCCCAGGCAATCCACGCACTTCTAAAATGGCTGAGAACTGGATCCTTCTGGTTCGTGTGATGCCATAAAATCATTAAAATCTTAAATTTCACTTTCATTTTTATCAATTTGTCCACGATTTGTATGATTCGAGTGTAACAATGAACTCGAGATATGAAGGGACGACTGCTTTATGACCAAATACAAAATTGCAACAAAGAAGTATTTTAATTTAACAAGATTTTATTCAATTAAATGATGATTTTCAAATCCTTGCCTCGTTAAAGTTGTCACGTCATTCAATGAGCCGCGTGCGCGTCACACGGCGCCTCTATTTTACACCCACCCGTTGGTTTGTTTTTGTATACGTTTGACATCACAGCTTGACGTGAGCGTCAGACCCTTTCAGAGGGTCGTTTAGTGAGAATAAAGGTGATCATTCTCCAGGTGAGAGAAGAAAACGAGAGTTATTAAAGACATGTGACCCAAGGGGATGACACGTTCTTCAGGAGCCGAGGTGAGGAGCAACAAGCGCCATGCAAGATTCATCACCGCCAATATTTCACCGACCGTAGAAACATTGCTGGAATAAACTCTTACAATGGACTCATTGTTTTCCAGGCAGGACAGTTTTTCCGACTCGGTTTGTGGGACTTGTCTCTACAGATGACCAGGGCCGACCGCACAGAAAGTCCAATATGCTACCGGCGCCTATCGGCAGTTACAAAAAAAACGCCGCATATATAACGCATTTTCGCATTTAACTAAACAGCCGATAGGCAGTATCGGACTCTCTGCGCAGGCCCGTAGCAGCCCTCTGATGAGTGGGGGGTCCCTGGCAGGGTCGGATCCAGGATTGACCAAAAGGTTGGGTGCGTAGCTCGGCGGAGGCGGTCAGGACCGGAAAGTGAAACCCAAGCCCCTCCCCCAGGAAAAAATTGACAATTTAAGTGCTTTAGATGCATTTTCCTAGGATCTGAGAGCAAAAATATGGACATATAAAATGGACATTTGGGCCAAGGTATTTTTGGCAA
>NMRB01000386.1:346809-357337 GCA_002633025.1 Notospermus geniculatus | reverse complement strand
AGAAACAGCCTGTCACCAGTAAACAAAAGTATGGTGGAAATTTTTTTGGTGTCGGACGGAACACTTTTTGAACCTCACCCTTCATGACAAGAAGATACCGGCCTAACATCGTTGGTTACTTATAATGTAATGCTACGTGCAGGACAGAATTCAATTCTCAATCTGATTGGTGGATGTCTCCGCCTCCAAAACAACATGGTGTCAGTATTGGCGTATTGAGCGCATTGCATCAAGACGTGATACGTAGTCCCGAGACGATGTTGCCCCCCCCCCCTCTCAGCAACAACCTCTGTTTCTCATGATGGTCAGCGGTCATTAAAGGTGCTCTAGTTCGAATTGTAAACATTACAGTTTGTTTATTTACATGGTTGATTATAATAGTTATTTTTCCTCGGACAGGTGGCAGCACCGTGTATACCAAAACACAAATGTTATTTATTTTTATGTCTCTCTTGATAAATATTCTTGTAACTGAAATATATTTATGATTTTACGCTCAAAAACAAACAAAAAGTTGTGAAAGGCGAGATTTAATTCAATTTTATCTGATTTGTTAGTACCAGAAGTTGACAATAGGTGGCACACCGTAATGTTTACAATTCAAAATTAGAGCACCTTTAAATTCATTCAGAATCCGTGATTTCAACATGAGGGATCATTATGTAACGGTGCATTTAAATCTACTTTTACCATCAGGACCAGGATGTACATGTCTCTCCTGGATGAAAAAACCCTGATTGGTCCAATTAAAAGGCCACGATATTGCCACTTTTTGTCGACAGCTGGCGCCACCGGTGGTGATTGCATCATTCTCCAATACCGTAGTTTTGCCTTTCGCCCCAGTGTTGGAGAATGTACGATTACAATGCATAAGTGGATACCCTAGGAACGAGAGTTACTCTACATGGGGTGAGATTGATAAGTGGTAGTTTAACAACATTGTCAATAGAGGTCTCCCTTAACGGGGGGTATGTTTAGTGCAGGATAGGGAAGGAATACTGTGCCCCTTTAAATCTTTTTTCAATAGGAACAGTATATCGCCAAAAGAGGGCAGCAAAGTTCTAGCCGACCAGTACAATAGAAAATTCTCCTGATTCGTGCTCAATCAAGCATGAATGGGTCCACTAGGCCAAACTCGTCCCCAGTGGATTTACGTTCCTATAACACCACTGGAAAGGGCTGACGACTTCAGGAATACTGCGCATGCGCGATATACTAATTTTGAGGCTAATCACACCGAGGCTGGCACCCGCGGCATGATGCCCAACTAAACTCTTCGTTCGAAATTGCTCTAATACTCAAACAACTTCGTGTTTTGGGGGTATTATATGTATATGGCTTTCTAGGCATATATGATATTTTTCAGTCATCGAAGAACGAAATGTTGTCTGAAACAAACATTTTGGCACGCTGCCAGCGGTTGACCAGATATTTTGGTCAAGTCGTAGCCCTTGCCAGAGATATCCTCGGATGAGGTAGAGCTGGGTACGAGATTGCCACTATGCATTGAATTGGACCGTCAATCTCGTACCCAGAGATTCGTTACGCTCGGGCCGAGGTTGATGGTCGCTATACTAATCTCTGGAGACGGCTAGCCATTTTCACGCCTTAGGTGTGATTTTTGGTATCGTGCAATTTTAGACCGAATTTTAACCACAAATGCACTGAAATGAATTGAGATGACTTGAGTATAAAATGTTACACACAAAAATGTCCTTAGAAAGGTTTTTTCGAGGGATCTGTTGTATTTATTGACGAAAATCCACAGCACTACTTGGCGCACTGTATAAACTTGGGGTGAAGCGGGATGCGCCGTGTGTAACACACTTGCCTGCATCTTTTTGGTTCCCCAAGCCACCGCTAGGGCTTAGCCGTCTCCAGAGATTAGTGCAGCGACCATCAACCTCGGCCGAGCGTAACTAATCTCTGGGTACAAGATTGTTGGACCGTAGTGACACCTATTGGTCAACTGACTGAACAGCTCCTATTACGTTATAGTGAACGGTTGCATATTTCCAGGACGACAGACGTTTGTTTAAAAACTCTCTCACTGGCCTGACCTTGGCAGAGGCGGACTTTCTTTACCCTTATGTTTCATGGACCTGGTGTATGTTATACATTGTTATCCACTCAGAGACGCCACACCAAGCCAATCATTGGTACACACAAACCACACTTGACATCACTCTTAACCAAGTTAACAACCGGCAAAAAACAAAGCAATGTCACCATCGAATGTGTCCCATACTAAACCTGCGTCCCCGAAACAATTACTTCAATACTAAATCCTATTTAGTATGATTGAAATGAGGCAAAACCTATTAGCATTTGCTCCAGGGACGTGCAAGGCCAAATTTGGATCAATTTACGAAGTTATCTCATTAAATTGTCTCTCTTTCTCTGTCTAATAGAGAGAGTCTAGTGGCCAATTTGGTGGGGGCCCGTACTCAGAGTTCTCAAACATATCAAACAGTGTGTTATCCGTTTGATGGGCGACTCCGGAAATACATGAGAACAACAGTTGAAACCTAAAAATCATGCCAGTCTAAAGGCCCGTTCCACTACAGCGGATTCCGATGTAGTGGAAATGCGGCTTTAAAAAGGCCCGTTTCCACAACAGCGGATTCCGCCGTGGGTTTGCGGCGAGCGGTGCGATTTTCACAGGCATTGGAATTACCAACAGGCTGTGTATTGTTAAACCATCGAAGGATTATCCAAAGCCCTGCGAAAACCGCAAAAGGATTATCCAAAGCCCTGCGAAAACCGCACCGCTCGCCGCAAACCACCGGCGTCCGAATCCGCTGTAGTGAAAACGGCCTTTAAAGGCCTGTCTCCACTAGACCGGTTTCCGCCGCGGTTTGCAGCGCCGGAGCGGTTTTCACAGGCATTGGGATAATTAACACGCCATGTGTATTGTTAAACCATCGAAGGATTATCCAAAACCCTGTGGAAATCGCACCGGGGCCGCAAACCGCAGCGGAAACAAGTGTAAAGGCCTGTATCCACTACAACGGTTTGCGGTGCGGTTTGCGGTGCGGGAGCGATTTTCACAGGCATTGGGACAATTAACACGCCATGTATTGTTAAACCATCGAAGGATTATCCAAAACCCTGTGAAAAAATCCCGGCGCGGCAAACCGCAGCGGTAACCCGGACTAGTGGATACAGGGCTTAAGGTTTTTCAGTGTGGATGTTTTTCTGTGTGACTTCCATTGTTCGGAACACACTGGGAAACAGACTCACTGTTTCTCTGTGTGTCGTTCACTGTCAAGTCGCCGCTTATTCTCTCAATCTATTGTAATGTCACCATGGTCACGGGCCTCACTGAAAAACGTTACACCGGTTTAGTGGAAACAGGCCTTTAGGTCTCAAGTCCTGTGCAACACGGCACCAACACGAACGCGGCGAAATCTTTGTCGCCGTGCTGCTGATCCTGAGCGAAGATTTGGTGGAATTAGGCCTACTTACGTAAACTGATCTTTCACCGTGAACTTGGTGTCGTTGTCATAGAGATCTGTTGTAAACCTGACCGAGCAGTGGTGACAAATCAGCCCCTCGTTCATGGGACACCTACTCGTGACTTGGACAAACTAGACTGGCTGAGGGACCCTCACGGCGCACAGGGGATTGCATCGCTGCCCAAACACACCGTATATCTCTGGGGCCTAAAGTGACCGACAATGCGGGCCCACAGCCGTGACTTCGATACTATCACTGGCCCCAACCGCCCAGGAGAATGAGATCACCCCTATGACAAACAACGTGCGAAGCGATTCATAGTTGACACAGGACAACTCCAAATAATGGTCTGGTGATAATTTGTGTGAGGACTTCCTCCCCTTGCCCCATGGCCCTCATCATCGCCATTACCTCATCAAACAAATTTAGCAAATTAGAAGTGTACTTCTTGCCTTCGGATGGAGGTTTGCAAACTCATTATCTCAGCTATTTCGTGTCATAATTTCGATTAGATCAATGGTCGGATGTATTTTTGGTTAATCATAGAGAAAACGTTACTTAATGTAATATGCTGCTGTGGACAGAATTCTCTTTCTTGTTTACACGTCTATCGCAGGCCGGGGTGGACACAATTCATATTTAATGTCGATATTAATTCCGATTTTATGTCCACATTAAATCACGAATTTATGTCTACACTAAATCAACCAATCGCAGCTGAGTTTTTAATGTGGATATAAAATCGCACCTTAAATTTAATGTCCATATAAATTCCTATTTTATGTCCATATTAAATCGGGAATTTATGTCCACATAAAATCGACCAATCACGGACAAGGACTTTTGGACGGAAATCCCACCGTTCAAAAGTTAGCTGTACATGTACATCGGATACCATATCTCGTGTACAAAGCTCAGTTCCTGGGTTCAATGATAAAGTCAGTGTCCTGAACTTCAAACTCAATTTTTCGGCGTCTTGCAAAAAATCTCAACGGCCACCCATCCTAGTGTGACTCAGGGCGGTCCCCTGAACACATTACCAGGGGGTGGCCTTTTTACAGCAGCCGGTTCCCCATTTTTGCCTGGAAAACGCGACTGTGAGCAGGGAGGTTTTAATATAAAGATCCATCCTTTTCTATTTTTCAGATCTTCCGGATGAAAGTTGTAAAGTAGAGGAGGCAGATATCAGCCAGGAACAGCTCAGTGAGACACCGGTTCAGGAACAACCCAAGAAGAAAAAGACCAGGTACAGGTGAGGTCATTAGAAACTTTCCGCACGATTCACTTCTGGGATCTCAACTAGAAAGTGCCTGAGGAAGACCCCGGTTGGGGTCGAAAATTTGCAAATTCGGAGACGACTTTGGGCCGATTTTTTAAACGATGACTAAGATAACCATCGGGTTTCATTAACCCTCAGTTGACAAACTCGATTTTATGAATCGTTGATAGCCAAACATTCTAAAAGTCAAAATGTTTACTTTGGTTAATTCACGGTTTGTCAGAAAAGCCGATGGTTAAACCGGGGTTTACCTTAACTATCGTTTAAAAAATCGGCCCTTTATGTTTACTATCTTCGCACGAAAACAATATTGCCACTTTTTGTCGACAGCTGGCGCCACCGGCGGTGATTGCATCATTCTCCAATACCGTAGTTTTGCCTTCCGACCCAGTGTTGGAGAATGTACGATTACGATACAATGCATAAGTGGATACCTAGGAACGAGGTGACTCTATATGGGGCGAGGTTGATAAGCGGCAGTTTAACAACATTGTCAATAGAGGTCTCCCTTAATGGGGGTGTTTAGCGCAGGATGAAGGAATACAGTGGCCCTTTAAAGAATCGATGGTGTTTCCTGGAAGGTGACGGCCATTATTTCTGCCCCCGGCAGCAATGGCGGAGACAATTTTGTGATTAGGCCACATAAAAAAAATACTTATACTTATTTAGCGTCCCCTCCCGACCTGAAAAATGCCAAGACCCCTGAATATTTTTTTGTAATGCATTTTCCATTAAAAAATTGCCTACTCTTAAATTTGAAAATTAAAAAAAAGTTTATTTGTTTTTGACCTATCTTTTCAGCTAAAAGCTACTAAAAATAAAAATAAAAACCTCCCTCCCGACCCTGAAAAACTAAAGTGCCCGGACGCTGAACAAGTAATTTTTTTATCTGGCCTTATGCCTACAGTAGCTTCTTCCCGCTTCAGGACCACTTTCACGGCCTACCAACTGGAGGAGATGGAGAAGGCGTTTGAGGCAGCCCCTTACCCTGACGTGTTTATGAGAGAGGACCTCGCCATGAGGATTGGTCTCAGTGAATCCAGGGTACAAGTCTGGTTCCAAAACAGACGAGCGAAATGGAGGAAAAATACCCCGAAAAAGCCGGTTAACTACACTGTTCCGAGTAAGTAGCAACTTTGGACGACAATTTTGCGAGCAGACGACAGAATCTCTCGACATGACGTCATTATGCGTTGTTCCGCATGGCAGTCAATCTCCAACGCAGAGGACAGACGGTTTCACCTTACTGACTCTGCCTTCAAACGTCAGTGCCCCCTACTTCTTTTCGCGTAGAAATGACGTCATTTAATGTCATTTAATATGGCTGCCTCCTTGTTGCACGTGGTTATGTTTACACTCACAAAATCATGTGATCAAATTCGACGAAGCTGATTGGTCCATCGATTTGGTTGCTTCTAAAATAGAAACTATTTCTGCCGGAACGACCAAACCGAAGCACAGCCATACGTGTAATCCGCCGCAAAAAAGTGCAACACAAAATAATGAACAAATATTTAAAAATCATGGTGTGTTTGGTGTTTTGGTACACTTCTAAACTTGACAGTACGTTTATGATTTTATTGGGGTGGAAAACTAGCTGTAGATCAGTTTTTCTTCATTCTGCTCATTCCGAGCAGAAGTGATGAGGGCGCTTGAAGCCAGTAGTACAGTACAAGTGGAGCAAACCGAAAACGCGGAACGCCGTACCGCTGGGCTAGCGAGTTTGCATGGCAGTCAGAGTGAAGCGCCAAAGACGACTGGTAGACTGGTTCCCGTCTTTACCGCTACGCTCCCGCAGCGCTCGCTCCACAACCGACAGTAGCGCCGCGGGAATGGAGCGGCAAAGACAGGAACCAGTCTAGACAACTGGTCGCCTTTGAGCCATATAATCTGTAACCTGTAATGAAGTCATCAGAATCATGAACCTTTTGAATGCAGTGATCTAACTTCGTCCCTTTCGCCCTTCCAGCCTCGTACGGTGCCTCCTCTCCATACTCGAACGCCTACTCGAGTTACGTCAACCCGATGGACAGATGCTGCTTCCTGCCTTCGCCATACGACACTGCTCACTTCTCAGCCGCCGCCAGCCTCGCCTCCAGGCTTCCCTACGTCACACAGGTTGCATACCCCGGGTACCCATCACTGGGTACATCAGGATATCCAACAAGTACCTTACCTTCCGGCCTACCACCATCATTACTATCTGTCGGCATGCCGCTCCGGGCCCACTCGCAACAATCAGCGGACTCTCCCCACGCTGCAGAGACGCCAAAGGATTTACAGAACATTCACCCGATCTGTTTAAAGAAGGATTCACCGACTTTACAGTATACATGATAGCAAGACGCAAAAACTGGGAAAGCGAAAAGACTGTCGGTGCCCCCCTGGGCACAACCTCGCCTCCAGGTCACAGCAGAACGCCATGATGAAGAGACTAATAATGCTGACCCATTCGGAACTTCCGAAGGCAACTGCTCGGCAATTTCCGTAGACACTCGCACGCCGCCCAGTGGACAGATAAGCAGTTCGCCTCAGGTCGTTCCGAATGAATGCTGACCCTGACTTCAACGTCATAAAGCGAGAACATTCGTTGCAACGTTTGTGACAATAGTGAGGTTTAGAAAACGAACGGCAAACGTAAACGAAACGACAATGTTGTCACATGCCATTCAACGCATACTTCTGAGTGGAGTGTGACGTCACTTTTCGCATCGTTTACGTTTATCGTTCATTTTCTGAACCTCCCTAAGTGTTTTCAAACACTCGGCCGCAAGGTAAACTTTCGTCTGTGATTTTCGGAAGATGGTGACATGTTTGATAAGCCAAGCAGACGACACGATTCGCACCATACGTGCTTGGTTCTGGCCATGTCACACGTCCATTTAAAAAAAAAAACTGTTCGTTAGTCGCAGCTATTACAATCTGAATCTCATTCTCAGGGTGTTATATGCTGATGACAACTAGGCCTAGAAAAAAGAAGGTACATACTCCGTCGTCTAGGCATAGGCGCTGAGATTCCCTGCACAGTCGGTAGTAGATAACTTGTATTCACAACACTAGCAGGACACACCTGCACCACTGGCACCATTCACTACCTGCACCACAACATGCACCAGTCACCATCTCTCCACCTTTCACCTGCACCTGCACCTGCACCTGCAACCAAATCACACGAACTGCTTTACACCTGCACCATCGGCACTATCACACGCACCCATTGCTTATAAAGTCGGGATTCCGACTTTAAAAAAAAAATATCGATGTCCTTTACCAGCCACCGTAGTTATAACACCATCAGCACTCCACACCAGTAACTACAGTACCCGCACTCCTGCACCAATTAGCACTATCAGCACCCTCGCACCAATCAGAATCCACCTGCACCAGTCATGCACCAGTCAGTAACTTGACTCCTTTGGCAAGCCGTTTGTTCATTTAATCAAATAAACCTGGGTTTTTTTAAAAACTGTTTTTAAAAGAAAACTAGGTTTCTTTTACTCCATTGCAAAGAATCTTGGATTTTGTTTTAAAAACTTGGTTTTTTACATGTAGTCAACTGTTCATTTATTCAAAAAATCCTAGTTTTTTTTACCTGAGTGGAAAAAAACTGTTTTTTTATGGCAAGCCGTTCGTTCATTTAATCAAATAAACCTGGGTTTTTCAAAAAACCAAGTTTCTTTTTAAAAAACTTGTTTTTTTCAGATTTTGCTTTGAAGGAGCAAAAAACCAAGATTTTTTTCAAAAGACACCTAGTTAAAAAACAGGTTTATTTGATTAAATGAACCTGGTTTTTTTAAACTGTTTTTTAAAACCCAAGTTTCTTTTTAAAAACTTGTTCTTTTCCAGATTCTGTTTTGAAGGAGCAAAAACCAAGATTTTTTTCAAAAGAAACCTAGTTTATTTTTTGAAAAAAACAGTTTTTTTAAAAACCAGGTTTATTTGATTAAATGAACAAACGGCATACCATAGACTCCTGCAACAATAGGCCTTCTGTCTTCTATCAACACTATGCACCGATAAATAGTATCGAACAGGATGCTAGGAAATCAGATTTGCACTTTTAGAATGTTGCGATGGTGGCGCCTCTGACGGCAGGAATTTTCTAAGTCATTTTATGCAATTATCTTTTTTATCCAATGATTAGTTATTTGGCCCATTTTGGTCACAGCGCAATAACACAGACCATCCGTGTGCACGGATAATTTGCCCATTTCTTGGTCACAAGATATAAACTAGGACGACTTTCATACGAAATGAATAATGTATAAAGTGTATAGATATTGCGTATATTTTTCAGGGTTTCCGCCAGAGGGTAAAATGGGTAAAATTCCGTACCCTTAAATTTTTCCAGCGTGTGGATCCGTACCCTCAAAACCGTTGGGTAACCATTTTTCCATATGCCGGACGAAACCAAACAACCGGCATGACCGGCGCGGGGATTTAATGCTTCAAAATACGTCTAAAATGGCACCAAACATCGAAAACCTTTTAAAATAACAAAAAAATCAGAAAAAAAAATTTCAAAAAAACATTTTTTCGAAAAAAAAATTTTTTTCAACTTTTTTTCCAAAATGTTTTTTTGTCCGTACCCTCATTTTTTTCTGGCGGAAACCCTGTTTATGTAATCAGTATTACCCAGGCCAACTTTTAATAATACTTTGTAATGGAATAAGAAACGGCCGAAATGTGCAATAGCAGACACGCTCAATGTTATGTTGAGTTCGCCAGTTTGTACGTCCATGTTGTCCCCCGGACAGTTGGTAGGCCTACCCCTGTGTTCACGGGATAGTTTTCTGTCATACCCTGTATGTTGTATATGTTTTTGTTCAGAATACGACTGGACCCAGAATTGGTGGGGAAAATTAAAGGCGCACGGGGATCAAAATGTAAAAAGCGCCTCGAAACGAGGTTTGATTCAAAGTTCCGCCTGCAGGGTGCGCCTCCGATTGCCACGGGTTGATTTGAGATTTGAATACCAGGTGGCGCTAGGTATTGCCTGGGTAGATTGTACCCGACCTCACCGAGGACTACATGTATAGACCTTTCCAACAAAGATGGTGGCCTACTAATTCTCCCACTACCAGCGGCCATTGAAGGATATTAAAGGAGCACGGTATTGGATCTCAAATGCGTTATTTGACTGCCGACGTAGAGGGAGCCACCTGGCGGCAGTAAGACGAACTACAAAAATGCATTACAAAATGTAGGCCTACGCAGTAAATCGGGTCATTCGCCGAGACGTAGTCAGACCCGTGGGTTGGAGAGTGGCGCGGTGGCGCTGGCTGTCGAGAAAAAGTGGCCAATACCGTGCTCCTTTAAGCATCTGACGTCATATGGTGAGAGCTGTAAGACCGCCATTTTTGTTGGAAACGTCTATTTACTCGTGTTCTACCTTTGAGATCTCGGGAACCAATAAGAGCAGTCGGCCGCGCTTACCGCTTACATGTATCTTTAAAAGACGACAGCAAAGTTCTAGTCGACAAATACAATAGAAAATTCTCCTGATTGGTGCTCAATCAACCATCAATTGGTCCGCTAGGCATTGACACCAAGCTGGCGATTTACCTGTTTACTTGGCCGCGGTGACGCCTATTTGTTAAGGGTAGGGACACACCTAACGCGATTCGCATGCCAAAACCTTTGTTTGCGTGCAGTGCGGCGGAAAATAACAAAGGCGTTGCCGCATGCGTCAACGAATCGCGTTAGGGTAGGGACACACCTAACGCGATTCGCGTGCGATAAGGCAACGCATGCGTCAAAACCTTTATTTGCGTGCAGTGCGGCGGAAAA
>NMRB01000386.1:278430-329553 GCA_002633025.1 Notospermus geniculatus | reverse complement strand
TTTTGAGGACAGGAGGTAACCAAAGTTTCCAGGCCATCTGCCGAGCTGTTCTGATCAAGACAACAGGAGACAATTGGTGTCATTTTGTAGGTATATCATTCTTCTAAAAAACTTTAAAAAATCTCGCCACTGGAGAGATTTTGTAAGGTTACAAAATCTCACTACTGCATGGAGAGATTTTGTAAGGTTACAAAATCTCACCACTGCATGCAGAGATTTTGTATAGTATTTTAGTATAGTATTTTAGTATTTTTAGTATAGAATAGTATTTGTATAGTATTTTAGTATTTGTATTTGTATTTGTATTAGTATAATTATACTGTTAGTTTAATTCCTCCAAGCTATATTTTATAAACCCCCTTCCCTTCAGCCTAATCAAGCCTTGCATTCACTAATTACATTTCTGTTAGGTCGAGCAACCAACTTTTGGGGCGTGTACTCTTTTCTTTCCTTGCTGTCACGTCCTGTTTGGATGGGATACTTGCATATGTACATTTGGGTTTCAGCTCAGTCTGTTCAAGAGTTTCGGATTGTAAAGTTCCAGCCTGAAGAAGACCCCGGTTGGGGTCGAAAATTCGCAAACACTCTGGAAATTGGTGTTATTTATCATATATTGTGTCAATTTTTGTGCTTTTCTTCTCTTTGGTACATCGACTGTACATACATTTTGCCAAATAATTCAAAAACTATAAATAGGAGCCATTTCAAATTTTCACCTAGGCTCAAGTGGCATTTGTTGAGAATTTTCTCGGACAATCCCTTACAGAAATGTCACATGTACTAAATTACGTTTCACACGTCTGAATTGGCATTTCACATGTCCAAATATGCTTTTCACACGTCCAAATTGGTATTTCACATGTCCAAATATGTTTTCACACGTCCGAAGTGGAATTTCACACGTGTGAATTGTTTAGGACATACATAATAGAACGTCCTAAATGAAATTCACATGTCCAAATATGTTTTCACACGTCCGAATTGGAATTTCACATGTGTGAATTGAATTTCACACGTTCTATTTGTCATGTTTGTACGTACTAAAATATACCATTTTTGGACATGTTGGGCATTTCACACGTACTAAAATTTTTAGCACGTGTGAATTTTTTTAGGACATGACGTGTGACATTTCTGTAAGGGATGTAAATATCACCTTGGAGGAATTATATAATTCCTCCAAGATCATACGAAATCGCCGCCATTTCACAGCCCTGACACCAGTATCCTTACACTCCTGCCGGGAACGGTAAATATCAGGCTAAAATAAAACGGGCCTAGTATGTTTTAGACTACTATATTCCGATCTAGGCCTATAGGAGCCAATTCTGAATAACCTACCCCAAATTATGTCTTGATAGCCCACATTTACATCTTACAGGGTGTTTTTATTACGCACTACCACACAGGAACATGACTCGTCCAAAAAAAAACCCCTACTATAAAATAAAAACGTTTTTATTTTATAGTAGGGTTTTTTTTTTGGACGAGTCATGTTCCTGTGCACTACCAGCTAGTGTCCCATGGTCCCACTGTACAGTTTTTCCTGGACCTAGCCCTCTCCACCGGAGCCTAGGGAACCAGGACAGGTTACCTCGAACCTTGGAGGAATTCCTCCAAGCTCGAACCCAGCACCTCCTCATTCTTGAGCTTGAACCTTTGCCAGATTTCCCGAACAATGACGGAAAGACCCGAGGTGTTCCGAATGGGGACCTCCTGTGTACCTGTGTACGGTGCTGCCATCTGGCTAGTGAAATGTACCTATCAGCTTATCACATGCACAGCAGTGTCAAGATACAGAAAAGCACAAAATTGACACACAAAGTAATAATAAACAAGAAGTCAATCTCCAGAATTCACGAATTTTCGACCCCAACCGGGGTCTTTTTCTAGTGGAACTTTACAATCTGAAACTCTAGAAAAGACTGAGCTGAAACCCGAATGTAGAACTAAACAGTGTGTAGACATGGCATGTTGACAGCAGTGTCAACATGCCATGTAGGCCTAGGCCTAAACTTATGCATGTCTCCACAAAAAAACAGTCAAGAACTTGACAAAGTCACCAATTCCATGTCATCAAATTGATGTCATTTACTTTTTTATACTCTCCAGATGCCCGTGATTTCAGCTATTGTGATATGTCGTGAACCCATTATTAGGCCTAACCCATTTCTGCTGGTATTGCAACAAATGTCTGCTTTTGCTGGAGGAGTGACCCGCTCTGGACATGATGCACTATTAAATTGATTTCTCTGACTTTGCAGAATCTGAGGACCAAGGAATGGCGAGACAAGTTACTGCTGTGATAATCGGTGCTGGTAACCGGGGCAAGAAATATTCCCAGTATTCACAGACTGACCCAGAAAAATTTAAAGTAAGAGACTAGAGAATTGCTAAATTCATGCCAGAAATAAATGGAACCAATGTTAGAAAAAGAAACTTCGGGCACATCGATGATCGCTAAGTTGCAGCGCCACGTCGTGATGTCAGTTCCACAAGTATCCCATTACAAGATGAATTCAATTTACCACGACCAATAGGAGCAGTCAGCTGCGCTTATTGCCAAAAGATGGCAGCAAACTTCTAGTGGACCAATACAAAAGAAAATTCTGATTGGTGCTCAATCAACCACGGATGGGTTTGCTGGACATTGAATGAGGAACCACACTAACGTCACGACGTGGCGCTGCGAGCGTTTGTACCGAAGTCTGGCTGTTTTTCTAACGTTATTTCCATTTATTTCTGGCGTGAAAATAAACCATTTGTGTTGGTCGCCCAACAATAAAAGTTACATCGTCTTGTAGCAGATGAAATTTTCTTTTAATCTCATTCCTTTATTTCTTAAAATGATGAGATACAATGGCGATAAAAGCAACGTCTTTTGTGTCATTTTTCCTGTAGAAAAATGTACAGGTCATTTTCTTATGACGCAACGTCAACACCTAAAATGACGTCAGTGACGTCGTTTCGGTACAATCGATCGCAGCGCCGACCTGTCGATGAGCGGGTTCCCCATTGGGCCGTAGTGACACCTATTGGTCTACTCACTGACAGCTCCTATTGGGCCGTAGTGGCACCAACTGGTCAACTGACAGCTCCTGTTGACATCACCTTACTGTAAACCTAGGCCTACTGGTGTTATGTCCTGGAACCCACTTAGAAACCTCTCATACCGGTACTGTATATGTTTCTTCATTTGCAGGTGGTTGGTGTGGCAGAGCCAATAAAGTTACTCGGAGGGATAAGATGAAAGAGAAATTTTCTATTGAGAGTCAATACGTGTTCGAAGGTAGGCCTACTTTGTTTTATCTTTTTTCTGTTGTGCGAATTCATTTTGTGACTTTTTCTGACCTTTAATTCCCCAGTTAGGGACCTAAGGGCCACGATATTGCCAATTTTTGTCGACAGCCAGCGCACCACTGCTAAACGCATCATTCTCCAATACTGTAGTTCTGCCTTGCCCCAGTGTCAATAGAGGTCTCTATGTTTAGCATGGGACAGGGAAGGAATACAGTTCCTCTTTAAAGATTCCTACTGGTATGATCTTCACCAGTTAAACAGGTTGCAAGTCTCCTGAATGTGAGCATTCATCCCTTTTGCAGATTGGAAAGATGCGGCAGCCCTTGATAAGTTTGCCGATTGCGTTGTCATAACAACTTTGGACCAGCTCCACAAGGAACCGGCCGTCGCCTTCGCCAATAAAGGTTACCACATCCTCCTTGAAAAACCAATGGCAGTGAGTAATGAGTAAGATATGAACAATGTGGGAGCAAAACATTTACCATTGAAACTAAACTCTCAAGCAATAGAACCATGGAAGCCAGATCAAAAATGGACAACAATTGAAATGAGACTGCTGACATTTTTAGTTCATTTTACGACTTACAAATTACGATTACAATTTGATTAGACTAAATTTGCAATTAAACTGTACAATGAGGAACCGGACGAACTAACGTCACGACGTGGCGCTGCGATCGATGAGACCGAAGTTTCTTTTTTCAACGTGATTTCAAGTCATTTCCATTAACTTCTGGCGTGAAATAAACCCTATTTTTTCGGTCGCATAACATTAAAATTTACACCATCTTGTCGCGGATGAAAATTTCTGCAATTTCTTTGCTTTTTTTTCTTAAAATATAGAGGTAGGATGGCGATAACGGCAACGTCTTTATCTTATTTTTTCCTGTAGAAAAATGTACAGCAGATTTTTTCATGACGCAACGTCAGCACATAAAACGACGTCAATGACGTCAGTTCGGTCTCATCGATCGCTGCGCCGACCTGTCGGGATAAACGGCGGGCGGGTTCCTCATTCACCACCAATTATACCGTAGGTCACTGCCAGCGATTGTCAAGACATTGTCAAAGCTTGTAAAGACAATAAAACTATCCTCGCCATCGGACATGTCTTACGGTACGGCTTACATGCTCAGAAAATCAAGGAGGTTATCGACAGTGGCGCCATTGGAGACGTGGTCAACATTCAGCACACAGAGCCGGTGAGTCATTCTTTTGAAGGCACGTTGTTGATAGGGTTTCCCAATAGTTCGGAGAACTTCATGGCGTAGTGCTTAACATCTGAGTCGTCACAAAGAGGTAACAGGTTTGATTCCCAGTCAAGTCACAACTTTGTAGCTGGGGAGCTGTGATAGCCCAGTTGGTATCACGTCTGCTCAGCAAGTGGCAGGTCCCGGGTTCGAATCCAGCCAGGGCCATATGGGATTAATCATCCCTGGCTCTTCATATCCGTCACACAGACACTGATGGAACAGTAAAAGTAAGCCGTGGTGCTGAGTACTTGTGCCTTTGCAAGGGCACGTAAATGACCCATGCAAGTGAGGAACATGAAAGTCCTCCCCTTAGTGGAGTTTAAGGCCACTGGGTCTGAGTGTAGTTAACCTACATTGGTGTACATGCACATGTAAATGTACCAGTACATCAGAAATCAATTACTGGGCACAGTACTCCTTCGAAAGTAAATAATTTGTACATATATAATGGCAATCTGCTACAGTGAAGACACTTGTCGGCTTTAGAGTGAAACGAACTCTCCTATTCCAGGTTGGTACCCAGCGTTTTGCGCAATCATTCGTAAGAGGCAACTGGCGCAGTGAAAAAGAGACAACATTCTCATTATTATCTAAATGTTCTCATGATGTTGATCTCATAAACTTCTGGTTTGATCAAAGATGCATAAAGGTTTCATCTTTTGGTAGCCTTGTGCATTTTACAAAAGAAAACAAGGTAGTGCCTTTGGCAAGACTTTATTTATACCTTGTTTAGTGCACTCGAATTGTGTTAACACTTTTTGAGAACATCCAAAACTTTCGGCAGGGGGGACATCAGACGCAAGTTACCAACTCCTGCATGTGTTACGGCTGGAGCCTACTTTAGACGGTGGCACAAATGGAAATACAGTCCCCCCTCACTATTATGAAATGAACCCTTCGGGGTCCAAGGGTTAAGTTTGTACTAACACGGAGATTGTAATAGCGAGATTTTACATAAGGAAATTTTGGGAGCTAGATGTTGGGTTCGTAATATCTGGGAGTAAAATCAAGGTTCGTAAGAGCAAGGGTGCACAATAACTATCAAACAGTCCTAAATGCTTTGATTGCTTCATGTTTTGCCTGAATATGTGACATCATGGGAAGGGGTGGAGTGATACTGTGGAAGTTCTTTTCATTAAACCAGCAATATTTTGGACGGAATTTACTGGTCTTCATCTGAATCGCCACTTTTGGCTGTTAGAGGGTTTGCTAAACAAGGTGTAAAAATACTCCCCTTAGATAGATCAGTTTCATTATTTCCTTGTATTATAGACCATTCTCCTTTTCCAGATTGGTTACTACCATTTTGCACATTCTTACGTCCGTGGGAACTGGCGCAATGAAAAAGAAACAACATTTACATTACTCGCTAAATGTTGTCATGACGTTGATTTAATCAATCACTGGGTTCGTCAAAGATGCATTAAAGTCTCCTCATTTGGTAACCTGGTGCACTTCACGAAGGAGAACAAGGTACTACATGTAGTATACTAATAACTGAACGTAATATGACATTCAATGGACAAATCCCAAATTGACGTAAACGAGAAAGATCTGCGCACTTCACCAAAATCGCCAAAACAACCTCGGTCTGAAACTGAATGATGTGATGCAGAGAACCCACAACAGTGACTTTGACGACGTTGCGTCAGAGTCGACCATTGCTGAATCATGGATTGCGTCACGTCAGCTTGTTTCAGATCGAGGTTGTGGTTGCGATTTCAGCAGAAGTGCGCAGGTCTGTGAATTCAAGAATTGTCTATAACACAATAGAACATGACATGACAATGATATTATGAGTATGCAGTGGACATGAAGAGATTTTCTATAGAAAATTCAGTATATAGACCACTTTAATGTCCATATCCTTGACCTGGTCACACAGCACTCCTCTCCAATGCACTTCATATTTCATTTTTCCGAGTTTCCTGTAATTTTTCCCCCATTTATTATTTATGTGAGTCAACTGAAATTTATCATGGTCTGCAACTGGAAATGCAGAACTAATACCACATGGCACCATATCTGTTTCATGTGCACCACAATAATCATTACAGTTTCGCAATCATCAGTGACTCTTTATTTGTCCTTGATTAGTCATAAGCTATTGATGATTAACTCTTCAAAATTGCAGCCAGAGGGAGCCTCCTCCCGTTGTCTTGACTGTGGCGTTGAACAACAATGCCCCTATTCTGCAAAGAGGATATATCTGACAGATAGGGCGGAGAAGGTAAGTTTATGTTAGGAAAGAGATGACACCGCTACCGGTACCATTGTTGATATAAGACTTTTAACCCAAACATTGTCCAAGTTTTAGCTCCAGACTTCTTGCCACCACGACTGCTTCAATCTGACATCATCCACAAGTGTGTTCACCTGGAAACTGTCTTTTATTCATTCGTTCAGGGGTATTTCAACTGGCCTGTAAGTGTCGTGTCGGATGTTAAGGACATTGAAAGTGTCACCGAAGCTCTCAGGACGGGACCATACGGCCGATGTGTGTATGACTGTGACAATGATGTTGTAAGCCATCAGGTATGTCTTCAAATTCTCATTTTGGAGGTGCAGTGGCAAGAATGTTTAATTTGTGCTTGAGATGTCACGGGTTCAATTCCGACGGAGTCCAAATACAGCAATATTCAACATTGGGCAAATTGAATGTACAGGAGGGAATTGGAATGCCCAGAGAAAACCTGCACTGTCAAAGAGTGTCACACTCTCGATCACAATGGCCGGTACATGACTGCACCACTTGCACAGGTCAGCCTCTTACCCACTGTCCCATTTCAGGTGGTGAACATGGAGTTTGCAGGTGGTGCGACTGCTTCACTAACCATGAGTGCCTTCACCGAGAATGTTGGGAGACGAGAAACAAGAGTACATGGAACAAAAGGGGAGATTCGGTCTGTGTTTGACGGGCCTGTGGAAGTGTTTGATTTCTTGAGTCGTAAAACAAGTAAGTACCCGGAATTGGTACATACATATACATGAAGTCCACTTCAATCTTCAGACCACAGATGGTTAGCAGGGGCGGATCCACGATTTGGGAAAAGAGGGAGCGCCCTGAGCTAGGAACATTGAAATTTGCACCAAATTCCAGAATTTCACAGTCGATTTTACAGATTTGTTGGTTCTGCACCTGAATTAGGAACCAATTAGATGGATGAGAAATGCTCCCAGTGGCACTTGTGTCTCACCCACGACCATTCCCTGCTTTGTACCTTCAAGTACAGGTATTCAATGGTATAAAACCTCGAATGAAATGATGTGATCCCCCTTGATCTGATCTGAGCATAACTGCTTTGGCAGAAGTGTAAGAATTGGGGAGACAGCGATCCTCGCACCTACGGATTTACAACCATGCCAACCATCACAACCAAGAATTCAGATATGCACTAGCCCCCTTGTTTGCAATTTCAGCCAGCTACCCATGCAAAGATGATCCTAACCTTCCCTATCAAGGTGGGCATGGCGGTTGTGACTACCGGCTTATTGAAGCCTTCATCAAGGCTGTTGCTGTAAGTATTTAATCACAGTAAACCCTCTCTACATGAGTACTGGATCTGACTGAGATTGAACCAGGATCTCATAGGTGATAGGCTCTAGCTGTTTTAACTACTCCAATGAGGACAACGACATGCAAGCCTCCACAACGCACAAAAGAATTACTTGTGTGAAGGTAAACACATGGATTTTCTCGACCGGCATATTTTTTGATACGATGGATACGACCTGCATATTCATGGATACGACGTGCATATTTTTTGCATATTTCAGGAGGATGACAAGACCAACATCGTCGCTGGACCAGATGAGACCCTTGCGAGCCATCTTATTGTATTCGCAGCCGAAAAGGCAAGGCGTGAAAACAGAGTGGTCATGATGGAAGAATTTGGAATTTAAGAAACAGAATTGTGCCTTCAGTAAAGTATCAGGGGCAGATCCAGGATTTGGGAAGAGGGGGGCGCCCTGTGCTAGGAACATCGAAACCTGCACCAAACTCCAGAATTTCATGGTCGATTTTTCCTTTTTTTTTTACCATAAGGGGAAGCCCATGACCAGGGTGCCAACATGTCTGGACCCGTGCCGGAGTATACTGGTTCTTTATCATACTTCAAATGGGGATACTTTCTGTAGTGCTACATGTCAGATTTCTTTATAATCTCAGGAACTTATGTCATCAGTATAGTAATTCCAATTCTTACTTCAAATGTGATTCTTTCTACACAATTTACACTTGTAGTTTCACTTGTGCCACATTTCAGATCTCAGGTAATTAAGGCTTATAATCTTATCTTTAGCGTAGACCATGACTTCAAGACAAGTCAAAGGACCATAGATTCGGCATATCGGTACTTCCACTGGCAGTGGATGAAATTCAATCTTATTTCATGTGAAACTTATCACAGCACCAATGTCCTCTCTTATTTTTGATGTAATTTAGGGCTGCCTAGTTCAGTACTGCCCTTCAGTAAAAGTATCGCACTGCACAAATTTAGAGTAAAGTATTTGCCGTTTTGAATGGTGGTCGCTCTGTCCTCGATACATGAAGTATGTCACTTAATGAATACAAAATAGAAGTATGTCACTTAATGAATACAAAATAGTAGACAATATGGGTCGTATTCATAAAGTGGTTCTAACGATAAAACTGCTCTATGAATACGACCCTGTATGCCCAAGTGCCATGGCCGAGACAGTAACCAGTCTCCTAAACCAGGTATTCTGTGAATCTAAACATTATTCAGCAATATCTCACGTGCCATAATCATTATCAATGTTAACCCTTTCCCTTGCCGATGCACATCAGAATCCATCCAGTGTTCTACTCAAGATACCCGGTACTAAGTGTAGAAGATATAGGATTTATCCATGCAGATGTCTGCACTTCTAGAAAATTGACAAGATTTCTTAGAAGTATTTTGGCAACGAAAGGGTTAAAATATCGATTGGTGCTTGGTAATTTCAATATAAACTGTACATGTATATTCAGTTAAATAAATCTGTGATAAGATGGAAGTTTTTGTGTCCTTACAGTGGTTGGGAAACGGGGTCAGATGTGGGGAAAACACATCCGAGACAAAGCAAATTTTTAATTTCTCTTCCGGGAGGACCCCCCTCCCAACTTGATCAATTTTGCCCCTAGGCCAAAAAACGTAGCTACACCCCTGGTAAATCTACGAGACAAGCCATCAGCTTGAACGAGCATGCATCAGTCGTGAACATGGGAACAATTAGGCCTACACGTGTACACCATTTTGGCAACCCTCTTTGCCTGAATGTGCCTCTCTAAATCAGGTGCTCAGTGGCAAATTTGGGAATTGCCAGACGACCTGTATCAATAATCAGTGCTCTTCAAATTCCAAACAGCATAGGCCTATATAGCAAACCATACCCAATATTAATCTGGCCAGTCCAAAACTGTTTATGTCAACTGTCCTGAGTTTCAAAGCAATGCCTATTCCTAGGATCATCACCTGTTAACAAAAAATTTGATGAAATGGGAGTCGTATATGCAAGCAAGACTGGTCTCCTGCCTGCATACCTATACAGCGGAGCAGTATGTGGGCAGTGACCCAGTCTTAAGTACAAGCAAAATGGGAGACCACCCCACGTGAGGGGCAGTCTTGGAACAATTGAGTGGTCTACCCATAAATCATACATGTCCTACATGAAAACAAGACTGGTCTCCTGCCCACATACCTTATGGCGGAGCAGTATGTGGGCAGAGCCCAGTCTTAGTACAAGCAAAACGAAGGGAAACCACCCCACACATGACAGGGCAGTCTTGAATGGTCAAATATTGACCCACAAATCATGCAACAAATATGTCACTCAGTAAAGCACACTTCATACTTTATCATACACAATGAAATGGTCGAAAAGCAAAAACACAAGCTACAAAATTTCATTTCTGATCATTTATTTGCCCTGTACAAAATAATTTACATGCCGAGTTGGTCTTAAGGCCCTTATCAGGACAGCAATAAATATTCTGCAACAGCTTCATTTATTCGTCTCCTTCATCCTCTTCCTCTTCATTGTTGATCTGGAAGTATCGGAGTTCGTAGCTGTCCTTCTGATTCGCCACCACCCGCAACCAATCACGGAGATTGTTCTTCTTCAGGTACTTCTTCGTCAAATACTTCAGATATCTGTAAATACCAAATAATCAACTTCAAAAACTTCTTTAAACTGATTCTAGATGGACAAGAAAATCGGGAGATAAAGTACCTTTTGCTGAATGGCACCTCTGACGTGATGGTGACCTTGGACTTGTTTCTTTCAATGGCGACATTTCCTTCAAGGTTGTTTGTCTTGCCCTGGATCTTGATGCGTTCATGGAGGTAACGCTCCTGCAGGGGGATGGGAGAGCATGGTACAGCACAGATTAGGGAAGGTGACCCTAATCAATTGGCTGAAACTAGGGAAGGAGACCCTAGCCCAAACAAAAGATTAGAACAGCCACAAATACAAGAAGCTAGATTTTCCTTAGAAGTGAAGATGAATGCCTCAAAGCTAAGTAAAATAGAAATCTATGGGCAAACATCCTTTCAGATGCCAACTATCAGATTGTCGATTTCAACCTCCAGTGAATCACAAGAGGACGTTAAGGAAATCAGTTCCCTGGAAACTCACATAGCCTCCAGCGTCCATAATGCCATCTTCCATCGGCAAGGTGCAGTCGATTGTGAATTTAAGAGTGGTCTTCTTTTTCTTGCCTCCCTTAGAGGCAGGTTTGCCTTTCTTCTGCTGAAAAGCACAAATAAAGAAACATATTATTACTTAGGTGGAATTTTAGCATCAGTTTTTTATTTTGATTTTCACTGCCAAAGTGCTGTCATATTTCTATAGGGGCCTATTCCGAAACTTCTGTTGAAGGCCCCTGTTGGTCCTGGATGTTAGGAAGTACAAAAAAGGCCACACCCACCTAATGCCGTGTTCACACTGGGGTTTTATATCGAATCGAATTCGCAATAAAGGCCTATTCCGATATAACGCGCCACACTCAATTCGAAATAGATCACTTTTATATCGATTTAACCAAACCGGTATTTGAATCGGTTTCGATTCGCATTAGCCAAATCGAAATAGTTATGTACTGCACAGTGTACATTCAATGTAGGTGTAACGTCATAACGTAGTTTATTTCGGGTTGAGTGTGACGCGTTTTGTTTCGAATTGAAATCGGTTTAGTTGTAGTGTGACCCGACCCAACGTAACCAAATCGATTTCCGTATTTCGATTTACGGAAACCGATTTCGATGCGAAATAGGTGTGAACGCAGCATAAGTGTGAGTGTGTTGTTGCAGGCTTATGATGGGCGATAAGAATATGCCTAGCAGTACCGCTATGGCTTTTCTAAAGCCTACCAGTCCGGTAGGCCTAGGGCATTTAGGAACCTATGAATGGTAAAAACTAAACGCAGCGTTTATTTTGCCGGCATGCTGGCAGACAATATTTTTAGTTATAATGCCGTCTTCTGTTTGCACATGCGCAGTAACCAATTTTACGGACTTAGGTTATATTTCATTCGAACCTGTGTATACCTACATGCTAGCTAACTAAACCTAAATACATGCAGTCCTATGCTCTAACCACTACACTACGGGGCCTCACGCTCGGCCTTGGAAGTTTTCTTTGGGCGATTCAGAAAACCTGTTTATAGTATACGCCATTTACTGAGCCCTAACCCTAACCCTAACCCTATTAATGGACCTATCCCTAAGGGACCTAACCTAAAAAGGGACCTAATAACCCTATCATATATATGACTAAAACATGTGCAAACGGAAGACGGCATTATAACTAAAAATATTGTCTGCCGGCATGTCGGCAAAATAAACACTTCGAAGACTAAAATTAAATAAAGATCAAAATTCAGATGGATGACGATGATGAGTGATGACCACGTCCCACCCTCCCCCTGGCACCCAACCCAGATTGTGAGAACACTGCAGCAGGCCTACACATTTACATACAGTCGGCATGCATTACTATTTATACACCGGTGTGGTTCGCACATTCTGATCACTGACACTGCGCACGTGTTTAAGCCTACATGCATGATTGATCATGTGCACGCAGAGTGCATGGATAGCCAGGGCACGCCGGCCTGGCTTTTTTGATGCGTTCACATTCGGTGCATTTTTCACGTTTTCTGCGAGTCGTAAAGCCAAAAGACAATGTACACATATTGAATGACACTTAATTCATCTTTTATTATAAAGTAATCAATATATTCTCATTCCTTCGCAGAGAAATCGGCAAAGAAAATCGCACTGGCTTCACTCACCACTTTGGGAGCCATGGCGGTATTTCGAGAGGAAGAACGTGGGCATCGCTGGGGGTCTTCAATCGGCAAATTCCGTACAATCTGACTCACAAGTGTCGATTTCAATAAATGATGGGCTAATCAAACTTTATGTGAGATATTTGATATTTTCGAGATTTATGGTTCATCATGATAATCAATAGAATGCAAAAACAACATGAATTTGATTGAAATGCCTATTTACACATCAGTTACGGAAATTCCCGAAGTTGCCGGATGTATTCCTGCCATTTATTCACGAACAACTCCCCTTCCGATTTGAGAATTTTGACCAATGAAAAAACATATTTTCCTGTTGAAAAGGTGTGATATTTGCGCCGATATTTCTTGTAAATTGATCAATTTGGTGCAATCTGTCATTTTCTTCGAATATGCATTGTGGAAATTTCTGTGATTTGTGAAAAACTGGCTTTTCACCCTGGCGTCGGGCTCAGGTGTCCGAGAATAGATTTGATTTCTGTACAGAGATCTACAGGAGTCCTATACGTCCGATTCCCGGATGACTTTTTGGCGACTGGACTCTTTCGGTGATGGGTGACCGCAATTTACTTTTAGGCTTGGCTGCTAGTATACATCCCTAATTGCGAGTTTAGAATTCCCGACCATTTCCGTTGTTGCCGGGGCGGGGGGGATGCCGCTCTACCACCATCATGTCTACTGAAGAATGAAGCCACATTACCACAACCTCATTCGGAGGTTGAGTGGCTTAATTATTTAACTTGCTGTTGTTTTGCCTTTGTTTTTTGTCCATTTCTAGATTCATTTCTTTTTTTCAGTTGATGGCCTGATAAGAGCCCACAATGATTGGTGGGTTATTTATTTATAACCACAAGGGGGAGGTCCTGATCTCTCGTGTCTACAGGGATGACATCGGGTGAGTAGAGTAAATATTGCTGGGTTTTCTGGATGTAAAATATTGCTGGGCACCCAGTAAATTCATTTTATGGTTTTGTTTTGATTACATGTCTTCTCTTTTCCAGGCGCAATGCTGTCGATGCATTTCGGGTCAACGTAATCCACGCTCGCCAGCAGGTCCGATCACCAGTCACAAATATAGCCAGGACGAGTTTCTTCCATATCAAAAGGTCCAACATCTGGGTTGCTGCAGTCACCAAGCAAAATGTCAATGCAGCTATGGTTTTTCAGTTCCTGGTTCGAATGTGTGAGGTCATGCAGTCCTATTTTGGAAAAATCTCTGAGGAAAATATCAAGAATAACTTTGTGCTGATTTATGAACTACTAGATGGTAAGTTCAGGTGATGATTTTCTGTTTGATGTCCCGAAGGTGGTCATCATGAATGTTCTAATCTTGTGGTGTCTTAATATTGAAGAAATTTTGACAGGTTTCTCTGGTTGATTGATGTCAGCAGATGTAAGTTAGGAATGCAGTCCCCAAAAAGTTGAGCAAATCAACGGTTCCTGAAATTGGCGGTAGGATAGGCGTTGCCAATTCTTGGATTTTCAAGAAGTCCGCAGAGGCTGCTAGTGGGTCAGGCCACGCAGAGGTTAACATCAGGAGCAAAATTTGAAACATCATGAAATGACTTCCAATGTACCTGATCTTTAAGCCAAGATTCTAAACAGAAAGAATTATTGAATTATCTCAACTAGAACAAAAGTTATGGGCATTTGAATTCATTGTGGATGACGAGAATGAAGAGATGTTTTCCCACCTGATTCTGTACCATAGGGAAGGGCCTACTGAGTAACTATTTCCAATGAAGTATGGATAGATGACTTTTTTTCTGATGATGGTACGATTAGGCATCCCATTGGAGTCAGTTGTTTGGGATAAAACCCCACAGAATTTTTTTGACAGGGTTTTCAAAAATTTCTCTTTTCTCATTTTGGCTTGTCCCTCCGTTACCAAAAAAGCGGTATTTTTCAATTTTTCAAACATCAAATTTCCACTTGGAGAGGTGAAACTTTTATAGAAGTATGTCACTTAATGAATACAAAATAGTAGACAATATGGGTCGTATTCATAAAGTGGTTCTAACGATAAAACTGCTCTATGAATACAACCCTGTATGCCCAAGTGCCATGGCCGAGACAGTATCCAGTCTCCTAAACCAGGTATGCTGCGAATCTAAACATTATTCAGCAATATCTCACGTGCCATAATCATTATCAATGTTAACCCTTTCCCTTGCCGATGCACATCAGAATCCATCCAGTGTTCTACTCAAGATACCCGGTACTAAGTGTAGAAGATATAGGGCCGTATTCATAAAGGGTGTTTAGCCTAATCAGCGTACAAGTTCTGCATTACACATGTTATAGGCCTAGAAAACTATTGTCTGATGTCTGTATGGTGCTTCACCAGAGGCATTTACCCACAGGATAATCACACGCGTACAACATTCCTGCGTTTAAGTCCGAGAGGACAAAGGAAAAGTTAAACGATCAAGCAGGCTTGTCTAGAATTTCTCCAACACTTTCTTTTGTCCTCCACACTCAGACGCATGAAAGTTAGACGCGTGTGATTATCTTGTGGGTAAAATGCCAGAGATCAGGCAGCATACAGAAGGCAGAACAATAGTTTTCTAGGCCTTTAACCTGTGTAATGCAGAAGTTGTACGCTGATTAGGCTAAACACCCTTTATGAATATGGCCCATAGGATTTATCCATGCAGATGTCTGCACATCTAGAAAATTGACAAGATTTCTTAGAAGTATTTTGGCAACGAAAGGGTTAAAATATCGATTGGTGCTTGGTAATTTCAATATAAACTGTACATGTATATTCAGTTAAATAAATCTGTGATAAGATGGAAGTTTTTGTGTCCTTACAGTGGTGGGGAAACGGGGTCAGATGTGGGGAAAACACATCCGAGACAAAGCAAATTTTTAATTTCTCTTCCGGGAGGACCCCCGTCCCAACTTGATCAATTTTGCCCCTAGGCCAAAAAAACGTAGCTACACCCCTGGTAAATCTACGAGACAAGCCATCAGCTTGAACGAGCATGCATCAGTCATGAACATGGGAACAATTAGGCCTACACGTGTACACCATTCTGGCACCCCTCTTTGCCTGAAAGTGCCCCTTTAATAAATTGGGTGCTCAACATGGCAAATGCAGACTACCTGTAGGCCTATCAATAATCAGTGGTGCTCTTCAAATTCCAAACAGCATAGTCCTATATAGCAAACATCTCCCAACAAACCTTACCGAACTGGCAATATTAACCTCACCAGTCTAATGTTTAAATGTCAACTGACCAGAGTTTCAAAGCCTATTCCTAGTAGATTCATCATCTGTTAACAAAAATTTGATGAAGAAATGCGAGTCATACATGCAAGCAAGACTGGTCTCCTACCCACATACTTCATAGCGGAGCAGTACGTGGGCAGTGAACCAGTATGAAGTACAAGCGAAATGGAGGTAGACCACCGTCAGTGACAGGGGCAGTCTTGGACCAATTGAGTGGTCTACCCATAAATCATACATGTCCTACACAAGACTGGTCTCCTGCCCACATACCTTATGGCGGAGCAGTATGTGGGCAGAGCCCAGTCTTAGTACAAGCAAAACGAAGGGAAAGCACCCCACACACGACGAGGCAATCTTGAATGGTCAAATATTGACCCACAAATCATGCAACAGATATGTAATTCAGTAAAGCACACCTCATACTTTATCATACACACTGAAATGGTCGAAGAGCAAAAACACAAGCTACAAAATTTCATTTCTGATCATTTATTTGCCCTGTACAAAATAATTTACATGCCGAGTTGGTCTTAAGGCCCTTATCAGGACAGCAATAAATATTCTGCAACAGCTTCATTTACTCGTCTCCTTCATCTTCTTCCTCTTCATTGTTGATCTGGAAGTATCGGAGTTCGTAGCTGTCCTTCTGATTCGCCACCACCCGCAGCCAATCACGGAGATTGTTCTTCTTCAGGTACTTCTTCGTCAAATACTTCAGATACCTGTAAATACCAAATAATCAACTTCAAAAACTTCTTAACCCTTTAATGGTCGAATTTTTTTTTAGCGTCCACCAGTAATATCAATATACCAATTAGGACTCTATATTCTATTGTAACTATGTAAAACCATACATTTTTGGAAAGGTAATGAAGCATTCTATCCAAATATCCCAAAATATGGAGTTGTTTCTTGGTTTTATCTCCTTTTGGACGATCACAAACCGTCTGTGCCACCCCACCTACCTGAACCTTTGGAGAGCCCTGTCTCAACGGGGAATCCCCTGGGGAATCCCCGAATCTTCGTCGATCGATATTCCAAACCAGACTCGTTGAATACGGCACTCAAAACCGTTGCAGTGTTCAGATTCATTCAATACAAGTTGTTTGAAGCCATCACCCCCCAAAATCAGGTTTGTCCCTCAAGTTCAACGCACAATTCTTCCATGAAATAGTCACAGGAAAGCGCTGGCAATGTGTCAGTGACTTAGCACACATCGTAGAGCGATCGCAGCGCCATCTTCATGAAGCTTGATGAACTAACGATCTCATCAGCTATGTTTAGCTTATGCATATGCAAATCGTACCGTATGGTACGATTGACCATTAAAGGGTTAAACTGATTCTAGATGGATAAGAAAATCGGGAGATAAAGTACCTTTTGCTGAATGGCACCTCTGACGTGATCGTGACCTTGGACTTGTTTCTTTCAATGGCAACATTTCCTTCAAGGTTGTTAGTCTTGCCCTGGATCTTGATGCGTTCATGGAGGTAACGCTCCTGCAGGGGGATGGGAGAGCATGGTACAGCACAGATTAGGGAAGGTGACCCTAATCGATTGGCTGAAACTAGGGAAGGAGACCCTAGCCCAAACAAAAGATTAGAACAGCCACAAATACAAGAAGCTAAATTTTCCTTCGAAGTGAAGATGAACGCCTCACAAGGTAAGTAAAATAAAAATCTATGGGCAAACACCCTTTCAGATGCCAACTATCAGATTGTCGATTTCAACCTACAGTGAATCACAAGAGGACGTTAAGGAAATTAGTTCCCTGGAAACTCACATAGCCTCCAGCATCCATAATGCCATCTTCCATCGGCAAGGTGCAGTCGATTGTGAATTTAAGGGTGGTCTTCTTCTTCTTGCCTCCCTTAGAGGCAGGTTTGCCTTTCTTCTGCTGAAAAGCACAAATAAAGAAACATTATTACTTAGGTGGAATTTTAGCATCAGTTTTTTATTTTGATTTTCACTGCAAAAGTCCAGTCATATTTCTATATTCCGAAACTTCTGTTGAAGGCCCTGTTGTTGGTCCAGGATGTTAGGAAGTACAAAAAAGGCCACGCCCACCTAAGTGTGAGTGTGTTGTTGCAGGCTTATGATGGGCGATAAGAATATGCCTAGCAGTACCGCTATGGCTTTTCTAAAGCCTACCACTCCGGTAGGCCTAGGGCATTTAGGAGCCTATGAATGGTAAAAACTAAACGCAGCGTTTATTTTGCCGGCATGCTGGCAGACAATATTTTTTGTTATAATGCCGTCTTCTGTTTGCACATATGCGCAGTAACCAATTTTACGGACTTAGGTTATATTTCATTCGAACCTGTCTATACCTACATGCTATTGCTAGCTACTAAACCTAAATACATGTAGTCCTATGCTCTAACCACTACACTACGGGGCCTCACGCTCGGCCTTGGAAGTTTTCTTTCGGTGATTCAGAAAACCTGTTTATAGTATACAGGGACGGATCCAGGATTTCGGGAAAGAGGGGGCACACCGTGCTAGATACATTGAAATCTGCGGTCAATTTCAATGATTTGCTCCAAATTTCATAATTTCACGGTCAATTTTAAAGATTTGTCGGCCGAAAGGGGGGGCGTGCGCCGGGTGCGCCCCCCCTTGGATCTGCGCCTGGTATACGCCATTTACTGAGCCCTAACCCTAACCCTATTAATCGACCTATCCCTAAGGGACCTAACCTAAAAAGGGACCTAATAACCCTATCATATATATGACTAAAACATGTGCAAACGGAAGACGGCATTATAACTAAAAATATTGTCTGCCGGCATGCCGGCAAAATAAACACTTCGAAGACTAAAATTAAATAAAGATCAAAATTCAGATGGATGACGATATGAGTGATGACCACGTCCCACCCTCCCCCTGGCACCCAACCCAGATTGTGAGAACACTGCAGCAGGCCTACACATTTACATACAGTCGGCATGCATTACTATTTATACACCGGTGTGGTTCGCACATTCTGATCACTGACACTGCGCACGTGTTTAAGCCTACATGCATGATCATGTGCACGCAGAGTGCATGGATAGCCAGGGCACGCCGGCCTGGCTTTTTTGATGCGTTCACATTCGGTGCATTTTTCACGTTTTCTGCGAGTCGTAAAGCCAAAAGACAATGTACACATATTGAATGACACTTAATTCATCTTTTATTATAAAGTAATCAATATATTCTCATTCCTTCGCAGAGAAATCGGCAAAGAAAATCGCACTGGCTTCACTCACCACTTTGGGAGCCATGGCGGTATTTCGAGAGGAAGAACGTGGGCATCGCTGGGGGTCTTCAATCGGCAAATTCCGTACAATCTGACTCACAAGTGTCGATTTCAATAAATGATGGGCTAATCAAACTTTATGTGAGATATTTGATATTTTCGAGATTTATGGTTCATCATGATAATCAATAGAATGCAAAAACAACATGAATTTGATTGAAATGCCTATTTACACATCAGTTACGGAAATTCCCGAAGTTGCCGGATGTATTCCTGCCATTTATTCACGAACAACTCCCCTTCCGATTTGAGAATTTTGACCAATGAAAAAACATATTTTCCTGTTGAAAAGGTGTGATATTTGCGCCGATATTTCTTGTAAATTGATCAATTTGGTGCAATCTGTCATTTTCTTCGAACATGCATTGTGGAAATTTCTGTGATTTGTGAAAAACTGGCTTTTCACCCTGGCGTCGGGCTCAGGTGTCCGAGAATAGATTTGATTTCTGTACAGAGATGTACAGGAGTCCTATACGTCCGATTCCCGGATGACTTTTTGGCGACTGGACTCTTTCGGTGATGGGTGACCGCAATTTACTTTTAGGCTTGGCTGCTAGTATACATCCCTAATTGCGAGTTTAGAATTCCCGACCATTTCCGTTGTTGCCGGGGCGGGGGGGATGCCGCTCTACCACCATCATGTCTACTGAAGAATGAAGCCACATTACCACAACCTCATTCGGAGGTTGAGTGGCTTAATTATTAAACTTGCTGTTGTTTTGCCTTTGTTTGTCCATTTCTAGATTCATTTCTTTTTTTCAGTTGATGGCCTGATAAGAGCCCACAATGATTGGTGGGTTATTTATTTATAACCACAAGGGGGAGGTCCTGATCTCTCGTGTCTACAGGGATGACATCGGGTGAGTAGAGTAAATATTGCTGGGTTTTCTGGATGTAAAATATTGCTGGGCNTCAAATTTCCACTTGGAGAGGTGAAACTTTCCAAAAGAAAGCATATTGGGATGCTTCTCCATGTGGTATAATCAAATATTGAAATTTTTTTTCAGAATTATGATTTTGAAGGGGGTGAAAACTGTCCCTCCGTTACCAGTGACAGTGGGCACAAATCCAAAAGTGAATAAATCTTCCAAGATATCAAAGTTATAGGGCTGTCTCAAGCCAAAAACAACTTTTTAGGCCATTAGAGATAATAAAACATTGTTCTGCATGTTTATTTTGCTAGATTTAACCAGTTCATATTTGTATCCCTCATTTGTCCCTCCGTTACCAGTAACGGAGGGACCATTTTCAGGCTCAATTATAAAGCTCCCCAAACCCTTACAAGTCAGTAGAAATGATTTCCACTGTTGCTGAAATATCTTTAAACATGCAAACGACTGGTATGTGATGCATAACATGCATAATGGCTGCCTGAATTGTATAAAATATCATGTGTCCCTCCGTTACCATTTGTAAATGTCCCTCCGTTACCATGGCCATCCCGGTTCAAACCTCCCCCGACAAAAATTGAGCAGCACCAGCTGTTTATAATTTTGCATGTTCATATCTAAGTGGTAGTAGTACAACATGAAAGAGAAAGCTAACTCTTTTCACCTAGGGAACCGTATGTTATCCCTCTCTGAAAAAATGTGCTAAAAACAGATGTTAATTTTGCGTCCCTCCGTTACCAGCCTATTTTTTGTAAATTTCACCCCCAAGAAGTTGTTTGCCACCAAACTTTTTTCCCCCAGTTTGTAGCCTGAGGTAGCCTTTATAAAATACCAGTGGTTATTTTACTCTGCCTTGGGCAGAATAGGAGTACCAGGGCAAAATACAGCAAAAGTGTCCCTCCGATACCGCGTGGCCTGGCCCTAGTGCTATGCAAAGTGTCAAAGTTTGTTAGTTCGGAAAATGGTTTATACAAATTTGCTCGGGAATCGAGGCATGTGTTGGCAGAAAACAGTTTGTGTCCCCAAAGTAAAAGGCATGATTGTCAGACTTCACAGAAATTGGAGAACTCTCTGACTTCGACTTGTGTACTCATGATATTTTTTTTCTTCAGAAATCCTTGACTTTGGATACCCCCAGAACACAGACACTGGAATCTTAAAGACATTCATCACACAGCAGGGTGTAAAATCACAGGTGAGTTTATGGACAGATATGAGTCTAGAATCCTTTTACCCCACACCGCAAAAATGTTGGTTTGGCCTGATTGGTATCATACACTGGTTTTAAGAATGCAAGTAGCAGCTTCTATCATTCGACTGCATAGAAATTGAGGTGTTACTGTGTGATATTGCTGTTTTCTGTGTTGGGTGTGGTCCCTGTTTGCCTCGCATCGTATGTGTGGGTAATGGGCAGTGGGTTGTTCAATGTGGGGGGGGGCTGTCTGTCTTGACATTGGCTTTCCACCCTTGTTACTCCATTGGTGCCATTTGAGGGAAAACTGTTTCTCCCGTGCACTGGACTTTTGCGAGAATCCTAACTGTGAGGAATGGTATTTATTTGAAAACAGAATAAGTCACAAGAGCTCTACCGGTATCCACTTCATTGACATGTCCTGTGAGGGACATTGTTGAGGTGTTTTATATCACTTTTAATGGAAACGTGTGTGAATGTACATGTACCGATCATTCCCTCGCCCTCTCAGAGCCAACGTGTCTAGTTTTGAGCTTCCATTATACTGTGCAGGAGTGACTCTCGCCTGTCAAACATTATTTTTCTCGTACCAGAGTGTTGGTCATCTACCGTATCTGAAATTAAATCCAAATCAAGTATTTACTTGGGATTTTCTCTTTCTTTGGACTGCCACTGCCCGCTGTACAACCTTAAACTCTTCATATGATGTTTTCTGAGTTTGGAATCGGGGCCTAGGGCTTAAATATGCTTAATACAAGCCTGTGTAGCCTACTCAGAAAATTTGATTAAAAAATTGACAGCGTACAGTGAGCATAAGGTTTTCTTTTGGGCATGACTAATCGGTGCCCTGTAGGTGTACATGTAGCTGCTCTGAAGGGATACTTAACAATACTTGATGACCATTTGAAATTTTTTTAGATCCTAACTTCTTAACCTCTATGTAGACAATGCTATTTAACTGCTAACCAGTAGCCAGCCTGGTGCTAGATTTTGTACTTTCTAAATTATCTTCTCTTAAACGAATTTCACTGCCCATCCTTATTTTCAAAGTAATTCAAAATAATTTTTTCTCTAATAATTGAATTGAAATTTCCTTCCCCATATTTTCCCTCCCTCAGAAGGTGAGTAGAACGTTACACTAACAGACTCACATTCTTGCCGATAATGTGGTTCTTGCCCGTCACTGGGTGTGGTCAATCATTTAAACAGCCTACATATGTCATGTCTTTTTGCTCACCCTCATTTGGACCTTTTGTCATTGACGTTGACTGTTGTACATTGCACAAGGATTAACATGTACTAAAGTATCTATGTTGCTTTACAGATACATGCGCTGGCTCAAAAACAATTTTATGTCTTCAGAAATGAGGTAGTGACCACATCAATTTCAGTACAATCTCACATTGCGGTTGTTATTTTCCATCTGCCATTCTGAGTAGAATAGTGAAACCATCGTGATCGAAGTTTCCAGCAACAGTGAAGATTCAAACAATAAAACATTTCCAAATTGAAATTGTTTGGAAAATGCTACAGCCTGATGTCAGTGATTTAAAAAGTCCAAATGGGGTTGAGCAAGTCCTCTCTGGTGCCAAGCTTGCTGTTTTTTATGTGACGTCTGCGAGTCACAGTCTTTTGCTTGATGCTTATTTTTTCCCCTTTGACCTCAGCTTAATCTGAAGGGCCAGGTAAGTGTTCGTGCTTGAAGATGATAATTATTGAGGAACTGGCATTTTGATCATGATTTCGCACTGTAGGTGGCGCTGACATTTTTTGTGCCTTTTTGGAGCAGACAAAAGTCATCATCTGTAGTTCAGCTTCAGCAGCATTGGGGGTTTAGGATGAAAATAATTTACTCAATTGAAAAGACTATGTTATACATGTAGTTAGTGTTTGGTAACACAATGTAGGAGGAAACTGGACACCGCCAGAATACTGAACCTGGACTGAATGTAACCCCTGTGGTACTATGATTTGGTAGTAGTGCTGAACACGGCAGTATCGCTTCATGGCACATTCTGGTTGTGCCATGCTGTGGCGAAAAGGTGCAAATGTTGGTAGTCTCACTGGTGCATCATGCCAGTTCCTCTTTGGCTAGGTTCCGGCAGTATACTCCTAGACAGCATGTGGATGAGATACTTGGCTGAGTAAAACTTAGCTGGAGATGTAAGGGTCAATCTCTTGGAGAGCTGTCCTTGAGTCTAGCACACTTGCTGAAGGCATGGACCACCCACTGCATGTCACTCTCTCTGCTCATCGAAATCGATGGTCGCAGCCTTGAATATGATGTGATCATCTGGCTGAACAGCATGTTACCCTTCGATTCAGGCAAGAATGACCATACCCAAGATTTCGCCTCGTATCGGTTTACGAGGGGAAGAAATAACTACCTGTCCACTTTGCATAAATATTTCTCCTTTGGATGTGACAAGTCCTGCATCTCAAATTCTCATTTCACTGTATCGGGAAGCCATGGACCCAGCTGTCGTAAAACATCACATTAATGCTAGTTCTTGTTCATTTTATAGATGGCGCTTGCATCTTTTTCTTAAACGCATTGTTGTATAGTCGACGCCGCCATTGTTTTTCTTGATTTTGTTGTTATTCGCAGCAGGAGTCTGAATCTCCATGGTTCTATTTCAGGAAAACAACATTTCCGGAAAGCACAAATTCCATGAAGGGCATTTTTAACCAGTGACCCTCCTGACCCTTTAATCATCCTGATCTAACTATATTTTAGGGCCCTACACACCCGCTTCCTTGTTGTTCTTGATGCAATAGCCCATTTGTTAAAATTTGCAGTCTTTTATTTAAAATGGCAGGTTGGACTTTCCTGGTCAGTTTCAAAGAATGTTCCCAGTTTGGGCTCTTTCGAATGCACAGACCCCCCTCAGCCCACGCCTACACCCCTAGCCCATTGCCAACTACTTCAAAAATGCCCTCCAGGTCCAGTTTTCCAAATTCCGATCCACATTGATCAAATTCTCTGAATATGCTCATTCAGGGCTTACATGTAGTTTATTCTTGGAAAATTACGAGCCCTGAAACAATGTACCAGATTGATATTCAGACAATTTGATAAAAAAATTGAAGTGTGGGTGATTCGTCTTCCGTCAATAAAAAACCCTCTCCCCTCCTTTCTAGGTCATTCAGTCAGCAGTACGCGATGTTTATCATGGAAGGTCCCTTACTCATGGCATGGTAGCTAGCCAGCTTTGCTTTTGTGTAACTGGATGTATGTTCGTAGTGGATGGCACCCTTTGCCGCCTGTGCAATGCCAGTGTGCAGGAGGTGACATCAAATTTTGTTTTCACTCAATAGGTGGCACTCTTTGGACAGGGTTCTCCACCAGGTGTCGTTGTCACACAGATAACATATTTTCGAGTTTGTGTTGTACTAGATACGATATTTATATATCACAGCTAACACTATCACACTACATGTACCATGATTAGAATTTAGGGGTCGCACATCGTCGTTGTGCCACCTTTTGGTGAAGTAGGTCTTCAATCTTGATTTGCCCCATCTCTATTGAAATGGTGCATCTTAAAATTATTCCGGGGAGTTTTTATACAGATAAGAAATATTTTTACCAGTAATGCCTTCCACTCACACTCACAGTCAAATATGTAATTCAAGGCCAGAAATGTAGAATTTAGAAATGATGAAAAATTGACATGTGCAGTGGGCTTAAAACTTTAGATGATGAGCAAATTATTCTGAATTATTGGGTAATAGATCCAGTATAGAGAACAATACATGTACCTCTGACACTGGTTTTGCATATTCGGTACAGGGTGGCCAAAAACAGGATTTCTTTGATTGAATTTCAGTTAAAACAGGACACTGCCACAGTTTTCAGGTTAAATGTTGTCATCGTTTCTGTTGTACGGTGTTTTTGAAGATTTTTTGTTTGAATTTTTGTTGAATGCATTTGAAATCCTCATATGTGACTCATTTCAAAAAAGTAAACTTCGCCCTTTTCAAAGATTCAATTTTTTTTCCATGTTCATGTCTTCTATTGCTACAAGAGACATTCAGTAACTTTTCAATCTGCAGTTGGCTAGACCAATCCCAAATTCCCAGATCTGCGCACTTCCGCCGAAATCGCAAACACAACCTCGACCTGAAACCAGCTGACATGACGCAATGCATGATTCAGCAATGGTCGACTCTATAGTCTGATGCAACGTCGCCGAAGTCACTGTCGTGGGGTTCTCTGCGTCACGTCATTCAGTTTCAGACCGAGGTTGTGTTTGCGATTTCGGCGGAAGTGCGCAGATCGTTCTCGTTTACGTCAATTTGGGATTTGTCTATACACGTACATGTAGTTCCACAGCTTAGATCACTCTGACAAGTACTAGAAACCTTTTCATGACAAAGGGACCCAAAAGTGGATCATTTGTCTAAGGGACTTGGGATCCTATTTCAAGCTTGGCACCCACCTCTATTTCTGGCCAAAACGTTGTTACATGTAGTTGCCAAATGTTTTGTTGTTCAATCATGAATTGATTTCGAAGGCGACTGGACTCTTCCCAGACAAAGGTTTGCTAAGCAGCAGCCAGTTCTCGCTCGTACTAGAAGTTCTACTCCAGGCGCTCTGCTTGTCTTCGCTATACTTTGCGCATTTGCATAAATTCTTTATTCTCTCTCTCTTCTGTCATGATCTTTAATTAAAGAATTTTGCATATTATTCATTTTGCGTAGCGTGAGAAATGAGTTAGTGCATTATTTATGGGTTGGAATAAAAAAATATAGGCCTACAGTATGCCTAAGCATCCTTCCAATAAAATCTGCTGCTTGTGTCATCAATATTGACTTCAATATTCAATCAAGAAAGATGTAGAAAGTCAAGAATACCATGTGTGTCTAATGAATCTGGCTGTTTCTCACCTTGACATGAAATATACACATTTATAAACTAAGAGCGAATAAGTCAGTCAGTCAGTGTACATGGTACAGCGGAAGGAAACCAGAGTGCCGGAAATACCAACCTGTTGAAGGGAGTCACCCTCTTTACCACCTCACTTCTGTCCACTTCATGCCATTTGTTATTGTATGGTTGTAATGATTATGGAATGAAGAAACTGATCCGTTGTGCCTGATGAATTTCTTGCCTGGTCTAAAGGATGATTCAGAAAGTAATGTCATGTTAGGATAGTCCGAATTTGGGCATTTTCACAAGTAGGCAGATTTTAAGAGACACCCCAATCCACCAGAAACTTTACTCCTCCTTCCCTATAGCTGATGTTTTTCTCTGTCATTTAACTATCTAACTATTAACTATTTAACTATGTTTTTTTTGTCTTCTCGTTGACCAGACCAAAGAGGAGACTAGTCAGATCACGTCGCACGTCACTGGCCAAATCAGCTGGAGAAGAGAGGGCATTAAATATCGTCGTAATGAACTGTTCCTCGACGTCTTGGAGTCGGTAAATCTACTGATGTCACCGCAAGGTAGGACACTCTGGCTGGGGTTTCTTTATACAGTACAGAATCCTCAAGAGTGTACTGTTCATTAGAATCCAATGTTTATGTGCTATTTCTGATCAATTTTCAATTGATCCACATACCTGTGTTCCTCACAGGATGCTCGACATGCGAGTCTAATGACAGGTCTATTTGTGTAACAGGCCAAGTTGCTGGCGATCTTTTTGGCTGCCAGTTCATATAATGCTGAGTTGCTTGAAGGCCTCCACGCAATTGTCTGGAGTGTGGCGTGGTTTTCAGCTGCGGCCATTGTGTGGAGGAAGTACAGCAGAAGATTAAAAGGATTTGCCGCCAAATGCAGCATGAAACAGTCACACAAAAGTGTGGAGGCCTACGTCTGGCTGCCATTTCAAGTCTACAGGAGAGTGGCCAGATTCGATGGCTGTGGCCAACTTCTCTTGGGATGACAAGCTGAATCCAACAAGGCTTGGGATTCTTGGTGTATTTCCTGCCCTAAGAATCTTCAAACATTCAAATGACATGTTGTAGCATGGTTGTATTGCGAACTGATGCAATGCAAGGCTTGTATATTGACTCCTGTTGATAATTTTTCAGGCCAAGTTCTAAGTGCACACGTCGCTGGAAAGGTCGTAATGAAGAGCTACCTCAGTGGTATGCCCGAGTGTAAATTTGGTATCAATGATAAGTTAGTGTTAGACAGCAAGGGGAAGAGCTCTGCAGATGATGCTTCAAGAAGGTACGCCCCCTTTTGACTGAATGGCTAACCTTTACGCTGCAGCATTCCAAGTGGAATGCCCTCTATTGGCTGCTGGAAGGTCTAATACTCTTGCTATTCGAGGCAATATAAATTAATCGCTATTTTTTTGTTTTTCATGTATAGTCTTATGAGATTTCTTTTTTTCTTCAAAAACTTCAAAGCATTTCATCATACTATGCATTTTAATCATCAGCATTTTGATCTTATTACAAAATTTCACTTCCACTCTCTAGTGAATTTTAATCTTTAGCGCTTGGGCTAAAAACATAAAAAGTCTGCTTCTTACTCTAATCTAGAATTTCTTTCTTCTGAATTTTTGCATAACACTTCTTATTCAACCAAAAAAAAAGTGTGTGTAGAATTTGTGAAGTTGCTCAAGTCCCAAGGTTATAAAAGCTATCAACGCATGTAGCATGAAAAAAATTTGCCATGTATCTGTCTTCATATTGGTGTAAAATGAATTGACTTCCTGCCAAAAGATGGCATTGTAACATTGGAGTCTACAGATTAGAGGATAGCCTGCCTACCTGAATTTAACACCATACCACCCCCACACAACACGGTGACTTCTATACCAACGAGTGATCTCTCATTACGACTTTAAAGACGTGACCCACCTACCCTGTAAACCTAAATGGAATGACCCTGCCGTGAATGAGGGATCAGTCCATCGAGGTGTATAGGGGATTTGGGTGTATGATTTTCGGGAAATGCCCCGAGGCGAGGGGTTTCAAAATTCTGATAATTCTGATCCCACCTCTGCCCTCCACCCTGCCAGATTCAGCCCATTTGGGGCTGACCGACTCCCTCGGCTGTAGACCTAGACGGGAACACTCTAATAGAGGGAGTGGGCCCTCTAGGTAAACACTGAAGGGGTGTCTTGATTGGTAAGTATGAAAATTTCGTTTGCAGTCCATGTCGGTACATTTAGGTGTAGTTCTAACTAGCCAAATCAAAAAAAGATGGGGTATGGGAAAACAGCCATCACCTGTTCATCCCCAGGGCAAAATACTCACACAAAACTGTTCTATCCATCACACTCACCCCCTTGGTAAATTGAATTCATTTTCCATTTCAAGTTTGAAGAGGTAAGTTTTAAAATAGGATTCTTGATTGGGTTTTTACGGATCTACTGGTTGTTGCAACCCCGCATAAGCATGTAGGACCAGATGGTCCAGCGCATGCTCTCAGCAGCATCGGTTTATTGCATCGAATCTTTCAACTTATTATATTGTAGAGGTGCCAGAGAGACAAGTTGGTTGGAGAGGTGCCCTCCTGTGGAGCGGTGCCTTATATACCCTTGAAAGGAGAAACATTTACGCTGAGATTTTGTGAAAACTGTTTTGGGACTTCAAAACAGCTGGTCTGATTACTGTCCGCTGCAAAAATCGATGCTGCAATTTCTGCTGGTTTTTGGTGGCGTCAGGCTTGATTTTGAAGCTGCACAAGGATTTGTCAGACTCCAAGACGGGATCTGTCTCACAGTGTCTGCTTCAGTTTTAGCCGCCTCTGTGTGTGATCTTTAGCTTGATAGACTGTTCGCAAATTGACATAAACGACAAAGATCTGCGCACATCCGTCGAAATATCAACCACAACCTCGATCTGAAGCTGAATGACGTGATGCAGACAACCGCACGACAGTGATGTCGAAGACATTGCGCCAGAGTCAACCATTGCAAAATCATGGATTGCGTCACGTCACCCGGTTTCAGTTCGAGGTGGTGGTTGAGGTTTCAGCGGAAGTGCGCAGATCTGCGAATTTGAGAATCGTCTATAAATCTCTGTATGAGCTTGGAGGAATTATACTGAGTATAATTCCTCCAAGGTATGAGGAACCAAATGGCATGGCGGTAATCACGTTTCAGGGTAGGCTACTAGTACTTTGAGCTGAAGCTTATCGTGCTGAAATTCATATGAACACAATTATGGTCCTCTTGTCCGCCTGATTGGCTTTGACAGTCTTAGCAATTCGAAGCTTTTTGCCCAAAATTTACAAGTCTTGTTCTGCTTTTGTTGTAGTTCGAGAAGGTAAGGCTAATTTAGGTGGACTACACCCCCTCGATTCATCTGCATCATCTACTTACTGCACTTGACGTTAAAGTTTGTATCCTTATTAACTGCCCAGATTCATTTCCGTCACCCTACTTTATAACGTTTTCTTCCTCTGAAATAGCCTTCTCAATAATTAATAGGCAGCATGGAGTTTGCTATTAGCTCAGCTATTTGCAAAATAAGGAGTTGAGATTTAGGGGTTCAGCTATCACTATAGAGGCTTTGCAATGACGTCATCCTGGCGGCCATTCTGGTGGACACAGGGTGCAGAGACCGTGAGCCGACCATGACGTGACCTGCGTGAAGTGTGCCACGCCATTGGGGCATGCACGGCTCATTTCGCTGTGCCTCTGCAGCATGTGTACTCCAGCATGGCGGCTTGTGACGTCATGCAAAGCCTCTATATCAGGTTTAAAAGAGGATGTGTTCAAGATGGCCACTGGCAATCATGAAATTACACTACCATAAACTTTCCGACAATGTTAGTCTAGCCTCTGTTGCCCTTCTTCTGAGAATGACTTTCTAACGTCTATAATTAGTGCACTTTCTTTGAACAACAATCTGTCAAACCTCTTGCAAAGATTGTTAGAAAATGACTGTACCTGATGATGGCCGTTTCACATCTAGGTCCAGTATCTTAAGCCTGCAGCACATGTCACCACTTTCGTTGCTCATACAGGCAATTTTCATGGTTGCCACCCCATTGAATTGGCAATCACAGTTGTGCAGACAGTGGAAACCGGGACCTCTCTCGTATCGGATGCTGTTGGTTCGATTCCCAGCCAGAGAAGAATGCATGGAAAACAATAGAAGTGTTGGGATATGTGTGGAGTGCCCAGAAGTATGCCAGGAGTAGGATCCTTCATTTCTACTCACGTTATTTTTGTATACATTGTTTTAGTAATTTCAAGAACAGGTAGGTCCCAGTTTGATTTTACAAGATTCCTCCTGGCTTGGGACTGTTTTTTTTGTGTGTGTGTTTTCAGTTTTTGTACAGCGTGTCCTTGAATCCATGATGGAGACAAAGTGCAAAGATTTTGACAATTTGCTGCATCGAAGAGATTCTATAAAACCAGCCAAAGGTCTGCAAACTTGGCAGCGTCTATGTTCAGTTTCGGTGTGCTAGACTTGAAACTATGTTCCCATTTTCCAACTTTTTACCTTTTGCCATATAAATATTCAACTGATTTCAGAACTTCACCAAACCTCATCATCTAAAGCCTGTCATTTAGGCCCTCTTCCCCACCAAAGGATAACACGGTGTCAGCCCTCCACTTTTCAAGATTTAGGGTTCAGTCTTTTATCATCATTAGAGGTTGTGATGTTCCACCTGTAACCAAAAATTCATAAACGAGCACGCTTATGAATTTTTGCTGTAAGTTATTCAAAAATTCATAAGCTTGCCTATGAATTTTTCAAATGCTTCCTATATGCGATATGCCCCCTCCATTTACCGTAGAATTTTACGTATTTCGGGACATTCTGTACATCGAAGTACTCTTAATTTGGGAGCAGCTTCATTTGCTGCATGTGAAAGTCTCATTGAATTTATTTTGGCATCTTATTCTTAAGTCGTTTGCTAATTACCGGTAACTGTAAATGTCTATAGAGGGTTTGCATATGACATCACAAGCCGCCGTGCTGGAGGACACATGCCGCAGAGGTGCAGCAAAATGAGTCGTACGTGCCCAAATGACGTTACGTCAAACAGTGGCGTGGTGCACCTCGCGCAAGTCACGGTCGGCTCACACCTCTGCACCCTGTGTCCTCCAGAATGGCTGCCAGGATGCCGTCATTGCAAAGCCTTTATTTGGTATCGTATATACATGGTATCATTTCTGATGATATGAATGATCTGTGTTCATTCGATCATTCTTCCTTACTCAATAGAGGCTATGCACGTGACGTCATCAGCGAGGTGACGCCATGTTGGATGGAACGTTGTGACATGCTGACGCAGTGCATCTGACCACGTGCTCCGTCCATTTTCTATCCAACACGTGGCGTCATACCCATTGATGACCATTTGATGACGTCAGTGCATAGCCTCTATACTTTTTGCCATCTGAAGTACTCTACGACTTCTGTGCTAATTGAGTACATGTATGTCAATTTATTATCGTGTATCATAAAGCACAGCCATGCAGTCTTTCTTTATTCAATTACTTTGGAACAAATTATGCAGATGCAGTGTGTGCATTTGTGGTATTTTGAGGCACGTTTGTTTTGCCTGCTTTAATACGTTTTGTTACTAAACATGGCGGATAGAATTTGTTTTGAAGGCCTGTGCCTGTATTGTGGGTAATGCATTAGGAGGAGGCGGAGAGTTTAGCCTTCAAAGTCAGGCATTCAGTACAGATTTCTAAAAGCCTTGGCAATGAATTGGAAAATATTTGAAGGAACTTTCTTATTTGCTTGGTAGGAACAACATTTCTTCAAATATTTTCCAGTCCTTACCATAGAATGTGAGAAAAATTTGACAGAAGCTGTTGTCTGCTGCATCCTGGGGGTCAATGAGTTAACCACTTCGTTTTGGAAACTTACATCATTATGACCTCATGTGGTGTATTTTGTCAGAGCATTTAAGTATGTAATGCGGTGGTTGCATCATGGCATCATGGATCAAAATTCTGGTCTATCGTCATGAAGTGGTTAACTTTGACCTTGCTCGATTTCTGTTTCTCCAGCACCACCGGTAAGACATCCATTGCCATCGACGACTGCCAGTTCCACCAGTGTGTCAAACTGAGCAAGTTTGAAACAGAGCATAGCATTAACTTCATTCCACCTGATGGGGAATTCGAACTCATGAGGTAAGTGCTGAAGCTCCCAAAAATTCAGCTTATTTGAAAGGAAGTACCGTAATATCAGTTCCAAATTATAGTAGGCTGGCTATACCCTTCATAAAACGAGGATTCATGTTGGCCTTGCCTCATTTCAGATACCGTACTACCAAAGACATTAGCCTACCATTCCGTGTTATACCACTGGTACGAGAGAGTGGTCGCTCTAAGATGGAATGCAAGGTGGTCGTCAAGTCAAACTTTAAGCCATCATTACTTGCCCAGAAAGTTGAGGTAAGGGTTCCTTTCAGTCCTGTTAAATTGAACAGTTCTCATTTCTTTGCCCGATGATACCTAACAGAGGCCTTGCAATGACGTCATCCTGGCGGCCATGCTGGAGGGCACAGGGCGCAGAGGTGTGAGCTGACCGTGACGTGAAGTGTGCCACGCCATTGTTTGACGTAACGTCATTGGCTCATTTCTCTGTGCCACTGCGTCGTGTGCCCCCCAGCATGGCGGCTTGTGACGTCATTTGCAAGGCCTCTATAGTAATTAATACTAAAGGTAGCTAGCTTATGATACTTTATGTCAGTGTACCTATTACCGAACACTGTTGGTATTTTCCAGGTGCGCATTCCTACCCCACTTAACACAAGTGGTGTCCAAGTGATCTGTATGAAAGGCAAGGCCAAGTACAAAGCAAGTGAGAATGCCATTGTCTGGAAGTAAGTAGTTGCCGTTCAGTATTATTATTGGGTATTTATCCTTTGTATTAAGTGCCCAGAATATAGTTTTTGGAGACTCGGCCCTTCTATTTTGCTCTTGTCATATCATTCCAGGATCAAACGCATGGGCGGGATGAAAGAATGCCAACTAAGTGCAGAGATTGAACTCCTCAACACTAATGATAAGAAGAAATGGACTAGACCACCAATATCCATGAACTTCGAGGTAGGTCTTGTTGGTCAGACCTTGCTTTCAGCAAACCTGCTGCTCAGTAAAGTTCGTGTGTTTCTGATAGTGATATCTGCCGCTTGTAGTTCGAATCACTAGTCCTAAGATTTGAGATTTGATAGATGCATGCTCCTGCACCTTCTCTGCCAAACATCTCGTGGCATTTGTGGAGCCTGCAAATTGACGTTTCAAAATGTCATCCCACTAAAGGCACTGGTGCAGTGAGTAAGAACTGTCTCTTGTCTTCTTACAGGTACCGTTTGCTCCATCTGGATTCAAGGTGCGCTACCTCAAAGTTTTCGAATCGAAACTGAACTACAGTGACCATGACGTTATCAAGTGGGTGCGATACATCGGGAAGAGCGGCCTCTATGAGACGAGGTGTTAGGGCGTCACGTGTCGCTGCAAGTGCTTTGGACAAGGACTGTGTTATTCAATTATTGTGTGGTCCAGTGGAGAGAAAGCTCGGCTTTGGCTTCTTTAGCAAAACAATGGATTTGTGTGAAGGAAGTCAGGTATGCAAGATTGGGATCACGAGCTGATCAATCAGCGGTATCCCAATACTGTGCCCTGACCTGAAAATGGTGAGGAAACCCTGAAGTAGCCAGCATACCGACAGTTAAACTGGACGTAACAGAATTACTCCGGTAGGATGAATTGTGCTTTTAGATTGTAAACAAATGAATTTGGTCCCATTGAATATTTGGCGCATTGTGTACACGTACATGTATATCTGTGAAGATCGTAATATCTGTGTTATATCTCAGAAGGTGAAACCCTTTGCATTCCGTAGATAATGTATGGTCTGTTAGATGTGTAAGTGACTCCAGTGCCAGTATTGTTGATTTCTGCACATTATGCCAGGATTATCTTGACAAAATCTGGGAAGAAAACATACCCCAATGAAATAATAGTTACTGTGTTAACAGGATAATAAATAGAGTGTATATCATGGTATGGTTATATCTAGAAATGTGAAAAGAAGTCTCAGGCAATTCTGGTGTGCTTATATTCAAACCAACAGCTGTGTGGAGTGCCGCCATGTATGCCAGTTATGCAAGACTCAAGTTCAGTCTGCGTAGACTTATAATGTACAAAAAGTGTTTTTGCCTCCTGTCCTTTCCAGTCTCAGCACTTGAAGTGAGTTTGAAAATCCCTATTCTCTGCAAATTTGTAGAGTTTTGACCAAATTTCATTCTTTTAGTACTTAATGAACTCTTTCTTTGGATAACACTGCTTGCCTGTATTTTGACCCGTTTCATTGGCTGGAATCTGTAGTGTGACCTATATTCACCAGTGTATCCATAGTGTATAGTGTAATGACATGTGTATAGATAAGTTAGTTAGTTTGTGGCCTCTGGGCTGAGCTGAAGGGTGCATTTGAAAAGTGAACTGTGTACATTTTGACAAAGAAAGGATTTCCCAGTACTTGCCTAGTGAGTGCTAGTGTGAAACTTTTCTGATCAATTAACAAAGTGTCAAGTCAGATAAACTGGTTGCAAAATTGTCAAAAATCCATCATATCAGAAATCGCACGCTGATCATTGACTTCACCGCCAGGCCTGATTCTTCTTAGGAACAAATGAACTTGGTTGGTTCTGCCAACTGTTTAGCCATGCCCCTGCTCTTTAGACATACCGTACCCAACTTGGCAAAAAAGCCACCTCATGAACTCGGCCTAAGAGATCCATGACGACACTGTAATCATATTTCAGTTTGTGTCATTCCTTCAGCTCTTCCCACGCCTTTCAATATTAGTCCATGGTAAAGATCTTCAGACAAACAAATGTATTGGTGTTACTCAGTATGATGCAATAATTATAATAACGATGTACTGCATAAAGTGAATTTTGTTATTCTTTTCGAGTCCATGCAGACCCACAGTTCACGAGTATTTTATCATTCTGTTGTGGAAATTCATAATGTTGCATGCTTGGTTTCATGATGCTCAAGATGTCCTAAGGAGTTCAGTACCAGACATTGCGTCATTATGATGTCACGATGTCATGCAGTGCATTTTTGTACACGACCTCATCCATTACGTGTGTGTGACCATGGTAGCGTCAAAACATCACGGACTGGTAAACCGGTCTATGGTAGCAAAATGGTTAAGTTATTGTTCACAATGATGTTTCACAGAATGAAAAAAGTCAAAAAGTTTGGTTTCATTAGTTTATTGAAGCCATTCCAAGTGCATTTCACTCCTCAATCTTTTTGATGATATTTGCTCTTTTTGTGATATGTTTGTTGAAAAATCTAAGTCTGTCCTTTCAGGTCCAATCATACGGTGCAGATTTCAAGTATCCTGAAAATCCTCCGCTATGGCTTGTTCCCTCACCTTCAAAGAACCTCGCAAACCCATTCTCTGCTTGTTCTGTCACCATCAAAGTTGATTGCAGAAAACCACAGCTAGTTCCACTGCTCATTGCCTGACTGCATCATGTGGAGTACTTCCCTCACTGTTGGTCTTTTCAGTTGTGTCTTCTGGATCATCTGAGATATCACCTTCGTCATCTTGCTGTCCGCTGTAACAAGTTTTGGATGACCCAGCATGATGTTGGTGATGATATCAAATGGGACCTTTCCAAACGGATGTTCACCTTTGGTCTGGACGTAGTGAAGGAGCATTCCACAAACCTGTACGTCGGAGAGTTCGTTGTACGAGGTTTCTGAAGGGAGCATGAATATTTCTGGGGGTAACCAGCAGCAGGGGTCCACTGGAAAGAAAAGGGGCACATGTAATCGGGCGACTCGTTCGTGGTCACTTCTGAACATCCTGGGAATATCAGAGGTTCTTAGCGCTCACTCCCTTCGTCACCGCACACTTGGAGGGACAAGCATGAAGAACCACTGATTACTTCAAGGTGACTTCTGAATGGTGTTTGACCAATTCGTGATCAATGCAGAAAAACTGAACTGAAAAATCGTAAGTACTAGTAACTTTGTGCTTTCGAGATAATAAGGTTGGCAAAGCGAACCCTTGTGGCAATATCCTGGCACAGAAAGATTCCAGCCCAGAGCATGTCTACCAAAACGGAACCTTCTGCCCTTTTGCCCAGCAGGCAATTTACAAGACTAACCCGACTTAACAAAGATGACTTTCATCGGCATGGTCAGTTATACTAGGCAGTGGTTTGTCCTGAAGGAGTGGCGGTACTTACGAATTCCCCGATGTATCGCTCTGGGTATCTGCTGTGGATCGTACCCAAACTTCCCCAGCTTAACGGTTCCTTCGGCAGTGATGAAGGTGTTCGTTGGCTGCCAAACAAAACAAGACCTTCAGCATCAAAGAGAGTAATTCGACACAGGCAACATCTACATGTGATGCAGAACTTCGTAATGCGATGCCATGACAGCGTCATAACATACGACACCATGGACCAGAATTCCGGTGTTTCGTCCGTTGTGAAGAGAATGACCTGATGGACCGGAAAACCGGTCTATTTTACAGAAATGGTGAACAGTTTGTCTTTACCCTCAAGTTCTTGTGCAAGATTTTCTTTTCGTGGAGGTATGCCAACCCATTGAGAACGTCGACTGACATCTGAGCTGTCTGCCAAGGCTGAAGTCCACCGTTTGTGTTGGTTAAGTTGATGTACTGGTCCAGCGTTCCCTGGCAGAGTTCTGCGGAAATGAACACTGCCTGATGGGTGAGGTAGATACCCTAAAATGAAACGCATTTCCACAAATTGGAATCATGACAGTGGTTGCCATCAGGCAATCGGGGTGGTCCAAACCTCCTCCCCTGCCATCACTGCAGAAGTGACTTACTGGTAGATGGCGGCTCTTGGAGAAGAAGATTGTGGAGCTGTCTTCTGCAACTCATGTTTCTCCTTTAATAGGGTACCAGTAACTGTACAGAGTGTGTGTATGTTGGATGTCAAACTGCTCTTACCATGAATTTCACCAAGTTCTTGTGAGAGATGCCTGGTAGATGACACATGGTCCACTTCTCTGCTTCAGAGCTGTACCGTGCTGGATGGACAACAGTGACTGCCAGCGGGCTACCGTCTCGTGATGATCCAAGCACTGTGATGCCACCTTGTTTTCTGTTCAAAGCAATATTGATCTAAGTCATTGCCAATACCCTTCTAGAGCGAAGAAAAGATCTAGTATGTCTGTGGGCCATGGGGGAAAAATTATATGGACTTCAATTCAATACTGGATTGGATGACTGATCCATGACTTCAACAGCTGACTGGATGAGTCAAGTCAAAGAAAGCTGAACTTACCCTACTCCAATGATGAAGAAGTCAATATTGGGGCAGATGGCGGGACCCTTGTCACCTAACATTGTCAAACACTCCACTGGAAGACGTCTGAAGACATCGAGTTTGGAGCACCAACGGTCACCATGGAGTAACCAGTTCCTGTTACAAATTTGAAAGGCTTCTGTCGGTGATAACGGGCGGTGACCAAGTCCAGGGTGGATGCTGATGTTTGCTTGCTCTTCTGTCTGGTGTGGCACCTGCTGATTGGTTTCTGCAATCAGTTGTGGTCTTTCTGATTGGTCAGTTTTCAACACTGGCAAAGTACTATTCCCTGATTGGTTGATTTCGGGTATTAATTGTTGCTCGTCTAGTTGTTCTTGTTCAAAGGCCATTTTGATTGTTGCAGAGAACTCTCTCTGTGGTTGGACACTGGCATTTGTTTGTTCAGCGGCTGCAACCACCTTGTCTTTCCTTCCTTGGAACACTGGTTCTTCCATTTGTTTCACGACCTCCCTATTCGTACCATCGCAATTTAAAAGTGTGAACACACCAGCACAGAAGTCACCATCTAACATGGTACCTTGCTGACATCCTGTTGCTAAGTCAGTCCCTGCGAACCACTCTGGCACTTCTGACGTAATTCCGGATTCATTTGATTCACAATAATTTTCTGCCTCACCGCGGCCAAATCCATTTACGATGTCCTCTCCATTGAGAATGGTTTGAGTTGATTTTTCAGAATGCCTGTCGTTGTCAACCTCTTGGTCATATTTTTGCGGGCACCTTGCCAGACCTTCTTCCACCCAAGATGATACAGCATGCAAGTTTTTACCTTCCACGGAACCTCCTCCCAAGCTGTGCCTACACTGTTCCCCATACTTAGCACTGAGTATGGCCAACAAATATCTGTATTCAGAACACACACAATCAGCAGGACAGGCAGACAGACTCTCATCTTCAGGACAGAGTGTCTGCCTCTGAAATTTATTCTCAAGGCTTCTGAAGTTCGTCCCACGAGCCAGCCCAACACATTCTTCTCTTTCTCTCTTCTCATCTTCAATAGCTTCAATTACTTTCCTTTGTAAACACTTGCAGTCATTCTTGGTTACTCGTGCTTGCATCCTTGCCAAGTATGTCAATGGGTCTTCTGCAACGAAAGCATGCGGGGGCCACCTTTCCATGTCTAAACCCGCAAAGCAAGTCTTCCTTGCTCCCTTATCCTCGTCTCCAGGCGGCATCTTCCAGTAGTGAGCGTCACCCATACCTCCCTTATCAGACCTGCCAACTTGTCTTACAGACCCTGTCCAGTGTTTCCTACTCGGGTGCTTCACTTTCGTCCTCTCTTCCATGTCTTCTTCGGGGAAGGTACAGGAGGAGTTTGCCTTACTCGGGTCGACTCGTTGTGTCTTCTCCAGGTTCCCGTCAGAGTGAGCCTTCATACTGACATAACCAGGCCCATTGACTTCATCTGAAGTTAAGGTGATGGTAGTTTCTTCATTTCTCTCTCGCACTTCCTCTGATTCAGCAAGACTTCCAGCTGGAAGTCTCTCACCAATGTTAGAAGTTGTTTCAGCGTTTGGTACCCGTTGACTCGTTTCTTCAAGAAGATTAGTCTCTCCTGCAGCCCTAGATGGGGTCAAATTTCCTTCTGGGATTCGGACACCTTCATCACCCTCTGGCCTTCCAATTGATACACCATCTGAATTTCCACCAATATCATCTGAATTTCCACCAGTACCAATTCCGAAAACAGTGATGGTCTCTTCTACATTTGTTGCCATAACATTTGGCGGTTGACTCAACATTCCCGAAGGAGCCATCATTCCTGCCGGTGTAGACTTGGTCAAATCACTTTTGGGTATGACTTCACTTTCAATGATCGGTAGTTTGATACCATGATCAAGTTCAGGTGTTCCACATCTTGTTGCATCAGCAGTGAGTGATCGTTGACCAGCTTCTTCAGGAAGAGCCTTCATTCCTGCAGTAGGTGTTGGTGTCGAGATGACCAAATGTCTTGTGGGTATTTCTTCATCTTCTCGTTTCGACAGAATGGACACACCGAGATCTAGCTGAGGGGCTCCTTCCTTTACATCAGTGGAACCTGCACAAGCAGTTTCATTGAATTGGCTTGAAGAAGGATGTTGCCTCTCTTGGGCAACAAGTTTCTCACTGTACTTGGATGTTGCTGGTAAATTTTCAGGTTTGGGAACAAGAATAGCCTCTTCAATGTCTGATGTTGTTGCTTCATCTGTGGCTGGTTGTTGCTGTACCACTTCTTCGGGATCCAACTGTCTTGCTGCTGAGGACGTTAATAGTAGATCAAGGATGTTAGGACCAGCTGCCTGAACTAGAGGGTTGTGAGAGAGACACGGATTTTCTTTGCTACCAGAATTTGTTCCAGCAGCTTCATTTGTGGTGGCTGACGGAGCAGGTTGCTTCCCCTCCTCTACAGGTAGCTCAGCTGGAGGTTTCGATGTTGCAAACTCGGCCATGTCGGTTGTATCGGTAAGTTTCTCGGCCATTTCATGTGCTATCGATATCGCCGCCATTTCATCACCGGTCAAAGAACTAGCCATATACTGAGGAGCTTCGACTTTCTCAGCTAAACCTCCAGTTGCTGACTTCTGTAATACTTGTAGGCCTACTTCCTCCAATTTTTCACGAGCAATATCGAACTCCTTCGCTGCCTTCTCCCACCTTTTATTCCTCGACTTTGTGCCATTCTTACTTGACCAGTATGTCTTCAATCTGTTCCAAAGGCTCTTGGGTGTGTTTAACATGGTGGGTTTACCACCTCGGTCATCCTTGTTGGTCAGTTGAAGAGATATCTCAGCCGGACACTTCTCTACTTTCTTCCAGTGTTTCTCCAAAAGCAACACCGCTTCCGCCTCAGTCTCGGCTGCTTTGAGTTCACCTGCTATTTCTATTTCATCTAGTAAAGGTATCGCTTCGATTCTGTCAACACTGTCACCTGCTTCTTCTCCTCTGAGTCCGGTCTCATCTTTGTCTGGATTGGCTGCCACTTGTTGCTCTTCCTCGGAACTCTCAGGTTCAGTGGCAAAGTCATCAGGTAGTGGCAGGGCTGCAACCTCTTCCATGGATGGCCGTTGCCGAAGGGGTACATCGGCTTGAGGCAGGGTCTTTGTCGAGTCATTTTGGGCAACATCTCCAGGCAGTGATACACCGGTAGCTTCTATCTCGGGCATTGTAAAAATCCCAACAGAATCTTCAGGTACAGCCCCTGCTTTGGGAATGTCACCAGGCAGTGGCATGGCTGCGATCTCATCCATTGTCCCAACTTTATCTTCAGTTACTGCTTCTGCTATTTTGGGGGGAATGTTGTTAGGCAGGGGTATAGCTTTTATCTCAACCTTCGTCGGTGTTTTACCAACGTTAGTTTCAGGTAGGCCTTCTGCTCCTGTTTTGGGGATGTCATCAGGCAGAGGTACAGCTTTTATCTCAGCCATTGTAAGTGTTGTCCCATCTTCAGGTACAGCAACTGTTTTGGGGATGCCATCAGGCTGAGGGATAGACTTTAACTCAGCCATCCCACCAATACCTGTGGATACAGCTCCGGCTTTTCGACTGTCAACAGGCAGAGGTATAGCTTTAATTTCGTCCTCTGTAAGTGTTGTCCCAATATCATCCTCAGATGCAGCTCCGGCTTTTGGTCTGTCAACAGGCAGAGGTGTTGCTTTTGTCTCACCCACTGTAACTGTTGTTCCAACATCAGCTGTTGGCACAACTTCTTCTTTATCGTTTGTGGAGACGCCATCAGGTGAATGTATTGCTTTTATTTCAGCAACTGTGCACTTTTCAACACCAGATCTGTTTCCTTCAGGGATATCCTTGTCGTTTGCCTTGTCCTCATGAGTTGGCATCCTTGGTGCTGGCACGTAGACTTCTCCCGTCACCTCATCATCCGTCTGACTGTCATCCAACGGTTGAGCTTGTCCGTCTTGTGCGCTAAACAAGGTTGATCCATGTACTAACACACGGGGGCGTGGGCCAAATTCTTCCACCACTTCTGCGAACATTTCTCCATTTCGAACGCGGGCGACTGTTGCTGCGAATGGACCCCTGAAGATTCTCATCCTCGTCATCACTTCTTGCAGTAACATACCGACCTGTTTGTCAACCTCGTCGATTCTCCTGGACAGGAGTGTCCGCAGACAGCGTCGCTTGTATTCGAGGAAAATGTTCAGAGGTTCGATGAACCGGCACAAGTAACTGAAGAACCACGTGTTGCCGAATTCTCTGTGGTACAGGAAGGCGGCAACCAACAGTAAGGCTGCCACAGCGAGGTAAATCTTACTGTCTGCGTCCCACCGGAGCTGTGTGATGGATGGGAGCATTTCACTGACGGTCTGGAGGAACCCAGGGGAGCGAGTCACGACATGCTTCCTGGCAGGAACGGACAGCGACATCATGAGGAACAGGACGTAGGTCAAGCGGCAGTATGCCCGTGATTGGTGTCTCTGCGGTGTGTACCCGGTAAACCGTCTTGTCAAAACATACCAAGGGCGTGCTTCGTTGAGCTGCTTGACGAGGCCCTCGTTGTTTGAGGCCGTCTCCAAGACGTACTGCATGACGCACAGGAAGTTCTCGCCAAGGACATCTTCTTTGAGTAGTGGGCCGACCAGATTCTGCAGGGATACAATGTTTAGGAATGAGCCTACGATTTACACAGCAGACGGATCGTTTTCACACTAGCTCAAAAAAGTGTCGAGCATGAAGATCCGTTGTTGGCGTTGTGATACGCAAGTAACGAGGGTTTCCTGAAGTTTAGAGACTGCTCCTTGGCGAGGTCGATACATCTTGACTGTCTTTTGGGGCACGCTCCCGACCTCCAAGCGTGGAAGTATGAGGTAGCACAGACACAGAGCAGACCAGGGCCCAGTTTCACAAAGAATCTTAAGTCTAAGAAAAAACTTAAGTCTGAAATGAAGTCATCTAATTTGCTGAAACCTGGTCACATGATGACTTAAGTCAAACTTTAGACTGAAGATTCTTTGTGAAACTGGGCCCAGGATGTGGTCGGTACATGTATGACCGCTGATGGTCCCGTACGGAGTTCTGCACGGGCGCGGCTGCCGTGGAGTAGGACGCGAAAGACCACAAATGCATGATGACTGAAGTGGAACGCTGAAGGCGGTTTTGATGGTCAGTCAGAGTGGCGTTTTTGTCTAAACACGGATTCCCGAAGTTGGCGAGTCGAAAAAAACTTACCGACAGATAGTTGATGTCAAAGATACGCTTCGTTTTGATGTAGTATCCGACAAACATTTCGGTCATCGCGTTGCGGGCTTTCATTTCGTCTGCGCTTTGGTAACTGAGTTCGAAAACCAGTCTTAGAGCGGACTTCGAAGCCTGAAGATAAAGATAAAGAGATCAGAATCATAGCAGACATCTAGATCATGATAGAAGATACCTCTTTGCTGAAACCTGGGGCAGAGTTTAAGATGCCAACGGTTGGCTCTTTCCATTGAAAACTCACAGACGCTCTGCGCCAGTAGAGTAGTTAGGCCCAATATTGAACGACCCAACCCATTTGCTGGGGCTGAAAATGAAGCTTGAACGTTTTTGTATCCATCCTCCCATAGCAGGGCTATGGTTTCGCTCGTCTTCATACACTCACACACTAGGAATGAATGGAGGGGAGTAAAGACCCTTGCTGTGGGAGAATGTTTTGTATGTATCCTACCTTATTCTGGTATTTGTCGACGCTGTAAGCGCGGTGGGTGATCTCACCCATCAACAACGCCCGTGCGCTCTCCGTGCTGTTGGCCTTGATTGCAACCATCAGGGCTGTGTCTCCCTCGTGCTGTGAGTGGAAAAGAGAGATATTGTAGTAAAAATCGCCCTATCTGTCTTATTAATCGCCATCCAGATTCAGGCCCTGTGTCGTGACCCTTCAGTGTCTATCAAAGTAAAATGTATCACAACCTCATAGAACTCTAGAATTGAGTAGGCCTACATGTAGATGCTTCAAAGGGGCAAATTCAAGTAGAGAAAGATTCGTCACCGTTATTCTGACTAGGCACACCCATCCTCCCATAGCAGGGCTTTGGTCTCGCTCCTAGTCCTCATACACTCGCACACAGAGTTTGTGTGAGTGGATATAGAGAAGTGGGGTAAAGCCCTGCTGTGGGAGGATACGCACTCCCAAAGTTCATCTTCTGGATTTCCTACCTTCGTTGTAAGTTTAAACCAGGTACTGTCTGTTGACATGAAATGCTTGACTCCTTCCACCCAGTTTTTCGCGGCTGCTATATGAATTCCAAATATACCCTGATAAAGAATTGGGAATAAATTAGCCAGACAACGGGTTGAAAAACATGGTGAATAGCCTACGTCAATGAAGAGTTTCGGCAATAAACAGCATGTCCAAAATACTTTTTTGGGCCTATCGTATTGCATACTGTTAGTGTACTCCAGTGTGATTAATCTAGCAAGTTGACAGCTACTTATGATAGCAGGGACATGGCACACGTCTTTAATTGACAACACTGGTGTCTGAAATTCATTGAATTCTTTGAGGAAAGTACCTACCTCGGAGCTTTTCCATAGACTGAAATTCCAATACTGCTGCAGAAGTTTCACAATCGGTAGATTTCGGTTGCGGACGGCCACGATGAACGTGTCGTATATATCCTGTGCAGGAGAATCCAAGAACGAAAAAAATGTATGAGACATCTTGTTCGAGCTGTTCGACAGTCAGTAAACCTACTCTCATGTTCTTCTTGGGTTCCCTGATTGAAGAGGTTAGGCCGCGATGTAACCTTGGCACCGTTATCTATTGAAAATGGTTAAAAAGATCGCCGTACAATGGTTAAAAAGATCGCACAGCCAGTACAATGACAATACTCTCTTTTACACAGGAATTATGAATGACAGGTCTCCATGTGGGTAAATTCGGATCTTCTATAGACCATGTGCAGCGACGATTATGACGTCACCGCGACGTCGAGATGCCGCCATTTTGGACGGCACGTCCAACGCATTCGTAGCGTCAGATGCCGTCCAAAATGGCTGACGTGCGAATTATGACGTCAATGATGACGTCACGTGCACATGTCTTGAGGAATCCCACTGACGATTGTGACGTCACTGCCGCGACGAGATGCCGCCATGCTGGACGTCACGTCCAACGCATTCGTAGCTTCAAATGACGTCCAACATGGCTGACGTGCGAATTATGACGTCAATGATGACGTCACGTGAAGTTCCTCTATTGGCCATGATTGTGGCAGGCAAAAAATTCCCTACCCACGTCTTCCGTCAGTTGTTGACTATAGATAAACGTCATTGATTGCGGACCATCTCAGGTGAAAAATGACAACACCAAATGACACCTCTATTTCGAAACTTATTTGTAAAGAAACTGCTTTTATTTTTCATGTATCTGGGAGAAGATATTCCCTATTTTACTAAAGTAGCGAAATTCTAGAGAAAATCTGCTTTCAAGTCAGTGAAATATATGAGTTTTGCCACAGGAAACAACTCCCCACGTGTAAAATTCGGCCGTGACTTTCCACAGCGAGTGACGTCATGACGTCACGTCACAGCGTGAGCGTAGTGTCGGCCTGTACATCCGTGCATGCCAAAGCAACGTCACGGGGTGACGTCATGATGATTCCACGTTTTTATGTAAACATAGAAGTGCGAATTTTTTGTTTCCACGGCAGTCACGCAAAGACACAGCCAGGTAGTGATATATACTAACATCCATTTTGATCTAGAAGCGCTGGGTTACACACTGATGAGCTTTGTTAAGCCATCCCGCCAGAAAGAAATTCAGGGCGGCCCGTTAAAAAGAGGTTACCCTGGTCAAATCATGTAAACATGGTCCGCAATCAACGCCATCAATCTATAGCGCAGTGCGAAGATGGAGTGGACTCTAACCCAAAGGTCGCGGGTTCGAATCCCGGTAGCCACTTTTAGTACTTTTAAAATACGAACTTGCTGTGTAAATAAAAATTCACTCCCTAGTTACACAGCATGCTGTGCAAATAGCACCGGTGTAACGGTTTTCAGTGTTCCCCATCTGCGAGTGTTCCCCTGCTATTGTCTGACGGAATAAGCCGCGACTCGACAATGGAGGACACACAGAGTAACGTATGGATCTATCCGCCAGTGTTTCCAGAACAATAGGAGCAACACTGACACACGGAAACACTCGAAAACTTTACACCTGCCTAAGATACCTGGTTTGCTTGTAGTGGCAATTTTCTCTTGGACCTGCCCGTATCGGTGATATCGGTCGTGACGAGAATCCGAGAGATTTCCTCGTGTGAAGGCGTGGTCGTTATCCTCGTTGCTAGGAGACCGAGAGGTGTCAACTTCTCCTGTACAGAAAGAGGGAGAGAAATTTGGATCTTCATCATTTGCGTAGGCCCTAATGCGAGACGAGGTAAAGGTACCATTCTTCACATAATACATGTAGGCTATTTCATTTAGGGAGCGACGTCGCTCACCGCCAACGGCCGTCGTACCCATTCTCGCGAATTTCTTGCGATGCGATGCCGCAACCATATTCGTTTCCGCCGCGTTGTTTGTGGACAAAGGATGCGGCGTCGCACCGCTCGAAATTCGCGTGTTACGCGAATTTCTTACCGGCCGTGTTACCCTAGCAAATGCTCCGCAGGCATTTGTACCAGTCAGCAGTAATTTGACGTGGGGAACGTCCCCGATCCACGTGGCCAAGGCGAGTAGGGACCAATCAGAGGCAATCTGAAAATGAAAACGAGACAGGATTATTTGGACGCGAATATCTCGAGTGTGGTCTGTAGGTGTAACAGTAAAGAATGTCCCCTGAACAATGTGTCCGCTTAGTCTATTGTAGTCCCCCATGTGGGGGAGAAAATTCATCGGCGATGTGCATGGGGATAGTCGGGTGGCTCTATCAGTTTTTTTCATCTGATTCACACAATGTTCGGCTGTTCAGTGTCAGGACAGGACTGGTGTCAGGCCTAGGCCTAGGTAGCCGAGGTCCAAATGGGCGTGGCCTACGCTCCATCTTGGATCGATCGCTAGATTTGAAAATAACACGCACCTGTCGGCCAGTCCGATCGTTTATCATCACTCGGACACAGGTTGTGGGATTTGCACTTTCAGCTTTGGAAGTCATCTCAAACGCATCCTTGAGCACCTCCCGCAAAGTGACGTCGCTCTCATGTGACTCGTCCACGATTGGATAAAATCCTATATTGAGCTTACCGCGGTCCGAGTGCCGAGAACACCGCCCTTGCCCCGGGATATTCGTCTCCGAGGAGATCATTTTGCCGCAAACGCCGCAGAAGGGGCCTTGCAGAAATTTTGGAATTTTTTCGTTGTCTTCATGTTCAGGCATTTTTGATGTTTCAGACAAGGAAAATAACCAAAGAAAAAGTGTCAGCATGATTCAGATAAAAATAAATTAAATCGATTGCGAAGTGATCGCTGATTTCATGATTGTGAACAAAAATATTGAGCACGAAAGGAAAAAAATCGAGAAATGAACTGAAGCTGAGTCGAATGACTCGAACTGTTGGGATCAACAGTGCGCTCCCTGCGTTGACGTGGACGTCGCGCACCGTGTGTCGGGCCGCGCCAAGGCAATCCGCGCCGCAGCACGAACACAAGCGCGCCAAAAAACGATGAATAAGCACGTGCGCGGTGAATTTGGCGGGATTTTAACGGCATCACGTGACAAAAGTGGCATGAGAATAAGGTAAACGAAAAACGTCTGCCCTGATTCCGATGTCTAATTGCGTCTCTCATAGCAACCTGACACAAGTTTTTTTCCAAAACTACTGGGCAGCTTTGATTTGACGATCTTTGATTTTTTGAAGGTTTTGATTACGCAAAAATGAATAAAGACGAAATGCCTCCTTTCCCTTACTATTGTCTGACGGAATGAGCTGCGATTTGACAATAGGGGACACACTGAGAAACGGGTCGATCTATCTGCCAGTGTTTCCCAAATAAGGGGAAACACTGGCATACGGGAACACTGACAGATGTTACACCTGGTGAAGGAGGATTGAAGAGACTTCTGGTAACTGGGTAACTAGGCCTACTTAGCATATTCAATCAAGGAATAGGCCTAAAGCAGGCTTCTTGCATGATATTCACCAGACTTAGTGTCCCCTATCAGGAGGCCCAGGCTAAAAATGACCTCACTACAATGGTCATCCTTCTGCCTATCTGTGCATCCACCTGCCTCATAGACATTTGTTTTCAGCAGCAATAGTTAAGCAAAAGCATTTTCTCTCCAAGAACTCTTAAACATTTCCCCCAGTGTCACGGGCATGTGCAATATCAGCACTAGGGGAAGTTATGCGTTGGCTTTGGCCCTTTAACTCATTATTGTATCTTTCCTTTTCTTTGAATAAAGTTATATTCAACAAGCACTAGGGGAATTTCCTGTTCATCCATGGCCAGTGTAGAAAGTGGTGCTATCTTGAGGGGTCTCTTCCAAAGAAACACTCCTTCCTCTTGCTCTGAGGATGTGGTTATAAATCCAAACACCAGAAATAGATATAACTTAGCACTTTATTACATATATTTACAATACTGACTGGAAAAATGCACATCTAGGTACACAGATTGAGTTTGTGACAGGCGCGGATATTTCCATTACACCACTCTGACACACCCCAAACCCTAAGTACTATTACCACTCTGTCCACTATCACCATCAGGAGACCAAGAAGACTCCACACACAATCACATCTGAATATAACTGAACATATCTGATGGTATTCAAACTGTACTATACAGGAAGAGTCTTTTGAACTGTCTTTGATGCAGCAACGTAGAATATTTTTGAGAAGAATTTGAGTCCTGTTTGTCCTCCAGGAATATAGCTGATGATGTACCTGGAAAGTAAGAAGATTTGAAATGAAGTCCCAAATACATCAATTCTAATATTACTTTCAGATATTGTAGGTTTCTCTATCTCAACTTAGCCAGTTCACTGAGCATAACAAAAATACTTACCAGACAAGAGATAAGATCTGTGCAACAGCAAAAATGATAGTGAATATTGTACTTTTTGCCTGAAAAAAGAAGAACATTTATGAGTGAATAGACTCCTTCCACACTTCTACCCTAACCTACCAGTCACCACAATATTTCCAAGGCCCCTCAATGGTTTACTTACCCACATCGCAAAATATAATGTTGCAAACATTGTCCCAAAGTAAACTGCTGTGAAAGGTAATCTGTTTCCCGACAGAAGATGTTTGAAGTGATTCACGGGCCCCCAGAGTAAGGAGAAACTGAAAGAAGAATGAGTTGATGTTGAGAAGAGGCAGGAGTAGGAACCAGGCATGGTACATGTAGCAGAGAAGTCAAATACCACAATCACAGGTGTGCAAAACTGAAGTAAAAGCATTACTTGACTTTGTCCATACCATCCATTGACTCAATATCAAGACAAAGTAAATGAAACATCTTGATCTACTGGGCACACAGGTTTGTAATTCTCACCTTGAAATGAAAAATAAACTTCCTAACGTGTAAAGGAGTGCAAATTTTCTTGCTTTTAGCACAATAAATGGAATGTACAAGGAAGCCTGGAAAAGATTAAAAATTGTAAACAAATATCATCACACTATAGCAGGCCTAACAACAGAAACCTTCTTTTGCCCCTTCCAGTTTTCCTCTTGCTCCCATTTCTTAGGAATATTTTAGGGGGTTAAACCCTTCCCTTAGCTTTCCAACAATGCAATTCGGAGGAGTAGGGGTTGCAGCTGCTGCACTCAGCTCCAACAGTGGTCTAATGGTGGTCCTTACCAATGCAAAGCAGAAAATCCCAAGTGCAATCGACCCAACAAAACCAATTATTCTTTGCTTTTTTGACTGAAAGATAAGATAAAATGAATTAATAATGAACTGAAATGATCCAGCTCCCTTCAAGTCCACAGGTCCAAAAAGTCAATTTCTCCATCGGACAGTTTTAGGCATTGGCCGCTTGATTGATTGATCTGCAGCGGCTGGGCTTGAATTGAAGATCTGCAGCGGCTGGGCTTGAATTGAATTGAAGCCATTAAAAATCCCCGAACAAGGACTGACTGGAATCCATGACAATTAAAGGGATTTATGGGGTAAACACCTGCTGCTGAAAAGAACAGAGAGGTCATAAAAAACCAACTGACTGGGAGCTGATTATTGTCATTGTGCTAGGCGACCTACCAAACTTGGCAAACAGGGGTCTTTTTGAGCATCACTAAACCACCCATTACTCGTCTCATCTATCTCAGGGCTTTGTGTTTCCTGTTTGTTTGTTATCTTAGATAACCAATTTGACACTTTAGAAGTCTGATCGGGCAGAAGACTTTCAGAGGCGTCGTCTTTGGCTCCATTTCTTTCACTTCTTTGCAAATATGCCTGCAGCTGATTGCTCAAGTTCGCCATGTTGTTTCCTGACTGCTCTTTTGTTTTGCTGAAAGTGAAACAGAAACTCAGCCGAAATAAAACTCGCATAACCTTACAATGGTTTTAGAAAATTCTTTGTAGTCAATCAACATTACGTACCAAGCATCTTGAGTTGCCTATATATGGGAGGAAATTGTCACTTTTATGAAGAATTACGAAGTAATTTTAGAGTTTTTCTTCTCAATCTCGTGCTCAAACCACTCCTGTACAAAATATCCACAACACATTTGTATACATAGGTGCTGGAGAACTACCCAGAAACGAGGCTGGAATTCTTCGTTCCGCCCGCAAGTCCCCCTTTTCTATCGTACAATAACAAAAATGGCGATTGATGGTCATGAGATTTTTTGGCGATGTAAAAATTTTACATGAAAATACCGCGACAAAACTCCTCTTCACCTTATGTCGTGATGGAGAGGAGGAATTCCCAGATTGGAGAAAGACTTCGTTTGAAAGACAGGATCTTGGAAAGCATCAATAAAGCAATTAAACAGGTAGAATATCTTACTTCCACTGCACAGTGACTGTTAGGCCACATAAAATAAATAACTTGTTTCTCATCAGAACATTGGTGAAGGTAAGGTCCGTCAGGGCAATTTATATTTTATATTTTATATTTAAATTTCCAGGAATTTTACGGAGAAAGATAGACCAGGGCAATTTATAATTTTCTTTTCAAAGAAAATGTACATCAAAGTGCAACAGTTCGGGGTCCATGAAGGTCGATCCGGGAATAGGGAGACCACACACACGTGGCAAATTCAGGCCTGTCACAACTGTTTACAACCTGTCAGTGTCAGGTTGCCAGAAGTGACTTTTTACACATCATGCTGCCCTGGAAAATGAGTGTTTTTTATGTTTGAAAATACAAATTTTTATTCAGCTGTGTTTATTTTGTCAGGCCGGCCCATTTATAATTTATATTTTGAAAATATAAAATATAAAAAAATATCCATCCGGCACGAAAAATCCGTCCGGCCGCTGATGAGAAACAAGTAATTTTTTTTA
>NMRB01000386.1:261525-278030 GCA_002633025.1 Notospermus geniculatus | reverse complement strand
ATTAGGGCTATTGTTAGGGTTAGGAACAGTGTTGGTGGCATGGTGGTGCAAAAATGCCGAAGTTTCAGCTCATTCGCTGGCGAGACTCTGCGTCACTTACGTCATTGACGTCATGCGCAATAACAACACCAATAACAGCGTCGGAGCATGGCCATCTCGGTCAGTTGTGTAAACTTTGCAAAAACATCATGACATTCAGGACTGTTTTTTGGTGGCTGCATCCGTTAAGAGTCGCGTTCGCTGATATGAAATACCACACACCATGCTATTTACATGCTTTGTTTATTCCGGATCATTAACTCGTGTGCAATTCCGCCCGTGACGGGACAAGTGAAGAAAAAATCTGTGCCCTTCATGACATAAGGTCGCTTAAAAAATCGGCCAAACATGTAAACTTCGGCGATAATTTTGCATCATCTGCTATAGGCGGAGAGATCCTACACTACACACTAACACTGCCTGCCGACTATTAGTGCAAGTGGAATGTCTGGCTGACCTCAGCTCTCGCCCTCTGCCTCCTACATATACATGTAGGTCTTTACTACCTGGCATACCTAGGAAAATATTGTCATGTCCCATGTCTTGTTTAGTTTGCCATGCAGTTCCTTGCTGTTTAGATAAGCCAAAAGGCCAATCATTCATAGGCCTACTATTTATGGCATACCTATATATGTTCTTATTTAAAGCCAACATTCAGTCATCAATCATGATGTGTGAACTGCAAACTGCATTCAGTATTGCAAACTGCAATACTGAATGTATTGCCTATTGGTTTTGTATCACTAAACAGTTAGCCAACAAAGCAATAATGAGATGAGCGGAATCCTTGATAACTGTCTGTGATTATTGCATTGTTTTGGTCACTTCGAATTGCAATGTCACCGTGGTGACCACAGTAATGTAATGCCCATTACATAATAACCAGATTTGATTTGATTTTCTGGGCATGATCATCCTTCTGATTGATCATGCATGGATAGGCCTCTCTCACCCATGAAGGTAATCACATACCCGGTAATTACTGTATAGATCTAATTCAAGCCATGGTATTTTTGTAATCAAATGACCCCCTTCTCTCACCACCCTGGCCAGGTCACTTGCAGAACTACCGGGTATGTAAAGGCCCAGGCACATGTGATCATTAGTGAAATGAATGAATGAAAAGTCCAAAGGTTACAAGGCCTATTGGCTGGAGTGTGTGATGTTTTCTGTGTGTAAAAATTTGGTTTCCACAGAAGGTTTTCACGCTGTAGCGTGATTTCACGGCCTAGCGTGATGGTGTAGACTGGTTACTGACACTGTGTGCGCGTGACCCACGAAAATTTTTCTCTGTAGCCTAGTGTAGGGCCTAGGGCCTAACTGCATAATCCCCCACCACAGGGTCAGTGTTAAGAAGGGCTATTGTTAGGGTCAGGAACATTAGCATGATTAGGGCTATTGTTAGGGTTAGGAACAGTGTTGGTGGCATGGTGGTGCAAAAATGCCGAAGTTTCAGCTCATTCGCTGGCGAGACTCTGCGTCACTTACGTCATTGACGTCATGCGCAATAACAACACCAATGACAGCGTCGGAGCATGGCCATCTCGGTCAGTTGTGTAAACTTTGCAAAAACATCATGACATTCAGGACTGTTTTTTGGTGGCTGCATCCGTTAAGAGTCGCGTTCGCTGATATGAAATACCACACACCATGCTATTTACATGCTATGTTTATTCAAGATCATTAACTCGTGTGCAATTCCGCCCGTGACGGGACAAGTGAAGAAAAAATCTGTGCCCTTCATGACAAGGTCGCTTAAAAAATCGGCCAAACATGTAAACTTCGGCGATAATTTTGCATCACGTGCTATAGGTGGAGAGATCCTACACTACACACTAACACTGCCTGCCGACTATTAGTGCAAGTGGAATGTCTGGCTGACCTCAGCTCTCACCCTCTGCCTCCTACTAGGTCTATACTACCTGGCATGCCTACATGTAGGAAAATATTGTCATGTCCCATGTCTTGTTTAGTTTGCCATGCAGTTCCTTGCTGTTTAGATAAGCCAAAAAGCCAATCATTCATAGGCCTACTATTTATGGCATACCTATATATGTTCTTATTTAAAGCCAACATTCAGTCATCAATCATAATGTGTGAACTGCAATCAAAGTCTGTGTTTTTACTGTGAATGTATTGCCTATTGGTTTTGTATCACTAAACAGTTAGCCAACAAAGCAGTAATGAGATGAGCGGAATCCTTGATAACTGTCTGTGATTAAAATTGCATTGTTTTGGTCACTTCGAATCGCAGTGTCACCGTGGTGACCACAGTAATGTAATGCCTATTACATAATAACCAGATTTGATTAGATTTTCTGGGCATGATCATCCTTCTGATTGATCATGCATGGATAGGCCTCTCTCACCCATGAAGGTAATCACATAATTACTGTATAGATCTAATTCAAGCCATGGTATTTTTGTAATCAAATGACCCCCTTCTCTCACCACCCTGGCCAGGTCACTTGCAGAACTATGTAAAGGCCCAGGCACATGTGATCATTAGTGAAATGAATGAATGAAAAGTCCAAAGGTTACAAGGCCTATTGGCTGGAGTGTGTGATGTTTCAGGTCAAAAACTTTCAGCGGATGTTTTGTTTTCAGTATTTCATGTTGGCCTACTCACTACCACAACAGCTGATGATCTTTTAAATTATCATGGGTCAGTGTCACTGTCATGTGACGGCCTTTTGATAACTCTTCGCATTATTCAATAGCTTCTGGGCATAATCTTGTGCGTACCTGTAGACCTTTCCAACAAAGGTGGTGGCGTTCTCATTCTCCCACATGACGTCTTGGCCATTCATTGTCCAAGCATGACATAACACTACCAAACCCATCCTCTCAGACAATTATTTTACCTAAACTTTTGTGCCATGGTTCCTTGACCAGCTGAACATGCCAACAATGGCATGGTATTAGGCTTCGGACTCAAATAGCGGCAACTGTTAGACCGCCATCTTTGTTGCAAGCAAAGGTCTATAGCCTCATTTTTGACAATCCGTTTGGAGGTCATTTTGGAGGTAATCAGTATTTCTTTTATATGACTGTATCGTCACTAGGCCTATCAGATGGTTGAAAGCATGTCATGAATAAAATAGTATGTCAACATGACACAGGGTCATTGATCTAGTTTGATGTGTCAATGTCAGATCAGTGAGATATTTTACAAATAATTTTAAAAGTTTAATGTTTCTGACATGATTGTCGGATGTTGATGTTGGCCTAATTGAACCTATTGATGATCTAATTGGTATTATATTGGGAATTCCCATTGTGTTTGAAATCATTAGTTAGGCCTTTTTTTAATAGTTGGTTTACGAAACCGCCGACGTTGGATTTCCCGATTTCAGGGGAAAAAAAGTTGAAATTTTTCCTCTTTTTTATTTCCTCCGACCCTCTATTGTATCCCCACACAGGAAAAAAATAAAATCATGGGTTTTTTGGCAATCCATCAGTTTGTATTTAAAAAAAGCTGAGCTGAAGGATATTTTTTTAAAATTTTTCCTCCCTCCTGCCTCAGCCTTTCAGGATTTTTATTTTTAAAAAGCTGAGCTGAAAGATCTTTATTTTTATTTTTTTCCCTCCCTCCTGCCTCAGCCTTTCAGGATTTTATTTCGTAAACCAACTAATAAAAAATAAAAGGCCGTACTTGAATCATCCATTGGGACTTTGTTATTCTTTGAATATGTCGTACACATATACCAGTAATCTTTGGTCAAGGAGAACATGACTGTCGCCACACATGACGATGTGTGATCACTGAGTGATAGGGGCCTACGTCTCATTCTATGTATGCAGACTTTGGCCGTCAGTCAATCTCATTTAGTCTCTCAGCTTATAAGCTGAGTCTTTTGTGCATCCAACCATGCTAGTCCAGAGCAAGGCGACTTTTATTTAACATACATTGTACAGCCTAGTGAAAGGGTCAAAAATGGGTCAACACGCAAAATACATAAAAACGTCATATCCAATTATGTAACCACTTAAAACTACAAAGAATTATATGCTTATGATTACAAGGCACCATGTTTGTATTACATTGATAATACATTATGGGGTGTAAATCCAACCGTTCAAAATTTAGCTGTTCATCTGTCCCCATTCTTATCTCCTGTACAAAGCTCAGCTCTTGAGTCCAATGAGAAAGTCAATTCCAAAAATTCAAAATCCCACACCCAAGAGTGCTATACTTAAGAAGAATTTTTTGTGGTCAGGTTGGCTAACTTCACATCACAGAACATAAAGTTCTTAGCCTCCGTGTTAAAAATAAAAGTTGCCCAGCTCCCCAACTGTGCCAAACAATGCCAAATTCTCATCACATTCCTGAAGTGTCAATCTCAGTTTTTCACGTACAAATAAAGAAAGTTGATGCAACTTTGGCTGCTCAACAAAGGAGTTATCTTGCCTCTGTCAGTACTGACTGTGGGCAGCTGAACAACAATCCCCCCCCACCGAGGATGATCCTATGCATTATGCTTCATGTGCTGTGATTGCTGGTTATGACATGGCTTTCATGTAAAAAGCGGCAGCCTTTACTTTCGGAAGTTAAAGTTCATTTATAGGTCATACTAAAGTTGATAAACCCGGTACCCCGTAAACATAAGAATAATATCAAGGAAGTTGTTGACTTTCTGGGAGTCCCCCCATAAAAAGAAGAATGTTGTTCATTAAGATGCTGAAGAAATGGGGGAAATGTGTATACTTAGACCTGGTGAAGTAGGAGTGGTAGACCTTTATAAGTTGGTTTTTGTCATGGGTATAGATCAAAACCAGTGCAAAATGTAAAACTGTTTCTGTGGGAAATACTCCCGAAAAGAGGCATGTCTGGAGTGTCAAATTTGGAAGGTATGACACTCTTTGAGTAAAACAATACCGGTACTCATTTTAAAAATATACTTGTGTAAGTAACACACTTATATCTCACTGAACTTCTAATCTAAGCTACAGAAATTGACAAAGTGCCCCAGGATCTTCGGCGAGCAGATCTGCTTTTCTGTGTTCTAGTGCTTCCTGAGCTTGTGAAGATGGGACTGATTTTCTTGAAACGCACTTCAACAATCGAAGTATTGATTTGGTCGTTCTGTCAAGGATTTCTCTGCGTTATTCTGAGGAATGATAATCAGCAGAGTATATCTCTTCCTCTTTTCAGATTCAAGAACAACAATTCTGCTCAGGAGAGGAAATTCTGATTCTAGCGAATGAAGATCGTCTGCTCAAGAAACTGTGCGAACATCTTGACCATGCATTCCTTCATGGGTGAGTATCATCCAAGTCAAATTTTCATGCTTGGATACGCCACATTTCCATGACGACACGATGCCACCATGTTGGCCGTCAAAATGTCAAGCGACGTCACGGGATGAACACAGCATCTGAACACACAGATCCTGATGTCAAAATTTTAAAAAGAAAGTTAAAGTTGAAGTTAAAATGTCATGACGTGATAGTTTTGACGGCCAAAATGGCCAATACTTTGCAGCCACATGACCGTTGTGACGTCAGTGAAGAACCTCAACAGCGGTTCGATTGGGCTGTCAGAGTGGTGCAACGGAAACATGGTGCCTGTCACCTCTGAGGTTCTGGGTTCGATCCCCAGTTGGACTTGGTACTCATGTGATACAGAGGGCAACTCTCTCTGACAGTGCAGGTTTTTCTGGGCACTCCAGTTTCCTCCTGCTGTACATTTAATTCGCCCGTGTTCTCATTTATGGATGATTGTATTGTTTTTCCTTCCGTTTCAACGTAGTGCAGACTTCCTTCATCCTTATAAAAATCCATGATACCGAAAATTTCCATTGTTCTTTTCCTTGTTTCAGACTTCGTCACATCACCAATGGCTACTGGCAGGTGGCGCAGGAATTCACTCGCAAGGAGGCGGTTAAAGAGATAAACCGCCTGGTGAAAGTCACCACACATTTAGGAAGAGGTATGGAACATTTAAGCTGTCAGAGGTGTGGTCTGTCTGTGTCTGTCTGAGGGCAAGTCTCCCTAAGTTGTGTGGCATGGCTCAGCTCATAGCCGTACAGTTTCAAAGTACAATGTGTTTTATGGAAAAATCAATTGTTGATTGCTGTCTGGTTGCTATATGCTTAGGAATCCTATGGGCCGTAAAAACCATGTCCCACTGGGTGGAATACTGAAACACCAGGTGTAGATCACTGGTAGCTGATGGAAAGAATTCAGTGTGCAGTATTAATTTGTTTTCCAATGCACAGTAATTTCTTGCACATGTCCCTGTGACTAAGTGTAATGTTAGTTGAAGCCATGAAGGTCCGTCCCAACTAGACATGCTAGAAGTGCAATCTGAAAGGGCGCAGAGACCATTACCCTCAATGCTAGAGTTTGCCTTCAAACATGGCCTTAGAACTCTCTAACACATCACTTGATGCGAAAGATTTTGCCAAGCCATGTGTTGATGCTGTAAACTTTGCCAAACCCAGGCCTTCGAATACAGATTCCATAGGCAGCTGGTTTGTGTTGCCAGACCCAGGCATTTCTCACCATTTGAACAAGATTCAGATTGTCATGCTTTTCTCTTTTTTAGGCCGAGCATGGCTTTACATGGCACTGTGCGAGAACCTCCTTGAATGCTACATCAAGTGCTTCTCTGAAAATCCAAAGTTGGTCGGCAAATACTACGTCAAGGATGCTCTTCTTCTGGACGATCAGGTAAGTCCATCTTCCACCATGGAGTGTCTCTTGGTCAGGATTAGGGGGAGGACCTCCAACTCATATCAGGGGGGAAGGGGGAGCTTCATCCAGAAAAGGAATTCACATATAACAGCAGAAGACAATAGAGAAATGGTTACCGGTACCTTAAAGCCATAAATGGCTTCTACAGTTAAATCTCTTAGCTGAACCAAAAAGTGTAGATGATTTTCAATTTCTTTTCAGCGTATCCACATCCTTTTGACGATGACCTCAGGGCTAGAGTTTGTGACTTTCGATCTTGATTATGTAAGTTTGATTTCATTGCTTTTAAATATCTAAATGAGAGCCGAGCACAAACTACAGTATTATCAGCTCGACAGACTACATGGGGATAATTCAATGTACAGTCAGTAGGAGGAAACTGGAGTGCCAGGAGAAAAACTGCACTGTGAGAGAGAGTTTCACTCTGTCATATGAAGAGCCAGCCTGACTGGGGATTGAACCCAGAACCTCAGAGGTGACAGGTGCTGATGTTTCCACTGTACCACTCTGACAGTTACTAGTCCTGCAAAGGCAGTGTGGGATTGAGTCGATCAGTGAATTCAAATTGGTCCTATCCCCAGTGGCGAAATTAACGATGTATTACATGTGAATTCTTGTTTCAGGATGTACCATATCTTGACCTGGCCAGCTACATGCCAAGCAGGAAACCTAGTCATGCTCCACAGAACTCAGAGGAGGACGCCGATGAGAGGTTGTCCCTGTGCAGTATGAACAGTGACATATCACAGGTGAGAATTCATGTACCTTTCTGCATTTTCCCCCGAGTTACCCCAAAATAAATAGCTAGCAAATATGAAACAGTGCGACGCTTTGCTCTGTATTAAATGGATATACCGTATTTTTCGGACTATAAGGCGCGGCTTTTTTTCATGAAGAAGGGTCTAAAATTGGGGGTGCGCCTTATAGGGTGGTGCGCCTTATATGCAGATAGAGTCCGAAAATTTGATCAGGAAGTGTCACAACAAGCTAATTAATCATACAACCAGGTCAGTTTGATGCATAACATTGCTGTGGTTCACCTGATGACTGCGTCTTATAGGGAGGTGCGTCTTATAGGGCAGTGCGTCTTATGTATGGATTTCGTCAAGGGTTTAGGGTGAAATTAGGGGGTGCGCCTTATAGTCAGGTGCGCCCTATAGTCGCGAAAATACGGTACATGGAATGTAAAAAATAATTGTGCCATGTCGTGTTGCTGCACCTTCTGTATAAACAGGGCCTAACGAGTCCCAAATTTGTTCATTCCAGCTCAGTAGTCAAGAATTCTTCCCTCGAAATGTCAGCTTTGATGTGGAATCTGTCGGCTCTTTCAACAACAACACACGACCCGTTGACCTCCAGCTGCTTCAACCCTCAGATAACAGTTCCTTGGATAGTATGCGCACTCTTGACATCCCGAACGCCAACCAGTCGTTCCACAGCTCCAGTCCGAGTCTGACGTTCGAAAACGACGTGAGAAGCCGGCTGATGTCGTTAGACATGGATGATATCAATGTCAGTCAGGATTTAGAGGTCATACGAGTTCCCACAAAGTCAAAAGGTCGGAAGAAGAGGTCGAATAGTAGGAAGAAAGACGAGGGAGAGGATAGCTTGCCGGAGAGTCCACGGACTCCCGCTACGCCGGAAATGAAGCATTCCCATTCACCTAGGTTGGAAGAGAAAGCTGTGGATATGGCCAAGTTGGAGGAGATTTTGGAGTTGTCTGGGTCTGGTGTGGTTGCAGGTTCTGGGGAAAAGCCAACAGACATCGGTGCGTGTGTTGATAAGTGTGATGGTGGTGGTGTCAAAACAATTGAAGTCAATGGGCAGACGGTGAAATTACGAGAAAAAGCTCGTCATTCTGATGCTACGAATGATAATCTTACTTTTAAAGAGAAACGTAGTTCTTTCTCGAAGATTTTGGATGTCGCGTTTGTGGCGAATGAACCACCGCCGATGAATGGTGATGCTAAATTCCTGGTGAGTAGTCAAAGTGATGGAATGCTTGTTTCTAATGCACCTTTTGGCAAAATGGAAAAAAGGAACTCGGCCTCTTTGGATAATTCGACGAAAAATTTTGATGAGAATGTTGAAGTCTGTGATAAAAATGACAGTGAACCAAAGACAAAAGTTTGTAGTGAATTGGAAAACACCAGTTCTGTACCCCACGAAAAAAATGAAGGGATTGACCGTATATGTAGTCCTCTGAAAGACAGAGAAAAACCGAACATTTCTGACGAAAATTCAAGGAAATATTTGAGTATTTTGGAGCATATGGACTCGGAAGATTCGTTCGATATATATGCTTTGAATTCTAGTCGTACGAGTTGTGTCGAGAAGGAGGGGGAACAACAAGTATTACAGTTGCCTGAAGTACCGGAAATTTCACTGGAAAATCCTTCGCCGGAGGTTACAAACCGACCGTTGAGTCCGTACGTCGATGTGTACTGTTGCAACGGCAAGATTCATTCAAAAATCGTGGACAAATGTGATTTGGTGCAGGATGGGAAACGAACCGAGGGGAATGGCGCTGAGTCTAGTCCACAGAAAACGCGAGCGGTGAAGAAGCCGTTGGATCTCGCCGTCGGCCAGTATCTCGATCCCACCTTGCGGAGGGAGGAGGGAGACGGGGCAAGCCAGGGGTCGCCGGACGACGGGAGTGGGCACGACGGACAGGCCAGGCAGGTTGTCAGTCCTGAGCAGCATTTACATGAAGCTGAAATCAAGTAAGCATACATTGAAATACATTTTGTAAAAACGGAACATCTTTTAGTCAAAGAATGCGGGAATTTTTATTTGACTGTGGAAACTAAATTTGACCGATTCAGTGGTTTGTCTGTCTGGATTGACCCTAATTATAAGTCGCTAGCCTCAAAGTTCTATACATTGTACTTCTTGTTTTTCCAGAGTTGATAACAACAACATGCTGTTTCTGATGCTAGAGGTCTTCCAAGGTCAAGATGAACAGTTTATAAAGGTACGGAGGACATGGCGACCCAGGGGCGGATCCACGATCTGTCAAAAGAGGGCACGCATCCAGGCCATTCACATCAGAAGCTTCCGTAATTTTGTCGATTTCTCAGTCGGACTCAAAAGAATTTTCCAAAATAAGACTGCAACCTGTGCATGTATAGGAGCTCTGTAAGAGTCACTACAGCCAATTTCAATGCCTAGCAGACCCGTTCATGGTTGACTGAGCACCAATCAGGAGAATGTTCTATTGTATTCGTCCGGTAGAACTTTGCTGCCGTCTTTTGGCAATGCAAGGCTGACTGCTCCTATTGAAAATCAATTATGAAGGGGTCATTTGTTGCAAACAACTCTGGAGTTCGTGCTTTTGCACTTAAAGAAATATTTTTTGAAGTACCGACTCGAGAGTTGAGTGCTCTTTTGATGACCAGAGTCCCTGCACAAAACCTGCACTGGAGTGTCATGCCCTCTCTGTCACGTGAAAAGGGGGTCTGCCCATGGATTGGACCTGGAACTTCAGAGGTGCCAGGCACCGATGTGTCCACTGCACCCTCTGACAGCACAAAGAAATTCCACATCTCCAATGACCATTTTCCATTTCCAGATGTACCACACAAGCCTCGGTCACATGGAAGGCGACGCGCAACCCATATTCATCCTGCTGACAGACCAAGCTTTGTACCTGCTGGGGCGGTACCTGGGTGGACCACGGTACAGGAAAGAGGCGGTCATCAAGTACACAGAACTTGATTACATCTCTGTAAGTGTCTCAGAATTAATGAACTGCTCGGAGACTGACTGTTGTGAGGGGGAAAAGTGAAGTTACAACCCAAAGTGCAGCAATTGCATGCACAGGGGTGCAGAATCCCGAAGAGTCTCTCTCGCCCATAGCTCACTTGGTTGCATGACAAGGGCAGTATGGTACCTCGGGTGCCAGAAAGCACGCCCAAGGAACCCCAGAGATGAAACTAGAATAAAAAGGACTTGAATGGTAAGAGGGGAAAAGTTAAGAAAGTTACAAAGAAAGTTACATCCTCTGATTGTTTGAAATTGAGAATGTTTCTATGAAGTGGCGAGGAAAACAGGATCAGTTGAGTCGATTGAGGCCAAACTTGGAGTTCAGATTTCTGTTGTTTATTTCCAGTTAAGCATGAACTGTCACGTCATCAACATCGTGTGCACAAATCGTAGGAAGCAGTTCTGGATCACGACAGGAGATGAAGAGTTAACAAAGTAAGTTCCAATGGACTATATCACTCCAAAAGAGCGCAGCACCTGACGGGTAACTACAGCGTCACGACGTCCCGTACTCATTCCATGACATCTTGACTTGAGACGACGTCATGATCGCTGAAACAAGTGGAGGTTTTTCGAGTGACGTCATGGCGTTCAGAATGGGGCACGGGACGTCGTGACGCTGAAGGCCTAGCTAGCTACCCGTCAGGTGCTGCGCTCTATTGGAGTGATAGAGTCTATTTCCCTGGTTTAGGTTCTTCTAATGTTTGTAGTGGTAGCTGGAATAACCCCCAACTGTGTATGGGTCTTCTCAGGTCAAGTGGTGAACCATAACAACACTTTATCTTCAGGAACATAATCAGTCAATTGGATATGGTGATAAGACAAAGTGAGCTCGACCTCCCACGACTCAGTGTGCTCACCGATGCCACAGTTCAGAAGATCGGACTCAGGAAGTGGATAGCACAGGACTGTCGCTGCCAACCAAGTGAAGTGGAGCTGGACTACTACGCTCTGGTCCACTGGGAAGATGCAGTGTCGGCCTCACGGCCAGCACGTGGCGTCGGTAAGGAAGGAATGCTGCTGCTTAAGTCACAGGGATATTTCGGCGGTCCTACCTGGAAGCCGGCGTATTTTGTTCTCAAGTAAGTGGTATCGTGAGTAATACTATAGCAGTATAGTGGTAGTTTGTAGATCTAAAGTCCAAGTTTGGTTATCCATCTACTCTTCATTCCACTTCCGATTGGCGCGAGGTTTATCAAGGATAGCTCCGCAACGGCTGGGCCGATTTTGATGAAACATACATCAATCGACTTGTCTTTCTTGGCGGTACAGCCATCATCACTGTCATTTTCCCGAAAAACGTGACAGAAAAAAGTTCTTTCACAAATCTCAGTTCTTGTTTACAGCCGAAATGGCGGCCATTTTGAAATGGCACAATGCATCACGCACGTGTAAACTGCACTGAACAGCATAGCGAAATGAAATGGGTTTTGAGAAAGGGATCCGTTACGCATGCCTTGCGCGAAAAATGAAGATACATGTAGCAGAAAGATACCGGCAAGAAAGAAAGTTAATTGATGTATGGTATGTTGTATTTGACCCAGCCGTTGCGGAGATATCGGCTGAAAACCTCGCGCCACTTGGATTTCGAATGAACTGTAGTTTCAACCTGAAACCTGCAACTGAATCAAGACCACTGAATTGGGAACTTTAAGCCACCATGGATCATGTGTCGCTGCCATTGAAATTTATTGAAAACCATTCAGGTTACAGTCCCATGTCAATTTCTTATTGAAATGAATAATGTTGTCAGGACTGCTATTGCAGTGCTGCCACCTGTTGGCAAGTCTCACACTGCAAGTAGTTCTCCGGAAAGTTCCCTTTTGTGTTACTATTGAATATTTTATTTTGTGTTTCAGAGATGGTGTTCTCTATCACTATGACGACAAACATGACAACTCGCTTCCAAAGCTCTGTGTTCAGCTGAAGTAAGTGTCCCTTGCAAAGCTCTTATAAGTCGCAAAAAATTCGATTTTTACCACCTCAACTGCACTTAGTACAGGCAACAGGGGAATGCACGAAACCTAAAAATAAGTCCAGGGCTGGGTTGCACAAAACTCATGTTAGGGCTAACATGATGTTAGCGCTAACATCATGTTAAATGACGTAAAATGACAATGTATTTTGACGTCATCTAACATAAAAGTTAGCACTAACACCATGTTAGCGCTAACATGAGTTTTGTGCAACCGGCCCCAGAACTCAACCAAACAGACTGAATTTGCTTGATGGCTTAAAACCACTGTGCTTGGAAAATTTGCATCATTACAACGTCAAAATGACATCATCTAGGCCTAGTGCATTTCAAAGCATTTGAGTACATGTCACCATGTTTGTGTTATGACTGGATAGACTGGTATTTAGTCTCCGCCACGCCACGTAGTGGTCGAGCGGAGACTCTTGTGTTAGCTAGGAAACTTTCTCGGCCCAAACTTTCTCGGCCCAAACCAACCTCAGACCAGGAGGCTTACGTGCCTATGCGTGTGTGCATTCTGCAGTGCTTCACGGGCTCCTTGCAGTGTCGTAATTTTATCAGCATATAACACGAAGTTTCGACGAAACTGTCTTTCAATAAAATATTCCGGTGTCAGGATTTGTGACTACTAGTATTCTTTCATTTCCACGTCGGGTGTATGTTGTTTAATTTATCCATGCTGATGTTTACGACGATGTTTTGCGCCACGACTGCCGTATGATCCCAGCCTGACAACATGGACGACATGCTAACGAACATGACCAACATCCAACTCGGCTAGGCCTATATCCGCCATGTCCTCGGNATCATATTGAAGCGTTTAACGATTTCTATCCTGGTTTGTTTTCAACAGCAGTGAAGAATGCGGAGGCTGCAGACGTTGCCCTTCAAACGAGCGTGAACACTGCTTTGAGATTATCCTATCCAATGGTGGTTCGTTACAAATGTCTGCGGCCAATTCTGCTGACGCCCAGACCTGGTTACAGTGTTTGTGTCAAGCCGTGTCCGAGGGAATGACAGTAAGTTGTTCATAATGATATTCACCATGTCAGTGTATCCAACATAGAGCACAAAAAGCGACACACAAATTGATAGCAAACAAAGTCGTCTCTCGAATTTCGCAAAGTTTTGACCCCAACTGGGGTCTTCCTCAGGCACTTTCTAGTACAGGTCCCAGAAGTGAATCTGGGATTTACTTCTGGGACCTCTACTGGAAAGTGCCTGAGGAAGACCCCAGTTGAAGTCGAAAATTTGTGAAATTCGGAGACGACTTTATGTTTGCCACCATATCAATGTGAGAGCTTTTTTGTATGGGTTTGCTGGAAAGCCATGTCCCTTGATATAGATGTAAATTTGATCTCTTCCTTCAGGCTCCAGCATACAGTTCCAGCTGCCTTGCATGTTGTGTGGTGCTCACACAATCCAAAGTTTTAATGTGTCATGAAGATGTGCAGACCAACTTCTTTCGGACGTTAGGCAGCGGTAACCTTGAGGACATCACGGCGTTGACCACCGATCCTGGTGCCAGGACGTACTGCATCATTGTGAGTAAAATATTCAATTGAGAACTGCACACCAAATACAGCATTACTGGCATTATCAGTACTGTGGACATTATTGGACCATTTGTAACCTGCTCTGGCAAAAGCAGATGCATGTCGCTCTTAGCTTGGCAGGTTGAGACCAAATGTTTGTCAGTTTCAATATTGTCTGTCTATTGTGAAATCTGAAATAATCTATTTCTTCCATTCTCTCCTGGTGTCATCTTAGTTCGTTGAGGCTCAACTTCTGAGCGACATGCGTCTGCTTTTGCCAGAGCGGGTCACATTTAGCTCTTTCCTGTCTGAGCTTACCCTGGCTCTTCACCAGTCGCCCACCATTGCCATCTGTTGTCGCAGTTGAACAAAAAAATTGGAAAATATTTGGAGAAGAATTCCTCAGATGGTTCACAGAAACAACCTTTCTTCAAATAATTTTCAATCAAATCCATAGGATGTGAGAAAACTTTGTCAGAAGATACCGTCTGCTGGATTCTGGGTACATATGAGGTAAAAAATATTTTTAATTTTTTTCAGGAATTTGAATCGCAAGACGCACGAGTGAGTTCCGAACGCTGGGTTCTCTATTTCAACTCTGAAGTGGAGACAAATAAATTCGTCGAAGCTTTATCGGTCGTTTGGGCGAAAATCTTCCAAGTTTCAATCCCCGTGCAGAGGATAACGGACGTGGTGCTTCAGAAACGCTGCCGGGAGGGCGTCGCGAAGCTGAAGGCAGCACTGAGGCAGTATAACATCAAACGATGAAGATTGAAGCATCTTTATCAGGCCTTTTCCATATTTGGTAACTTGTTCAGTAACTGCATCATAATTTGCAATTTTAGGCCAAGTGATGAAGAATTATGAAGATACATGTACATGTACATGTATATAGTACCGGTAATATCATGTCGTTACCAAAATAAACAAATCTGTTTTCTGAATTAACCATGTTCTTGAGAAAATTTGGATGCATTCTGTTTGCTGAAATCTGCACTGAACAAGTTAAGCTTTTTATTGCCAGTGGCAAGTTTCTTGAAATTAACCACTTAAAGCGAGTCGATATCGAAAAAATTTGATTTAGAAATAGAATTTGAAAGGGGACGAATTTTCAGGAAAAAATGTAAACAAACTTTCCAGAATGTCAACAAAGAAATTTTCGTGCATTCTGATTGGCTGGATTTTGTGTTTACAAACACCAGCCAAATGTAAACAAATTCCGCTGTCGATTCGCTTTAAGTACGAGACATTACGTCATTATGACATCATGCCGCAGTGCATTTTTGTCTGCAATGGTAGTTCATTACGTTCATGACATCATGGTAGCGTAAACCGATCGGTCCATGACAGCAAACCGGTCCATGACTATGGTCCGATAAACCGGTCCATCACCGCAGTCCGATCCACGACATGGTTAATAACGTACCAAATCCTGAAATGTTACAGAAACCCTGTATTCAGCGGGATTTTCATTTTCGAAAAAAATGGCCTTGGCAGGAAAAGTGTTTTCAATTGAGAAGTTTATATCACCTGTGCGAATTTTCGGCTTGTCCGATACATGTTCTGTATATATGGCTAATTTTGTGTAATGTAGGAGAAAACCAGCGCTGTCATTTGCTTATTGTCTGACGATGTTTGGCTGGCGTTCTAGTCTGACGTTACTGTCTCTTGATTATGTTAGCATAAGAAAAAAGAGGCCGCCAGTGTAAGGTATTTTACCTGTAAAATTTATCCTTACTTTTTGCGCCAGTTTCACAAAATGCTCCGAGTGTTGGCCAGAAATCTGTTTCGTAATAATGGCGGTTCTAGAAATTTGTCCTCTTACACTTTGGATTGAGAGCACCTTTTGGAGCAGTAGATCATGTAATTCAGGATATGTACTAGAAGAGTTGGAAAAGAGATTCCTGAAGCCTAGTCAATACCAGAAGGTATTATTGTAAATATAATGGAAAAATTCATTGCAAATGTACCGGTAGATGTTTTGGAAGTTGGTGACTTCCAAATGCTGAAAATCAAGGTTTTCACAGTGGATTGGACTTCCAGTACGTCAAATGTGTGTGAAAACTACCCCTATAAGCCCAGAGGGTTAATGTTTATGGTTTAAGGGTATGTAATTGACCACCCTTAATCCCAGTTCACTGTGGGCTTATTTGCCATGGTAACCAGCCCATTGTCATTGTGTGCCTGCTCATGGGTGTGAAGTTACCTCAATAATACAGTCAGCGAGGGCACTAGCTGCTCTTGCAGAAGGATTTCTTCCTGAGTGAAGGAGTTCTGTATGTATATGCACGCTGTGCTACACATTTAGACATTGAAGCTTGCAACAAGGACAACCCTTGAAGGTCATACCGGTATCACTGAAGATAAAGTATGGAGTGAGTAACCTCCTTTGAAGACGGGCTTAAAGATAAGGCCACATAAAAAAAATCTTTAGTTTAGCATCAGCGCCCGCCTCGAATTTTCTCGCCGCCTCAAAATTTTTTTTTTTTTTT
>NMRB01000386.1:210432-260735 GCA_002633025.1 Notospermus geniculatus | reverse complement strand
AAAGCGAATGGCTCGCGGGGTTTGTTTACATTTTTGGTGGTACCTTCCATAGAGAGTGAATCTAGCCTCCAGGCAAAGCCGTGCTCCAGCCATATGCAACACCTGTGCAAATATGCGAATGTAAACACTGGGGACGAGGTTCCATTAAAAATTTGTTAAAATGGGTTAATGACGTTTTCAAATTCAGTAGGTCAAGATGTACATTTTGTACTATTCCCATTGATTTTGAAGCGGCAGATTTTGCAGAATACGCCTCTGAAGTTTGGCTGTCTAATGCATTTCCCATTAAACTAAAATCCTTCTTTTGCCTTTTTCTCAAAATGGTGCTTGATATCGATGACCAACTGTCATGGCGCCACAACAAACCCCGCGAGCCATTCGCTTTAAACCAGGGTTCAAACACCAACCATAGACGTTTCCTTTGGATCAGCTTTTGTTTGTGAAGCACTTGTGATATTTGGAATACTTTTCAGACATTATTCGTTATCATGTGAAACTACCAGTACATGTAGTTGATACGATGTTCGCTTTGCTTCGTAGTTGATTCCACATCTCAGCTTGCACGGAAAAATTATAAAATATTCCAGCGGTTTTTGCAATGATTTGTGTCTTCAGTGGTAAATTCAAATCAAAACCAATCATCAGCGATTGAAGCTGCATACATAGCTTCTTTTTTTTTATTCGCTCCGGGCTTCCTGTGTTGTTGCTTTTGTAATCCGCCACTGGGTGGCGCTGTTAGCACTGTGATGGTCGCTTGCCAGTGTATAGTGATATTTTCCATTTCTGGCTTCATCGGAATAATCATTAAGTTTTTTTGCTCAAGGCAGTCAGTCATTAATATTGGCAGATTTTCAAAGATTGTAGGCTAGAACTTGATCACTGTGCAAATGCCAGGAAACTTTAAATACTTGGTGTTGCACTTGTCCAGTTGGAAAAGTAGTACATTTTAAGTGTCATCTTCCCACCATTCTGTGTAACACTCCTCTGTACACACTTAGTGAAGTCTCAATTCGCCAACCAAGTTAGAAGGCAATCTGAAGTTTAGTCAATAGAGGGCCCTGTGCAGAATTTCTGTCGTCTGGTGGGCAGAAATTTCTTCTTTGGATTGTTAGCAGTCATAGCGGACCCTAGATGACAGCTGTGATGCAGTTGGTTATTGCCCGCAGGTCATGTGACTTGGGTGGAAATCAGCTGATCCCCTGCGTGGTGCATTACTTAACCACCGCCACAGATGTTATGAAGAATTCACCCAAGACAATGATAAATCATTACTTATTTGTGTCAAGTCATACAATAGCACAATCTTGTAAGAAAACAAGTTTTCCCATCCGATGTATTGTTCGAGGTCCAAACCACCGGAAAAAATGATCAAATTCCTACTAAACTAGGAATGAGGCTGCAGTAATTACAGTCTTACCCTGCATTTTACGATAGGGGGGGTTGAGATCAGCGACTTATCATGGATCCTTATACATACACGGATAGAATTCTGTACTTTGATTAATTATCCATTTTTTGCTCAATCTGTAATATTTTTGACAGGCTTCTCCTGTCTGATAAATCAGTGTAAGTCTACTATTGCTAGTGTAAGCTCCCTTCATGTACAAGCTACATGTGTCTTACTGTATTAAACCAACTCTGTACACATTAATCACTGGATTTGACTTCATTGGTTTAACCCTTTTACTCTGCTAGTGGCAGTTCATCAAAAACTGTAAAGGATATGTGATTCTGAAATGGAAAACCTGTCGTGTAGGTATTCATTGGAAACCACTCGGTGAGATCTTTCCATTGAACACCTATGTGATGGGTGGGGTTTCAGGGTTTCTGCCAGGAAAAAAATGAGGGTACGGACCAAAAAAAAATTTTGAAAAAATTTTTTTTGAACAAAAAGTTTTTTTGAAAAATTTTTTTGAACAAAATTTTTTTTGGAAAAAAAATTTTTTTGAAATTTTTTTTTTTTAATTTTTGAAAGGTTTTAAACGATGTTAGTTTGGTGCCATTTTAGGCATATTTTGAAGCATAAAATCCTCGCGCCGGTCATGCCGGTTGTTTGGTTTCGTCCGGCATGTCATGGAAAATGGTTACCCAACGTTTTTGAGGGTACGGATCCGTACCCTGAAAAAATTTAAGGGTACGGAATTTTACCCTCTGGCGGACACCCTGGGTTTAGGACCAGTGCATCCTCATTCTTATGAACCTCTGCTCGATATTACGAACCCAACGCCTGGCTCCTAAAATTTCATGACATGGAGGTAAATCCTCGCTATTACGAACTCTGCGTTAGTACAAACTTAACCCTTGGCCCCTGAAGGGTTCGTAATAGTGAGGGGGGACTGTACTTCAGATATTTTGTGCATAGTTTTATCTATATCATTGAAAGGATATTGGGCACAATTCCAAGTTACTTGGACTAAGATTTTATCTGCTCTTAGCGTAAGGGCACAAAAACTGCATTTTCTTGACAGCATTCCAATCTAGTTGGAAAAGAATGGGTTAAAACAGACATAAGTTACTGATCAATAAGAACCACATTAGACAAGTAACATGTTTCAGTTGAAATTCCATGCAACGCGCCCTGATCAATGTTTGAAGTAGACAGTTGCATATTCTTGTGATAGATGACACTGCCAACAGCTGAACACTCTCCAACCACAGCTCATAAGCACTGCTGGCTGGAGCCTGTCACATCTGCCGCACCATCCGAAGTCGCGCGCTTCTGATACAAGGGCACCCGCATAAAAATTGCTATGGCTCAAAATTGACCAAATCATTGACCAGAAACGTTGCCTTTATGACGTTTAGGGAATAATTTCAACAAATCTGCAGTATCCAAGGGAATGCAGGATGGCCGTCGCCAGCTAGGCCGGGGAAGCTTCTCAAAAGGATAAAAATTTGGATACCAAAACAGCACCATGAGTAACAAGGGGAAAGAATCGAATGTCATCAATGGCGGGATGTCTATGGATGATTATGGTACCATCTCTGGCGTTTCTAGGGGAGTAGCAGACGATAAGAGACGCCTAGTTCAAGGAGAACAACCAATTGCGGTGAGTGATGAAGTTTCAGTCATTTTTTCCCACCTAGCGATGGCCTACTTTCATTTTCGTCCATGCGTGCACCCGAAAACTCGCGCGCTTTTGCGCCAAGAAAGGGTGAATGTCGCGGCGTTGGATGGACTGAACTTCAAATGCTTGTAGCTGAGCCCACCTCCTAAAACCCAGCCAGAGAATATCAGAGGTTTTTATCGCTTATCCCTTCGTTACTGCACAGAGGGTTGTCTATGCGGTGACGGAAGACCAGAGTGAGCTGTCCCCAGGTTTGAGCAGACTGTAGGGCCTATCTTCTGTTGCAGTTTTCTAAAAGCCTTGACAATGAATTGGAAATAATTTGAAGAAACATTCTTCAGATGGTTGATGGGAACAACTTTTCTTCAAATGTTTTTCAATCAACACCACAGGATGTGAGAAAACTTTGACAGAAGGTTCCGTCTGCTGGACGCTGGGGGTAAAGAGCCACTGATCACCTCCGGATGTTCAAAACAGGGTCACCATGTTGAATATGAATAATCATAAGCCCCACTTATTTATGATTTTGGATAAAAAGAGAAAAGTTTCTAACTTGTGACCTCTTTTTGTCAACATGTAGGTCCCCCCCTCAAAAAAAAATCATGTGTGCCGATTAAACCTCTGTTCTTATTCCTGCCTTGATGCAGCGTCCACCAGAGTGGCATTCACCCTTTCAGCAAATTTGGGGTTCAGGTTCAATCAGTGGGTCTCCAATTTTCTGTTTCCTGTGTTCAGTACAATTTACAATTATGTATCATTTTGGACATTCATTTGAACTGCCTCACATAATTACACAGTCAATAGAGTTCGATTCCTGGACTGACCTCTCCTTTGGACTGAGTAGGCCTAAGTTGGGGAGGTTGAGAAAGATGAGAACTGTAGGGTATCAGGACAAGGGCTGTCAATCACCATTTGACCCAATGCAGACTTGCTGAAATATTCAAACTTGTTGAATCATGTATCAAGGTCAGAAATTGAGCTGAAAATATAGAAGTTCTCAGGACAAATTGTCCAGGGATGGATTGTCAGCAGAGATGAATTGTCTGGGGTGAATTGTCCAAGGGGACGAATTGTCTGGTGACAGAATGTGACCCTTCGCTACAAAACCAGTAAAGTCACACAGAAAATGAGCCTAAACGGACTGACATGACACCAGAGGAGATAAAGACAGAAATAGAATCACTCAGACAGACAGACAGACAGACAGACAGACAATACTGAAATTGACAAATAGTTGGTCCCATCTTGCCAACCCCAGAGAGACTGATGACTGGTATTGTGGTGGAGGGTCACATTTGTCAGTTTCAGTCTCTTGTGAAGTTTGAGTGATTCTATTTCTTTCATTTTCTCCTGGTGTCTTCTCAGTATGTCAGGATCATTTTCCGTGTGTCTTCGCATTGGTTTTGTTACAGAGGGTCAGAAAGTTGTCCTATGGAATCAGAATTGTCTGGGGACGAGTGAATGGTCCAGGGAGGAAGTATATCAGGATGAAATGTCCTATGGGACGAATTGTCTGGGAATGAAATGTCCTGGGACAAATTGTCCTCTAATTCTTGCTGGAGGGTTCTGCTGTATTTTCAATTCAAACTGGTAGAGAAATGTTACCAGATGTCCAATCTTCCTTTTGATTGGAATACTATAATATAAATATGCATTTGACACAGTTATTGAAGTAGGTCTTATCTGATGTTAATAGTTGTGACAGTTTCAATGATTTATTGATGATTTTAAAGGAGATTCCACTTTGATGATAAAAATATTGGTGATGGGAATATTGAGACACAACTGATATCATATTAACTCACAACTGATATCATATTAACTGATACAGTTTGCCTTCCATTGGTAAGACCAGTTGGGGGTAAGGCTCATTGAAGTAACAGCTCTTTCTTGTACTAACCATGCACATTGTAAGTAGAGAACAGCTGCTACTGTAGCCAACCACCCTCCCACCGCTCACAAGTAATGATGCTGCTTATCATTGGAGGGGAGAGCTGGCGACAGTAGGCCTAGTGCTGATTCAGAATGCGGCACACAGCTTTGATGACTTTCATGGTTTCTCAACAACACAATATGACAAAATGATAAAGTGTCACTCAATTTTAATTTGTGTCAGTTGTGTTCCCTTCAAATAATCAATGCTCTCAAATCTGTAAAAAATGTCCTCGATAAGAAGGACTTGATCAGGGCATTTTGTTCCATATCGAGATTTAGTGTCTGAAGAATGTCTGAAGAGTTTCACTGGAGTGATTTCGTATTCTGAATGAAATACACTGAAACCGACATGGAATCAAACTATGAATACACGAGGATGAAAAAAGTTGTAAGTACATGATGGTCGGGGAATTTGGAAGACCACTGGGTCATAAAGAGCGATGATAATTACATTGTCCATGTTACCAATAATCAGTGAGATAATGGCCGCATGCCGGCATTGTGCATTCATTAATTTTGGCATCATTGATTGGCCAATTTCAGGGATGGTGAATTGGCTCCAAAATAGTTGTATACTGGATGTGTGTAATTTAGGATCTAATATCCAATGTTGTCTCTAAGTGGCCTTTATGGGCATGATGGTCGAAGTCGGCAATTCATGGCCTCATTGCAGCTTGTACACACGACATATTTATGTCGGTGTGAACATATTCTTCACATAAACTAAGATTCCAAGTGTGTGAATCTTGGGAAGTTCACATGCCCAGAACCCATGCCCCATTCGGCCTCAATGTGATTGATTCTTTAGAACCTGTGGAGGCCCTGTTCATCACGATTTGTGAATACAGACCATGTTCATCACACCATGTTCATCACAGTGTGAACACAGACCGGGTTCATCGCAATGTGAACACTGACCATGTTCATCGCAATGTGAATCTCAAGATTATGTTTGAGAACTGACCATGTTCATCATGGTGTGAATACAACCACACAGGACGTGTGATGAGAATGCAGACCCACTAAGGGATCGTCCATAAAAATCAATGTGCAAAGCAATCCTAACAATGTTAGGATTAGGTTTGACCCCCTCCCCCCCTCCCCTAATCCTAACATAAAAACATTGACAAAACTGATTTTGCTTGATCAATGTTTTTTACCTGAACACAATCCTAACAAGGCCCTGACCCCCTCCCCCCTTCCTAACATTGTTAGGATTGCTTTGCACATTGATTTTTATGGACGATCCCTAAACTATGGTGTAGGCCTAATTACCAAACACTATCATCATAATGTGAACACAGTAGTCCTCACAATGTAGCACAATTTTGCAAAGCAAGAATATGAAAGCAAATATTTTTCTTCATCAAAATGCTGAAAAAAAGATAATTGCACAATTTTTCACAAGCAGTTATTCTCTAATCAGAGAGATCTGTTGATAATGTCAGTTAATGGGTAAAAAAATATCTTAGTGTTGATAACTTTGAATCATGCATGAAGCCTCAGTGTATGGATTTTCGACAAGGCTCTTCATGGCCTTGTAAAAAAATAATCAATTTACATGCACTAAGCGGACACATTTTGCATGGAAATTGCTCAAGCTGGTGATAACGAGTCAATTTGTGGCCGTAACGACTCTGTGTGTTGGCCATGGTAATTAACGTGAATACTGCCTTGACATTACGTTATGTTTCATCTTCATTATTATGCCATCGGTTTTGCTTTTTTTGAAACTGTGGGTGCACTTCACCACTTTTGGTTGATGCAACAGGTTGCGGGAATCAAACTGGTTTGGGGTTACCCTTTGCAACACACCTAAAGCAATATCGACGCACGACCATCGGCATCTGACGCGTGATCAAAATCTGGTCGCCGACTTCACGGAGTTGATTCGTACGTCAGTGGCGGCGACAGGTTATGAAATGTCTCAAGTAGTCTCGCGATCGGACGCCGACCAAATCATGTGACGGGGTTGGCGTCGAACACGAGATCACGCACTCGGTCACCAACGATGGTCGTGCGGCGGAGTATGAACTAGGCTTTAGTCTGCAGCGGTTGGCAGACAACTGCCTGTGCTGCGTGGGCAATGAAAATGGTGAAGTCTTTTTTTAGGCATGAAAGTTGCCATATTATGACCAAAAAAAAGTTTTTAAAAACTCGCCAATATCTCCAATTTGCGGCATCTTGTCTTCTCCCCATCCCTCAGAGATTCCAGTGCACTCAACTTACCTTGTCGGTTACTTCGTCTGCTGTGGTATTCAATAATGGTTACAGGAAATTCATGGAAGTGCCATCCTTAAAGCAGCTGTGTCAGTCATGTCGTTCATAATTAATGAAAAGGGAGATTAGATTTGCATGGTCTTCACTGATTGGTCAACGGACAACTAATGGTTCCGTGGGGAACGCTATTTTTGGGGTTGGGAGGTAATGAAATATCGTCGTGTTTGTTTGTGGCAAGATGGTACAAAAATAGCTATCGCTTTTAATCTGGTCTTGGTGGTCTTGTCTCAGATTCTTTTGGTCACATTTCAGATGTGGTCAGGTCAGTTCTATGCATGTTCACGGCTAGTACAGGCCCAGATCCAAGGGGCATGAGGGCGTACACCCGCCATTTTTGGCAGACCAACGTCTCACTGCCGGCTCTAGGAGATGAGAGATAAAAAATCATGGTTTTGCATCTCAGATGCCAGGAAGTTTTACATAAGAGCTTCTACTTTTACAGACGGGGAATGTTTTGGAACTTGACATTGCGATCAACAGGTTTTTTGCCAATTTTGGCATTGCTCGACGTCCGAACAGAAAGTGGTACTGAAATTACCACGAGTACTGTTTAACGTTCAATGCAATCTTTGTACCTTATCTATCTTCAAAGCAACACAGCCTACTCCCAAATGTGGTGTGGGTTGAATTTTGGTCAGCGATTGATTGTAATGACTGTGGTAGATAGGCCTTGTACCAACTTCCAAAAATTGGTCTCTAATACCTAAATCTTCATAATTGCTTCAAAATCTGGGCCAGGCTGAAATAATTGGGCTAAATCACTTCAAAGAGCCAAAATACCGTCAACATTGTCATTGTTTGTTTATATAATTGTATTCCATGTTATGATGGTCATTTCTGTTGACAGGACATCGGATGCCCGCAGATTTTCTAGCGTGGATTGTGTTCACATCATAGGGAGACAATTTGACATTGACATGTCCTTGATGAGGGCTTTGAGTCAATGTTTTCCACCATTTTGTCTAAGTAATTGTTAGACCCTTATTGTCTGTTGTTCAGGGGAAGTAGCGAATCTGTTGAGATTTTCTGTAAATTTCTCCTGGAATGGATTATTTTGTGAGATTTTTAGCTCACAGGGAATAAAAAGGTCACAACACATTGAGAGAAAAAGAGCATTATCTGATAAGCTTCTAGACATCGTTATTGGTAGAGATACTTGGAGATCTAATATCTCAGGAAACATAATGCCGGGACCAATTGTAGAAAAGTTTACCAAGTGCCTGAAGGTAATATTATCGTATCATATTCTGTTTGCATGGCTTCCTCAATCAATTTCCTCATCGAGTATCCAATAATGCCTCGTTCTATTGGGTGAGATTCACAAAGAGTGTTCTACGCTCCGTTCCTGAAAAAGTGGCACACCCATAATATTCATTTTGTTCATTTAACCCCATCAAAAAATGTTGCGTCTAAATTCAAGATTTTATGCTGTAAATGTATGATACGAATCTGCGCAGTCGTAAAAGCTGAGAGCTCTAGATTGAAATAGCAGCACAGCAGACAATATCACCGCTGGACACCGATGGTGGAATCTTCTTGCCAGCAATGTTCGCCCATTATTAAACAACACCAAAAGCAATATCGCCTAGTCTGCGGCATCCAGGCCTACCTGGGGTAGTGCGTCATTCCGTCGAACTACATTCCGTCGACTTCTACCCCAGGCGGCAATAGCCAAGAAACACTGTTCAATGCGGCTGTTCCGTTTAGTTTACGCGCCAAATATTAGCCAATCAGATTACGCGTAGCGGAAGAGCCGTGGCTATCTCGGTGCACTACAGTGGATCGAATCGAGTGAAGTTTCCCGATTAATGTCTCGCAAAATGCTTGGATTTCCAGTAGATTTCTGACTTGACGGACAAAACTGTACTTAAAATGTAGGCTGCAACAAAATATAGGCCTATTTGTATTCTTTGGAGGCCAGTTGAGAGACGACGCCGCGAATTATAAAAGGAGCATTTTGATTGGCCACTCGCGACTAGGACCAAGCCGTGAAATAGAAATGCTTCTATTGACGCCAGGGGTATGAGTGATGTAACAGGAGGTGCAGTCACGCGATGCCCCTGGTGTGCCAGGATGAGTCTGCGGTGGTTAGTGAGAAGATCGGTGACAAGTAGATTGCTTGCGATATTGTCTGGTGTGCTGCTGGCTTTTTCTGCAACATTGTGCAAAATGACTGATAGTTTTCTATGACTGAGTTGCCCAACTTGAACAAGAAAAATCTCACATCAGCAACTTGAGAACAGAGAGTGAGTTTGCCTGAAGGTTAAAGATAACCTTGAAAGTTCATAAGAAACTAGTCTCTGAGGTACATCGATTTAACTTCACTATGACAAAGGTTGATCCTTGGTGTCCAGAACTGGTGTCCGACGGGGCCCTCCCAGTCCCAGGTTGTTCCAATGGTCCAGAGCAATTTCCGGCTGTTGAGGTGAGCAATGGAATTCTTTACCGACATCCCCACGGTATGTCTCGCTGACCAATTTCTCTCTTGCTTCTCTGAGTAGATGAAACAACCAACAAGGGACTATAACGTCAGATCGCTGAGCTTGTAACTTGTAATTTGTAGTGGCTGTCCAAATGGTCGCGGAGAACCTCTCTCAGAACTAATTAACTACGTCTATATTTGGATGTTGGTCGATTTCTGTGGTGGTCTCTCATGAACAGCGAAATGAGTTGGAATGGGTGTGTGGTTCCTGTGCTCAGACCTGAGTGGCTCAAACTCAACCCGTCCATTTTCAGGGGAAAACACTTAAGTTTTAGGCCAATAGAACTGAATATCAAGTCTGGTGGTCGCCTTTGAACAACTCTGCTTGGTACAGTAGCAAAAACTGCTCATATAGTGTGCCACTCAACGCCAAGTCAAACATGAACCATTACTATGGCAATAAATTCGCCCAATATTGCAAGTAATATCGGATATTATTTTAACAAAACATCAATGAATGCGATGCTATTGTAACAGTGCATACATTGGGCGGTTCATAACAACAGCGGTGTACATACAGACCTAGTGGAAGCTGTCGAGTGCCTCCATGGTCATATACATGATTGATGGAAATACGACCTCCGAAATTACCGTCGATATATCGTATAAATAATGAAACCGTCAATATTCCATAAGTACGACCGAAATTAGCGGTTAATGGTGCAAACTGACGATGATGGCAATGGGTGAGGGATAATGAATAAAAAATATCAGGGTGCGTTGTCGCGATAAAGTCTGTCACACTCTATTTGTGCCCTGGAATGCTAGGATAAAAAATTGGACGTAGGCGTATGAGCGGAACTTCATAAGCATGCCTTATATAGTTTTGGTAAAGGTTTAGCTTTCCAGTGACTTGTTATGTCAAAAACTTCATGCCGTCAGCTTTCCAGTGACTTGTTATGTCACAAAACATCATGCGTTCATCTTCCAGTGACTTGTTAATGTATGTCACAAAACGTTAGCCTTCAGCTTTCCAGTGACTTGTTTTGTCACAAAGCTTCATGCTGTCAGCTTTCCAGTGACTTGTTATGTCACAAAATTTCATGTCGTTAGTTTTCCAGTGACTTGTTATGTCACAGAACTTCATGCCTTTTGCTTTCCAGTGTCCTGTTATGTCACAAAGCTTCATGCTGTCAGCTTTCCAGTGACTTGTTATGTCACAAAATTTCATGTCGTTAGTTTTCCAGTGACTTGTTATGTCACAAAATGTCATGCTTTCAGCTTTCCAGTGACTTGTTATGTCACAAAACGTCATGCCCACAGCTTTCCAGTGACCTGTTATTCGTCGTATATACCATTGACGCCATCATAATTCTGCAGGACAGAAGCAGACAATTCTCCTATCATCATTTCTGCATCAATCCAGGGAGCCCTATAAAATCTCAAACTGTTTACAGTCAGCGTGTCTGTTTAAACAGAAGGCTTCAAAGAGCAGCTCATGGTATCTCCGACAATTCTGTAGTTGGGGGAATATTGATTTGGAAAAACTGTGCAGTGCAGATAGCGCAGTGCTTCGTGTACATTTTACCGCGAGGTGACTGTATTAGTATATATCAGTATTGCTGCGATTCGCCATGGTAATTTCGTATGCAGTTGCACTTGTTGATATTGAATTTAATGTAGTTCCGTGCTGATGTAGGCCTGTAATTCATTTGTTAATGTCGATGTTTATTTCTACAGTTGGATCCGCGCTGCATTTATCATTGATATTGTTTTGATCAGTGGCGATGATGTCATTGTCAAGGCACCCGTACGAAGTGCATTTATGGCACATAAGGCCTACTCAGCAACGATGTCACCGGGCAGAATTCCACCCAGTTTTCATTAGCATGTACCTGACCTGTACAACGTTCACAACAAAAAGCGCCATCTGGAGGAGGTCGTGGAATCAGTCTGAAAAAAGTTCATGCTCTTCATGGTGGGCCGTATCGGCAATACATAGTTTGGGCTTGATGGAATCACCATGTGGGCGGCTCTTGTTTTACAGCTGTTGCGTCTGTAAATTTAGTTTGAATTTCATAAAATTTTTTGATCAGCAGGTGACTGTGAAACTGATAGGGGTTCTCAGTAAGTGGATTTGCATAATCGTTATCTCGGTTGCTGTTGAATGGTCAAGTACCATAACAGTTTATGTTGTGTGCGTATCTATACATTGTATGACGTTACACCGCAGTCATGAATCGTTTGAATTCATTCTGGAACTCGCAACGAACTCCCAATACAAGCGACATCTCCAAAAATCCAATATCACATCGCGCTCGGTGGCATTCTTGGTTTTATACACCGAGTAGCCGGCAGAATTGGCTGTGTACGATGTGAATAATGTGTCCTCGGAGGGCATGCTGGTAGCTCGTATCTGATCATTGGTTTTACTGCTTGTGCAGCAGCAACATGTGTACTCGGGGTGATGGGCTGAAAACATCGGCAATTTAGGTTAGGCGGCATGAAAAATTGAAACCATCGTAATTTCAATATAAATTGTGTGGGTGTCATTGCACACTTTTTGGGATTTGTTGCAAAATGATCAAAAATTGTTCATATTTTTCTGTTTTGAACGGTTCATTGCTCCATGTTGAGCTTATACCTGAAAACAAAATGCCAGTGCATCAGACTCGGCTGCAGTCAGAGTGGCCCAGTGGAAACATCAGCGACTCACACCTCTGAAGTTCTGGGTCTGATCCTAGTATTAGTAAGTTTTCTCTGGGCACTCTGGTTTCCTTCTGCTTTATTAAATGCCGCATTTGGTGTTCAGTTCTCAATGCAATATAAATCATGAATACGATCCTGATTTAAAAACAACATTTGACGGCTATATCCACTGGAACCGAGAGATTTATTAACTAGTCTTGGGTGTAATAGTAATATGCTAATATGCTCTCGATTAATTTCTACCCATAGATCATTTATAAATGCCAGCAATAAATCTTGTGCCTGCAGCCATTCTTAACTCACGGTATATTATGGAAATTACTCCAAGTTCATTAAAAACTGCCACTTGTGCTGTATATTGGTGGAAATTTGACGCCAGGAGGACGATAGTGCAAAAACAGATGATAAAAAAATTCTCCAATTGGATCAGATTTATAGTTCCATCACCATAGTGTGTAGTGTTCAATTGCCTGCCTTGCACTTGGGCGAACCCGGTTCGATTCCCGGTGCAGTCTGCAACAAATGGACGCCCTTTTCTAGCCCTATAAAGTCAGAATATCAACATTATCGTCAGCATCAAGTGGCATCGCAAGGCATTGAGCCGAACTAGCCATCTGATATCATCCCCGATGGCAGAATGATATCATCAGTTATGCATTCTGTGTCACCGAGGCAGACAGATACGCCACAGTTGATCAGACGTCATTATCAACGCGTTTCACTCTCCATGGCATCGGTATTGATTCCGACGCGATGTGACGATATGTTTTTTCTTGGGCTTTGTGTTCTCGGCAGGGCACGGATGGAATTTCAACAGAAAATAGAACGAAAACCACACCAAGTCGATGGCACAGAGTCTGAAGGTATTTACCGGTATTCACGCAGGATTTCGCTTCCATTGATGGGGAACGGCGGTGCAGCAAGTAAAAAATGTTCAATCAAGAGCTGACTGCTGAATACAGCATGATTAGCTCTATATACAGACAACATTGGCTAAATTAAAGTACGGCAGGAGAAAACCTGTGCTGTCAAAGGAAGTCGCCTTCTGTATCACATGATGAGTGGGTCTGACTGGAATTGAACCTACGGTCACTTCGCCCTTCAAACTACGCTCCCTGGAGTGAGGGTAGGAGTGATAGGAACCCTTGTCAGGGAAGATGGCGTACTTCCAGCTTTAGGCGTGAAATTGCAAAACAATAGACTCTATCACTCCAAAAGAGTGCAGCACCTGACGGTCGTAGCGTCATGACGTCCCAGACGTCATTTCTGAATTCCATGACGTGACTTGAAAAAAAATCCAGTTGTTTCAGCGATCATGACGTTGGGAAACAATTTGATTTTTTTTCGTCTCGCTTCAAGACATCATGCAATGACGTGTTGCACTCGTTTAGAGTGATATCGTCTATTGGTATGGTCTAGACGACAATCAGCCATGAAGGCCAGAACATCAGCATATCTGTCAATGACACCCCTTGTTCATCTTCAAATGATAATGGCGTTAATAGCATTTTCGTCTCGACGGGGATTCGAGATGAGTGGTTCGTACTCTACATGGGGATTATGTATACCGGTATCACATTGACAGTGTGGCTCAGATCTTTGAGTTGTGGTGAAGAGATGCAAGATTAAGTCCTACCATTACTTGTCATTTTGACTTAAAAGGCCACGATATTGCCACTTTTTATCGATAGGTGGCGCCACCTGCAGTCATTCTCCAATACCGTTGTTTTGCCTTTCACTCCAGTGTTGGAGAATGTATGATTACAATACTATGCATATGCGGACACCCTGGGAACGAGAGTTACTCTACATGGGGTGAGGTTGATAAGCGGTAGTTTAACAACATTGTCAATAGAGGTCTCCCTAAAAGCGGGTATGTTTACCGCAGGATAGGGAAGGAATAGGCCTACTGTGCCTCTTTAATTGGTAAAACTTGTTGCCTCACGTCACGACCTAAAACTGCACCTTCACTTCTTAGTTGTTGCGCCAACAAGGATGTTCTTTTTCACCTTACTTGGTCAAAACACCAGTTGAATGTTCAACACTTTCATATACATCATTACAAACATTGGTGAACGAATACGAATGAATTCTATGGTCTGTTTCAACTCTACTCCTGCCAACAATCTGTGTGCATTACTGTACAAAATCTACACACAAGACGGTTTAAATCGATTTGGAATTGAGTAGATATTCCCACAGGAAACAGCTGGTGGTGATTGATCCTAATGCGAGATTTGACACATCTGGCGCTAAGTCCATGGAGGTAGGCCTCGACGACTTGGTATATGTGACATCCCTGGATGAAGATCTGAGAAAGATATTGTCCGGGGCTAAGATTATAAAACCTGATCACTCACGATCGACGCTTCATCATTTCCTATAAGTTAAATTTGAAAAAAAATTGTGAAATCCAATGGAAATAGGCCTAAAATGGCTGACAAATTTATTTGCTCAGTTTGATGCAGTTCCGTAATCATAGGGCCTGTGTTTTGTAGGCCTAACGTGTGCACACACGTGTTTGTTCAGTTTATGATGTGAAAGGCCTACCTCATGAATATTCATGTATTTCCATCTCATTAATATTCATGAACCTTGTACTCATGCTTCCGAATCATAATGTAGTGTGTAAAATTCATTATGATGATGATTTTATGCCCTACCAGAACAACCCTTTAGTGTTTTACATGGGCCATTTCACTGAATCGCTGGACTGCTGCCGTTTTTTTTATCCTTGTTCATTGAACATGGTGGATAATTGAGTAGTAGAGTAGAGAGCCAGCGAGCTGAAAAATCTCTTGGAAGTCGAAACTGATGGACTTTTAATCGATCAGTCTTTCCCTTCTGCCATTAAAGGGTTGGGTTATTGGATTGGGGCGTAGTGGCTGAAACGGCGCCTGTGTGGGCATGGGTGGACCTGGCTTACGTGTTGGAGAGGGCAACCGCTCCTCAACATGTTGGTTTCTCTGGTTTCCTCCCACATTACAGGGTGTTCACACATATATTTTGAGTAAAGTTTGACTAGCGTAAACACTGGACCTTTGCCTTGTGACATCCGTTGTAGAGTTGTGCATGTGCCAGGGACCATGACAAGGGCATCTATCTGTAGACTATATGTATAAGGCCTAAACCCCACCTAGTACAACCTATCGTGGGCTTTGACATACCCTGTGTAAAGATCGGGCCGAATGTTAGGAGCGTGAAAGTCCAGTATATCAAAGAAACCAATTCAATATAATGTAAAATCACGTGCTGTTTTAATGTTGTGAAAATCAGAACATTGTGATTTTCACAAGAGTTTAATGGTCACGGAAATTTGAGCCACAAAAGTGGAAATATGTAAAACATTCCCTGTTAATCCTTCAAAGTCTAGACTGCTGCAAAGATAGAGTATGATAATTTAAAAAGTGGGACTCCAGCAGATAATTAAATTATCTGCTGGAGTTCAGACAATGTTCCAAATGAGTTTTCATGCCTGCTGAAATGAAGTCCTTTGAAGGGGTTTTCATACCCCGGGCCACGTACGAGACGTTTTCATCGCAGATCATAATCTTTAATTCCACTCTCAAAGCAGACGACAAACGTTCAAAAGCAGCTTCCTCTGACAGGCGCTCTTGAGTTGGTGATCAAAGGATATGAGGTGGCAGTCAAATTGGCAACTGGTGCAGTGTTGAAGAGTTGCTTGACTTTGTTGACTGCATAGACAGTTTCAAAGATGAAACTCCATTTATTACAGACTAACAAGTTTCTTGCTCTTTCAATGGGAAAATGATCTGTTGACAAAATGTTTCTTAACACATTCCCTGGCATTTTGTGGAGCCTGTCAAGTGACATTTCAAAACGTCATCAGGAAAGGGATCCAAAGTTGCCATCCTTTCCAATGCCAGGCGCAGATCCAGGGGGCACACCCGGCCCGTGCTCCCCCCATTTTTCGGTGACCAACGTTAGAAAAATTGCCCTTTTTCAAAGTGCCACAGAATTTCCTTGTAATTTGTCCCTCAGATGCGGGGACTGAAATCACGCCAACGGCTTTCTGGAGACCCCCAGACAGGTGACTTTGCGCTTTCGGTGCTCGCCTTCATCGGTCCGCCTGTGACCTTCTGTGCCCCCCCCCTTTACTAGAATCCTGGATCCGCCCCTGGAAATTTGAACCATTTCTTCAAAATATGAGGATGAGCCTCCAGAACCCTCGCTGTGGCTTCGCGATTCCGGTGCTCGCCTTCATCGGTCACCCCCTGTGGCCTTCTGTGCCCCCCTTTACCAGAATCCTGTATCCGCCCAGAATGTCATGGTGCAAAGTCATAGCTGCTCACTTGTAGTCTGTGAAGTTACAATCATCTTAAAAGCACTGAACTTTGTGATTTGACATAAAATGACAAAAACCTATTCATTGCCATCACTTCTACATCATCAAACAAGTCACGCATACTAAACCGCGGATATATTTTACATGAAGCATCCCCGTGGTGATGGATACACCCACGTCAATTTTTTTATTGGTATTGAATATTTATCCACCTCATCCACGGTCAAACATTGCTGTTTACGATGCTCGGCAGCTGAAAGCTGAAGTGCTGGTACCTCTTTTAAAGAGAAGTCCAGCGTTGACGTTTTTTTTGTTTGCAGATGAAGTGCGTCATGCAACACAGTCGTTTGTAAACACTGGTGCTTCTGTTCATCAATATATTGGCCACGCCCATCCTATCGAGTCTAAAGTTTGGTCTGTAAATCAAGACCTGAGTGCCCAACATGGCAGTTAAGTGTATGGACAATATCGATTGAATGTATGGCCGCCAGGCAGCCATCCTGAAAATGTACTTTGGCCCATATCAATGAACAACTCCAGATGGAATGTTCTAAAACTGGTGTGAATAGGCCCATGTACCAAGATACTTTCTGTGTGTAAGCCAAATTTTAGCCCTATTGTGTTTCAAATATGGCTGTCAGTCAGCCATTTTGAAAAAATAAATGTTGTCAATAGCAACTAATTTTCTCTGCTGGTAGGGTATGGGAATTTGTATCTAGTGTCTCTCTACATGTATATGTATATGTAAGGTATGCCAGATTTTGACCATGATCATATGACCCTGGAACATTTCGACTTAACATTCGTCACTTTATTCCTCTGGTACATTCACCCAGGTGAGCACATGGTCCTTGGAACATTTCATCAGTTGTTGCCAACCACTCGCAGACGAGGTGACCGATTGCGATAATCGCAGTCTATGAAGAATGGTATGCCTAGTTGCATCCTGAGTATCTCAGGTCATCAGTCGCACCCATCCCTTGGAACCAAGCGTGAGAAGGGGAGCCGGTTGTGAAGGCTCTGGGTGCGATGATAGCCTAGTTGGTGACTGCCATCGAACCCAAGATAAAACCTTGGAGAAATCTCGCCTTCTTGACGACGAAGTCTGCATTCTCTGACCATATACCAATTGCTGAAAATCAATGCGTTCCAGACGGTACAGGCATAGCACTGCATGCTTAGTTGGTTGCTATGGAAAACAAACGCCAGGCGTACCTGTGGTACATTCACTTCAAAAAGACGAGAGGAGTTGGTAAATTAATGGTTGAACAAGTAGCTCTTATGTTTTACTTGCTACAATGACGGGTATGACTTTCAACAGTTCTGCAGATAATGAAATAGAATGAAATATTTATGATTGGTTGCAGTCTTTTCTCGTTCGGCAAGGTACGGTGTGACGTTTTTCATGGTATGTAAAAATGTCGAACAGTCGAACTGTTTTATTAGCCGGGAATGTAAGCCAATAGGCTGATTGCAGCAGCAGCCCAGTAGTCGAGTGGTTAGCGTACTTGACTACCAAACTGTGCAACGGCACGAGTTGGACTCCGTGTGAAGGCATCAGTAAGTAAAATAATCCAAAGTTGAGCCACATTGCTATACATGTAAATGATGACCCTCAAACCGTGCCAGGAAGATCCAATAGCAGTATCTTCAGTATAATCCCAGTCAACCGATTTCCCGGAGTGCAGACTACGGACAACAAGTGGCCCAATACACTTGTATCCTGTGGATAACATGAACCCAATCCTGTAATGCGGCCCCGCTGGTCAATAAAACTCCAACAAACGAGGCTAAGCGATACGATCGAGGCGGCGTGGATACTGCGTTGGGAGGCGTCCACGTAGTGTAATTTGCCAAGGCAGTACACTGATGTGGCTCTCTCTTGGAGTATACTTGAAGTATACTTCGAGTATACTTGAAGTATATATTGCCACTGAGCAATAATGGTTGTCGATGCCAGGTGTGCGCTGGACAGCGATGCGTGGAATCTTCTCGCTAGCGATGCTCGCCCAGTATTAAACAATACCAAATGCTCATCCGTCTCAACCGCCGGAACACACAGCTGTTTCATAACTTCATAGTTCAGCCACACAATCCCTTTCCGCTGACTCAGCCGAGCATTCTTACCAGACAAACCGGATGTACCTTACCCTCACTAATCAAGGAGTCACAGTGCGAGTCTAAGCCGGAAATTGTCCAGGAAACAATAGTAATGTTGTCATGTCATCTGTTGCTAGACAGTGAGCTGATTAATCTCGATATGAGGCTAGAATCACGAGATATTTTATTATGTTGTGTTCAAAAATATTGAAGAAGGGATCATCGTGTTGGGTTCCCTATGGGGCCCAAGACTAAAGGCTCATTTCAACTTCAGCAGATTCCGCCGCGGGTTGCAGCGAGAGGCATTGGGATAATTAACACGCCATGTAGTGTCAAACCATCGAAGGATTATCCAAAACCCTGTGAAAACCGCGCAGCTCGCTGCAAACCACGGGGGTATCTGCTGAAGTGGAAATGAGCCTTAAGTCCAGACAAAAGAAGACAACAATCTCATCTCATGATGTCTAATGCGCGTCTATCTAGTCATACTAAAACGTGGTCCTAAAACGTGCAACCCCTCCATGAGGAACCTGGACAACTTTTTATCCTGACAGGTTGGCACTGCAAGTGGTGCGACTGATGACATCAGAAACAGAACACTGATGTCGTGTCAAGACACCATTGGCACAGTGCAACCTTAAGACATCGAAAAAAAACTTTCACAGCACCGCCCAGTAGCAGTAGTTCTGCAGGTTCCTCATTAAGGCCTGTTGGTGCCTGTTGGGGGGATGGGGGGATATTTTTTGGCCCACTTGATACTTCTCTTCCCTGAAATCAGTAGATACTCTGAATCATGGCCCACAGCCTCTTCACAGTGTTAAAACAGAGATTTAATCAGGTTAGGGGCTTGGCGGCGATGATGTTGACGTGATACACGACTTGTTGCATTTTAATGACGGTTGCCAAGGTAGACTGCTTGGTAATTAAGGGAGGCGTTAGTTTCCAGACTTGGTTATTATTGGCCGATGTGTCTGGAATGATGATTGGGCGGTGTGCGTCATCGTATCGGAGTCTGACCTACAGCTTGCTTGGCATCACGGTGGTTTCTGTGATTGATCTTGTCTGATCCGTGACTGATGATACGTTGATAGGGTGCGAGACTGAGGTCAGTTCAGTTGATCCATGTGTGTGGTATTTGTATGAGATTTTTTCCCATCAGTGCCAAAGGCAAAGCAGATTGGCCCTGGTCATATGGAAGAGGCCATCTCAAGCTACTCTTGTTCCTCACTTGGATGGTGTCTTTTACTTGCCCTTGCAAAAGCACAAGGTACAAAGCACCATGGCTTACTCTCCCATACGACGGACTGAAGAGCCAGGGATGATGTAATCCCTTCTGGCCCGGGATTCGAACCCGGGACCTGCCGCTTGCTAAGCAGACGTGATAACCAGGCTATGAAGGCTCCTCGTGACTTGATTCTCAACTCAATATTCAAGCAATGGGAGACTTTCCTGCCGTTAGAGACCGCCTCTTTGCGGTCCTAGAACGTCACAGACGTAAATCATGGCCTCCATGTCATTATGGATGACGTTGTGGCGTGCACTTCTTCTCTATGACGTCAAATTCCATGACGTTCTAGGACCGCTAACTTGTGGCGGCCTCTAACGACAGGAAACTCTTCCATTCTTTTGATGAGTTCTATCCATTCTCTTGGATTTGTGATCGATCGCAGCTGCAATATTTGCTAAAAGCAGAGCCATCACTTCATCAATTGACACGATCAGTGAAGAAATTGACATGTATCGTCACTCAGTAACACAAGACTCGTGGCGTACCCAACAATGAAGGAAATGGTGTGTGGTGTGTTTCCTGCTGACTGATTGGTTGTATGGGCGGTGATTATTCGCGGGATCTCGTCTGACTAGTTTATTACAGTGATCACCAGTGATAGCTGTTACCGTATCAGCTCAGAGGATCAGTGGATGTGTTTTGGTTAGATAAAGTCTTGATTGAACTGTTAGCAATTTGAATTGTGACATCTTCATATCAACAGCTCTGTGGGGTTTGACACGGCGTTAGTTCTGTCGATGGCTATTGGAGATTTGGTTTAATTGATTTTTCCACATGGTCTTCTGATCGTAACATTTCTGTGGCGGTCTAGGAAAACCTGTCGGATGTCGCTGAATGATCAACAAGGGCTGTCAGATTGCCTGCGCATTGATCTGCTACTGTTTACCTGTTACGAAGTACATTTCAGCTATTGAAATGTGCAGGTTCACCAAGGCCATTAACAATTTCTCAAATGCGAAATCCGACGGGTTTTTCGAGACGGACTTTTTTTTCTGCGTTAAACTGAAGCGCTAGTTCAGATCAAGACCACACTATACACACTACATGACGAGGGCCGATTTTCCTGATCAGGTTGGAAGAATAGTCATGCCACCCGAGTTCCAAAATTTTGCCCGGGTTTCTTTGCTTATAGAATTTCTACATGGTCTTTGAATCATTTTCATTCTGTGGAATTTTTCTGTTTCATTTCCTATTTCTGAATGGTCATTGGGTTGTTTTATGTGATGCTGCATTATTCAGAATCAGACAGCAGTAATTTTTTCCCCGAAAGATTGAGTAGGCTACCTTACAATAAAACCGTTGATAGTGATATTTATGGCTTCCTTCACGCAATCAAGGTGTGACTGATGCGTTACCATGGTAATCAGACATTTCAAGATGTTTTGTAGCATTCCAAGACATCACTCGTGGAATCAGATAAAAAATTATGGGATTTTTGTGCTCGGTGTGTGTTGTGGTTACAAATGAGTTATTTTGTCATGAAAATTGATGGTAACATCGTGTTCTGAAGCTAACTTGATCTGCGCTGAGGAGCTGTCTTCACCCAATACAGAAGTATAGAGTCGAGAACCGAGAGCTCAAACTTGGTTCGTTATTATGTCTTTAGGTGGTTTAAATTTTTCCAGGGTACGGATCCGTACCCTCAACACCCTCAAAAACGTTGGGTAATCATTTTTCCATGACATGCCGGACGAAAACCAAACAACCTGCATGACCGGCGCGGGGATTTTATGCTTCAAAATACTCCTAAAATGGCACCAAACATCGTTTAAAACCTTTTAAAAATTAAAAAAAAATTCAAAAAAAAATTTTTTCAAAAAATTTTTTTTTCTGAATTTTTGTTTGATTTTTTGGAAAATTTAAAAAAAAAAAAAAATTTGTTCAAACATTTTTTTTTTCATTTTTGGTCCGTACCCTCATTTTTTCCTGCTTTCTGTTCATTTCCACACATATTAGGCCTATATAGGTTTCAAGGATTCCACCTGGAAAATCAGGTCCTCTCGGCATTGCTCCCTAGCTTGCAAGCGAATTTCCTCAGGGTAGAAGGATTCACACGTCAAAATGTTCAGTCCTGATCTATACGATTCAGGTCAGGCTGCATGAAGAGCCACAATTTCACAGCTTCAGAGCACTCCCTATCATCTCTCTCTACTCTTTTGTTGGCCTAACCCTTGAAAACAATTCACCATGTAGGCCTATAGGCTGTGAATCTATGATTGGGTGAGGGTATTGATCAGAACAGGTGTTCAATATTGTCAGCTTTGCTCTATAAAAACTATCGATTCAGAACCATTTTAGGTTTTTTCAGCCGTTTGTGGAATGGAAGTATATCAGTCAATGATTTTCTACTTAAAAAGGCCCACTCCTATGGAAAGAATGTCATGAAACTCACAGTGACAGCTGGTGGAGACTCCTATTGTTGGAGATGCGAGTCTTCACTTGTTGCCAATCCTTTGCAAATGTGAGACAGACTAGGAAAACCCGTCGGATGTCACATTTGACGAACATGTTAATGGCCTTGGTCAACCCACACATTTCAATAGCTGAAATGTACTTTGTAACAGGTAAGCTAAACAGTAGCAGATTAAGGCACAGGCAATCTGACAGCCCTTGTTGATCATTCAGTGACATCTGAAGCCACTGCATGACGCTCTCTATAGGCCGAGAGAAAATCACCCCGACCATTTTCAGAGTTTTTGCAAAAGATCCTGATGAAAAAATATCGGCTAATTGCACCTCCACTTTCATTGAACATCGAGGCAATGTTCCATCGGCTGATAAACAAAAAATTTCAATTTCAGCGTGATCCATATTGTATTCAAGATCAGTACTGACATGCTATTACAGAAGCAATGTGCTGCATTACATTACATTGTTTGTGTTATTGCCATGAAGTATTGATCAAAGCATCACTACAAGCTGGCTCGGTTAACCCTTCCTCCGCTGTGAGTGGATTTCGAAACAATTCTAAAGCTGTTGGTCACATCTGTGCAGTGCTTGAATTTTCAACTATTGTGAGGGGAAGGTCACTGAATCAGGGCTCCCACGGACCCCAGATAGTTGAGTAAACTGATGACCAGTGATGATCACCTGCGACAAGTGCCTGATTGTGCGAGATAAGGTCACATTTTGCAAGCTTACCTGGCTTGGGGCCTGTTTCATAAAGTGACTTTAAGCTAATGGTACTATTAACTTCAATGGATTTTCCATTTGGTTAAAGTTACCATTAGCTTAAAGTGACTTTATAATGAAAAGTCCCCTCGGCTTTAATCCAGTAGGTTTTCTCCAAAACGGCATAAAAATCACCTGATTTTCTGAAGAGCCTTTAATGAGCCAAGTTAGAGCTCATGGTTCTCAACTCAAGATTTTTTTCAACAAAATTCACTTTATATTACAAAGGAATAAAAAAACAATGATTAGACAGATAAGCATCAAATAACATCATCATTTGATTCTCTTCGCGATCCTTATAACGTGATTAGGTTAGTTACTGCTTGAAATTGACAATATCAATATTTGATAAAATTGCCTTGAGAGAAAAAATCGTAACCATGGTAACTGTCACCATGCATTGTCTGGACCAGTGGAGGTGGAATTCATCATGATTTGATTAAAGAAGGTGCAATTTTTATTGCTTTTTAACCATTTCTGTCCCTCTCCAGGAAAAGCAGGCGTTTGTTGCAGGTGATCAAGATGAGTTTTGCTAGCAGCCATCTTGGCAAAATTAGGTCATCACCATGGAAATTTCCCTCCTGGGGATGGGAGAACCAATCATCTGTCATGCTGGAAGAATTGCCATGGTGATGACCTAATTTTGGCAAGATGGCTGCTAGCGAAATTCATCTATAGAGCTATGACGTATTTGTCACTAATCTCTCAATTCAATCTTTATCAAACGACATATTTTTGACTGCAAATCAGATTTTGAATCCAGAGCTTAGTGGAGAATATGACATTAGAAGCGATCAGAAGTAAGCACTAATGTGAAGTATTAAAAAGTATCATTGATCTGAGTAACATTATCTGCCAGCCTCCGCAGACTTAGTTCCTATAACCTTTATCATGAGAGCTTCAAGAAGAAAGGCCTTTGCCAACACCTACACGCAGGTTAGCTCAGTAACATGAGGAATTTAAAGGGAATGTTTTGTCGCAAAGTTTTACGCTTGGGTATTCCCTGGAATTGGTGCGTCATGCACTTTGTACCAGAGGGATCTGCAGGATTGAGTGTCATGGCTGTTGAAGTACAGCAGGAATGTCTGCTCGCTTGAACGGGGCTGTTTGGTCTGGTGACATTGACAGCATGTAGAACATCACAACTCCTTTAAGTGTTGCTTTCGGAGACATTGGAGCATCCGTAGGCACTCTCACAAAAAGGATTCACATGACACATGTTGGTTGCTTCTCTTACACAAAGGATGGGGATCAGTTTTAAGTTGTTTTGTCAATGATCGTTGGTACAGTGTAGGTTGATGTGGCTTGAATATACAGTTCTTGCAAAGAAGTTTCTGAATCTTTTGTCCTGCCTGTCCAAGATGTTCAGAGTTGCATGTATCTGACTGTTGGCATTGGAACCAACTCCGTTTCCTGATTCTGTAGAGATGAAATCGCTATGGAAACCTATTGAAGTGAAGGCGTTATTGCCGTGTTTTGTGATGTAACACATTTTAATCTTATATCCGATACATTTTCTGAAGCTAACACCAAACCCTGTCCAAGATGTTCATAATGTTCCGATGTTGTCAATGCCGTTGTTTTATTATATGTGTCTTCGTCTGTCGTCGGATTGACTCACAGCACATCATCATATACAGCACCGATAGCCACAACGATGCTCAGAAATAAATTTATTATTTATCAAAACTCGATTCTGCATGAGTCCCCCGGGGTGGACATGACCTATTACGGCAAAATGATTCCCTCGGAGGGAATACATGCTATAAATAACAACGTGGATAACAGTGTCATTGAGACCTTCATGCAGCCAACGGACTGAACTTATATGACCAAAGATTTGTACATATTTCCCCTTTAAAATTGCCAAGGGCTTCAAGGAACGACCTAGCCAAGGTCTCGTGTCCCAATCCATCATGTCCCTGATGTCCCTAAATCCTCCAAATAGCCATGGTCTATAGACGATTCTCGAATTCGCAGATCTGCGCACTTCCACCGAAATCTCAACCAGAACCTCGATCTGAAACCAGCTGACATGACGCTATCCATATTCAGCAATGGTCGAGTCTGACGCAACGCTGAGGCTGGCTGTCCATTCACGTGATTTTCGAGCAGCAGACGCTCGAAAGCATTGTTTGTTTCCGCGGTGATGGTCACGGACAAAGGATCCGGCATTGCACCGCTCGAAAATCGCGTGAATGGATTCTTAGCCTAACAGCAGTTTTGCACATTTTACGAGAGTCCATAAGATTAATATGCTTCAAAAATCAACTGAATATGGAATGCGAAAAGGCATGTGGGTTTTCATAACATTTTGATAGGCATAACTGCAGTGGCAGCTGTGTGGAATGGGCCCAGCCCCTAAATTTCTGACCGCCAGCATTTTATTGACAAACACCCAACCGTTATGTAAAAAACATGACTCTGATACTTGACTTGATTCACAATCTGTTGACGATAGATTTTCACAAATAACTTCATATTTTTTTGAATATATTATTTGATTTTTCGATCTGTTTATATTTATTCACAGTTTGAAGCACTTGTGCATAAATGTCTACCTCTCTTGAAATGTAGCTTAGAATTTCTTCTATTTATTTTCTAGGTCTCTATTTTTTCTTTTTAATGATTTTTAGCATAGAATGTTTGGCCACTGGGGAAACTTGAGTCTTACCCCTAACAACGACACACGTACCCATCAGTTCGGTGCACCAGAATTTTGTGACACCCCGTATGCATTTATTGCCCACCCGATTTCAGGCCTTTTTGCACCTTTCTGAATATTTGTTAGGCAATCAAAGAAAACCCGTCGGATGTCGCATTTGGGAAAAGTGTTAATGGCCTTGGTGAACCCACACATTTCAATAGCTGAAATGTACTTCATAACAGGTAAACAGTAGCAGATCAGTAGACAGGCAATCTGACAGCCCCTTGTTGATCATTCAGCGACATCCAACAGGTTTTCCTAGACTGCTACACATTTCTAGTTTATTAGTGTATATTGCAACTTTTTAATATTCTAAGTCTAAAATATAGGCATGTTTTGAACTGTAATTTTTCAATTTTTTGCAAATTGCTCATTTTGCATTATTGGTGTTTTTTGCCATCTAGAGAACTTTGATCACTGATGTTGTATTTTTTAGCAAACATTTTCATCTTTAATGCTGTAGGTGTTTTCTCTCATAAATGAATTTAGAATTTTTACAGTAGATGTTATTTTTTGCTGACCATTCACATACACAGCTATGTAGTCTATTCATTATTTGATCAATGTATTTTTTGAGATCATGGAGTTTACCATTGCTTAGAATTTCTTTGTGAAAAACACCCAGATTCTTTATGAACGAATCTCCCTAGTCCTAAATTTGGCCAATGCTCAGGCCTACAGATCACATGTAGTTATAAAACTACTCTGGGTTTCCTTTACCTGTTGATCCTGCCTACATTTTGGCATCCTGACATAAAAAGTCCACCCGCTGCTGATAAAACCAGTGTGGCACTTCCCAAACCTTGACAAAGCCAAGGTTAGTAAAAAAGGACAATATGAGCAATGGCAAATCCCTGTATCGTAGAAATCACATGAAAGATTGAGTTGGTGCCAATTGAGTCATTTCTTAGCATTACGCAAAGCCAGCAGGACACCAGGCGATATCGCTAGTGATCTGATCGCCAGCGAGCTAAATCTGCTGTTGACGCCAGGCGCGAGTTGGACAGCGATGCGTGGAATCTTCTCGCCAGCGACGCTCACCCATTGTCAAACAATACTAAAACCGATACTGCCTAGTTTTCCGTGGCTGGCGACAATATTGCTTGCCATATTGCCCGGTGTGCTGCTGGCTTAAGGCACCAATTCCATAGTTTCCACTTGCACTTTCTGCCATAGTATTTGCACTAAGTGTTATTATGAATATCGTTGTGCAGGGGTTTTACAATGAAGCATATCTAGTAAGTAATACATGTTAAAGATTAAGTTACTTTGAACTTTCAGAAAGTTATTTTTCGTTCATCTACATAGATTGCTGAAATGATGCTCTTTTTCTTCTAGCTTCTAGGATCTCCTGTTCTATCTTAAAGCCCCACAGTATTGAATTTTACGATATTTTCAAAACGTTAGGAGAGTGCACATAGAGGCCCCATAGCCTCGTGAAGGTCCCCAAAATGCTTGCCTGATACGCACTTAACAGAATCAAGGCCTAGTTTTCAGCGCGCATTGGAAAAAACTGCAGGGAGAGCTCCAATGTATTCTGACAGAACGTAGTACATTTTACACTACGCTGACGTCGTGACGTCGTGCGAGAATCGCGGCGATGATTTGCGTTTTTCACATTCAATACAGTGGGGCTTTAACCTCTCATTTATACATCACATATTTTTCAAAAAGTTCCATATTCAAATGACTCCATCTGACCGAAAATCTGCATTAACCTCTGTTGCATCGTCCAATGAAAATCCAGCATTCCTGGGATAGTGTTTTGGATTAGCCAATGAGAATTCATGTGGTGGATTTACACTTTTGGTAGCTCTACTGATAAGTTCCAGCTTGACAAAACTGGAACTTATCGAAAACGGGTCAAAAATTTGCGAAATTCTGGAAGTTGACTTCCTACATGTATATATTATCATGTGGTGGGTCAGGTACCCAGTTGGGCTGATATTGTTTGAATCAGCAGCCAACGAGAATCTATTCCGGCAAAGTTTGTTGTAAAGCAACCAATTACAATCCATTGAAAGAACAATTGCCTTTAGGCAATCCAATCAGTGAAGTTTGTTTGAATCCTGTTTGTGACAGAGGTTATTTTTCATTCAGTTCAGATCAATCATAATCCAACTATCTTTCCTGTGTGAACGTTTCAACGAGACACGAACCCATCCTGACTATTCCTGCTCCAAGTTCTCTTGTCCACAACCTGTGATGCCCTTTCCCAGCCATGGAGAGATATGAGTGGTTCACTTGAGTGGAGCCGACAGTTTCCTTCTACATTTGAGGACATCTGGAGGCAATATCAATATCTGGCATCATCTGGTGTTTTTTTTGCAGAGAGTGGCAAAAATTATTGTAAATTCCTTGGTTTTTGTGAGCATATGAAATTCATAAAAGTTTTCGGAATGAATCGTTCAAAATGAAATTTATTGGTGCTGAAATTCAATCTGAAATGCTGAGTTTTCATTCTGATGTTCTTTCTCCTCAATTCTAAAGCTAATAATAACTCCCTTACATATGTATGACCACAAAATAGATGGAGTTTACAGTGTACATGTAGAACATCCCAGAATGACAATTTACCGACATGAGAAAATATATTATAGATATAGATGCATATCTATTAGCCTTGAACACCACTCAGTTTCTCTCCCTGGCATACTTTTATCCATCCATGAAATGAATTTTGTCACACTACTCACAACTGAATTCAAATTAGTTTCATGAAATTTTCATGTTGTCGGTAACCATGTTTTTGCATGACATGTGGGCCAGGCCACGCGGTAACGGAGGGACACTTTTGCTGTATTTTGCCCGGGTACTCCTATTCTGTCCAAGGCAGAGTAAAATAACTACTTATATTTTATAAAGGCTACCTCAAGCTACAAACTGAGGGAAAAAAGTTTGGTGGTAAACAACTTCTTGGGGGTGAAATTTACAAAAAATAGGCTGGTAACGGAGGGACGCAAAATTAACATCTATTTTTAACACATTTTTTCAGAGAGGCATAACATACGGTTCCCAAGATGAAAAGGGTTAGCTTTCTCTTTCATGTTGTACTACTACCACTTAGATATGAACATGCAAAATTATAAACAGCTGGTGCTGCTCAATTTTTGTGGGGGGAGGTTTGAACCGGGATGGCCATGGTAACGGAGGGACATTTACAAATGGTAACGGAGGGACACTTCATATTTTATACAATTTAGGCAGCCATTATGGATGTTATGCATCACATACCAGTTGTTTGCATGTTTAAAGATATTTCAGCAACAGTGGAAATCATTTCCACTGACTTGTAAGGGTTTTGGGAGTCATCTCTTCATTCCCGTCATCCACAATGAATTCAAATGTCCATAACTTTTGTTCTAGTTGAGATAATTCAATAATTCTTTCTGTTCTGTACACTTTGGAATCTTGGCTTAAAGATCAGGTACATTGGAAGTCATTTCATGATGTTTCAAATTTTGCTCCTGATGTTAACCTCTGCGTGGCCTGACCCATATGTCGTTGAGTAAATTGTTGTCATTACGCTGTTGTTTCATGAATGTATTATAAAAAGATCAATGACCCTGACCTTGTAATAAAAAGGCCAATGACCTTGACCTTGTATTATAAAAAGGCCAACGACCTTGACTTTGTAATAAAAAGGCCAACGACCTTGACCTTGTATTATGAAAAGGCCAAAGACTCTGTAAGTGTAAATGATGTGCGATGTTGCTGAACCGAAGTGTATATATAATTTTTCAATTCAATATTGCATGAAATTGCATTGAGCATCCTTAACAGGGAAATGTCCTCATGACAGATGTCTACAGGGGGTTGTCAACAGGAGGGACTTTGTGCTGTGACGTCATTACTGAATTGATCCCTTGTAACACTGTATCACACCCACTGCCTGGTTTATTCCATGTCAAGTGAAATCATGTTCAATAAATTAAATGGAAAATGACTTTATTTGTCATATAACAACCATTTCTGACTCGAAATGTGTGAACGACTGCTGTGAAGGGGAAACAGCTGTTTTATGACCTGGGAACAACATTTTGAAAATTCAAATACAATAGCAATGGGTCTATTATAACCCTGGGTTCATATTAGAAAAACTTCAGTCTAAGTACCACCTGTATTTTATCAAACAAAATTTGATATTAACACTCTCCAGCTTCTTATGTGAATATGGGCCTAGGGTCCTGTAAAAAATGCCTCAGTATCTACGCGAATGTGCAAATTTTTCTCTGGCATAGGGAAAGAATAGGTTGCCACAAAAATGACAACAGTTTACCCACATGTTTAAAATATACAAGGGAATGAGCAAAATTTCTCATTCTGAAACCCAAAAGGCGTGTTCACACCAAAACCGGATTCTCATGCATTTTGCGGCATGGTTCCCATAAGCAAGTGGCTCCAACGTTACCATAAACGGAGAAATCACATACTGCATGATTTCTGTGTTGACACTTCATTCAGATAGCGTTGAAGCCAATGACTTCAGAAACCGGACAGCAAATGCACCAGAAACCGGTTTTGGTGTGTGTATGCCTTTATGGTCCCTGGTCCACTAAATTCACCCGAAGTTTGCTGTCATCGAATGGATGCCTCCCTTGTGAAGTCAAAAGTTGATCGTTATATTCACCAACAGATTTACGTTGTCGACCCGCGGGGTGTTTAGCGGATATCGTATGCAATCAATTAAGCTTCAGTTTATTGATTTTAGATCAATCTGATTGGGAGAACCGATCAATAAATTGATTATTGATACGGGTCGGTGAGATCGGTGTCGATAGATCTGTTTTTTTATCGGCATTGTTGTTCTTTTGGTGTCATATTCCTAAAGTGTTATAAAATCAAACTCTTCGGTTACGTACATGTAAGTGAGATTCTTGGCTTTAACCCTTTTAGAAATCCATTGGGTTTTTCTACTGGCCGCACACCCCTGGACGGGCGTGGCCAAAATACTGACCTTCATTCTGTGTGTCTGCAACCAGGAATACGGTAATTTCGAAAAGCACGGCGAGCTTGCCATTTTTCCAAAACCCCGTGTTTTTCAGACACGGGTTTCTTGAAGCCCGGCATTTCATAGGTGTAACCACGGCTAGATTGCTGAAACCAGCAGATCGTTTAGGCCAATTGTGCAAAAAAAAATTTCGAAAAGTACTAAATAACAACGTTTACGAATAACAACATAACTTTGAATCCTTTATTCGTGGTAAAATTCATTTTCTGTCTGACACAAATGGAATGAAATCTACTCGGCAGTCGTTCCAGGATTCTGACGTATGAGCTGTCAATTTCAATATGAAATGAAATACTTCATCAATTTCATCTCTCTTTGTCAGCGTGTCCGTGTTGTCGTGCATATCCCCTGAGGGGTTGAATCGGACTTCTGGGAACTGTTCACAAAACCTCGTAACTTGATGTGTTATGCTATTGTTCATTTGTGGGCAACCTATTGTTCATTGTCAGCCTTGAGCCTATTCAGTCAGCATGGTCAAATTTTTGATCAGATTTTCTGAATTACTGAATATGGGCTTATACACTTTGGGAATTGTTTGAAAGCTATGAGCCTTGAATTTGCTTATTCAAAAAAATATGATCAGAAATTTGACCTCGTGGGTTTATGGCTGAGTTGACATAGAGGTAAACAGACACACTGGCGAACAATGGCCTAATAAAGGGTTCATGACCATGAAAACTTCATAAATACCTCTATGTGAACTGGGCCTAACAAAAGATTTTGTACATCTGTATATGTTATGGAGGACCTTATCTGAAAAGGCCCCTGATTTTCAGTGGAGTGCAAATGTTGTGCAGTTGCTTGTGGATCTAACCCTTGTCCTTCCTCAACCTTTGGCTGTTTGCAGCGTTTCCATTTCACCATGAGTTCTGGCTCTGAAAGTGACATAGACCCGTTGGTTACTGTTGTGATTAGGGGGAAAGAAAAGGTATATGACATTCCACCTAGACTAAGGGCCATTGGCCTATACTTGGGTCAAACTTTAGCCTGAAGTAGGCTATAGCTGAAGTTGAGCTTTCTCTTTTCTTGAAGCATTGAGAAAAGTCAGACTTCAACGCATTAACTGTGGAAATTTTTTCAGGCGAAAAAAGGCATTTGACACACAAGGTTCCAGGCGTGATCACGTTCTACGCTCTGTGACGCCCCATTTCCTTGCAAGGCGTACTTACAACACTCCTTGGGTATTTCCAGGGATTCCCCAGATTTGGTAATGACGTAACATGACGTCCTACCCAGTTAACGGGTTTATGAAAGTGTGGCTAAGTTGACCCCTTGGACCCTTTGAGGACCTTGTTTACGAAAACTGGCTTAGGGTTTACACTTTTCCAACAACGATGGCGATCTAACAGTTCTCGCCATAGGACTTCAGAGGCTTAATACGTTGTCCGATTTCTTACCATATTTTCAACATTTTATTTTAATTTTTGCAGAGTGATGAGGAGGAGGGAGGAATCAGCTTCGACGCCAGGAGCAAGGATGAAAAATCATGTTTCTTCAAAGACGGCCAGAGAAGGATAGGTGAGCACTTATGTCTTACTCTTTGACTGCTCATTGTTGACATCCTTGAAAAGTGACATCCTCCATTTCCTAGTCCGTGTTCTGCTGAGAGCCATCCAAAAAACCAAAGGAGAAACAACCCAATTTTACCCCTCAGCCCCAACAGCCATGGGCTGGAGGGTTTCATTTCCAGAGGGGAACTGAAGAATTGCCGGAGGAATTGATCTGAGATTTCTTGAGTGGGTAGAGGAAACACCCATTGAAATTCAGACCGGTCACTCCACCAAGATGGTGGCCATGGCAGCCATTTTGAATTTCATATCCAAATGATTACTGCTGAAGGATGCTCGAAATTTTGTATAGCTTTTTGGTGGATAGTGGAAGACAGTGCCATCGCTCAGTCACCGTGACGGTTGCTGGTGGCCATTTTGGCCCGGTTGTATATGACTAATCAGTTGCATGGAGGTGGTCGCGAGGTGTCGTGTGGATGGTGTATTGTCATCATCGTTGTTACTAAACAGAAATGATATTAGGAATAATAATTATATCAACAGAAATATCCATTGTAGTGAATCCTACATTCTTCTTGGTGAAAAAATCACATTAGAATGGTACGTTAGATTCTATAAGATGTTGTGGATCCAACATAAGCAATTAGAACCTATTATCAATGATGTCTCCACAATTCCTGTAATGGTTTCATCCAATTTGCTAAGCCAATATTACGCCACAGAAAGAAAACCTTTTAATTTTTTCTGGATCTTGGCTGTTGTATCCGTGGTGATGTGGTGGGGTGAATGAAGGAGGTTTCCGGCGTTCAGGGAGTCTGCGGATGCTGTGCGTTCTCATCATAGTTGTGGAGCATGAAGGTGCCTATCTATCCATGACAGAGTCTTGTCTCATGTGAGTTGGCTTACTTTGAAACTCCGCTGTTGTTTGTGTCATTGGTCAGCCGTAGGGAAACAAGCAATACTGAATCACCCTTTGTGAGCCAACTTCTGTGAGAAAAGGGGCTGTTCGTTTTTCGTCAATTGAGGAATCTGAGTTGTGATCCTTGAGAAAATGGAGAAAGCTATGAAGCTGCAAATTGCAGCGATTATTCTGTACAGCACAACAAATAATCCGTGCAATTTGCAAGTGCATAGCTTTTTCCATTTTCCCAAGGATCACAACTCAGATTCCTCAAGTGACGAAAACGAACAGCCCCTTTCTGCGGTTAGGGCCTTAGAAGCAATGGACTTGTGTCTGATACTGTTGTCAGGTTGCACCTACGATTGCCTGCATTAAAGGACCACAGTATTGCTTCCCAATCCTGCGTTACACCTACCCGCGTTAAGGGGGAGACCTCTATTAACGACTTGGTAAACTACCGCATGCAACTAGTCTCGCGCAGCCAGCCGTTTTGTTCCGCAGTACTGCTACACAAACTTGTTCGATCCCCAGCGGCTGGGTGACCGAGACTGTAATCATACATTCTCCTACACTGGGGCGAAAGGCTTAACTACAGTATTGGAGCATGGTGCCGGTGGCGCCGGCTGTCGACAGAAAGATGCAATACAGTGGTCCTTTAAACTCCTGTGATTCATGATCTTTTCGATCGGCAACTAATGCCAATTGTCGCAGATGCAGTCATGTCACAATCAGGCCTTTTTGTTTGACGGGCGCGAAAACGCCTGCGCTTCGCAAACAATAGAATTTCTATTGTTTGCGAGGCGTATGCATTTTCGCGCCCGTCAAACGAAAAGGCCTGCACAATGTATCGGCGACTGATTTAGTTCCATGCGGTCGTGGCTCAGATGCCAGGTTGACCTGACATCAGCATAAGAAGCCTTTGGTTTCTCCATCAGTACTTTGTATTCTCAACTGGTCTGAAAGGATCAAGTGATGCGCTGGATGAGCTGCTCTTAGAGTTCCCCAGGAAGGTTTCGTTGCTGATTTTGTAACCATTTATTTGCGGATATGGCCGCCGATACGTTTCTATCAATAATACATTTTGTAATGGAATAAAATCCCTCACAGTGAATTCATATTGGGGCAATTCACATAGATAGCAGTCCTTCTATTATGTGTGGGCGAACTCAATGATTGCATACCATGGTTGAGGGTACTTGGTTATTTTTTCACATCTGTTGCGTTTTGCAATCAGCGGATATTGTTATTAACCGTAACAACCAAACTGCTGCATGATTTAGCCGATTCATCCTCTTGTACATGAAGAGCTTATGCTTGCTCCAGATTTGAACGGGGCAGGATTAAGACCCTTCTTCCGAGGCGGTCATGGACAGGATGGAAGGGCTGTCAAAGTGGTGCAGGCGAAACGTCAATGCCTGTCACGGCTGAGGTTCCAGGTTCGAACCCCAGTTGGTCCCATTCTTCATGTGATGAAGATGGTGACTTTCTTTGACAATGCTGTCAAATGGCCGACGATGACGTCAAAACTATCACATCATGACATTTTGACGTCATGATCATCTGTGTGTTGACACTGTGTTCATGCTGTGATGTCGCTTAACATTTTGACGGCCAATATGGCGGCATCATCCGTCATGAAAATATATTATGCAATCAAATGTTCTTGGCCAATCATGTGCAGCAGATTGCATCATGTGATCATAGGATGTCACATCGTATCGGACACTCAATCATCGTATCGGATCCTAAAACCTCGTATCGGACAGCCCTCCTAGTTTCAGCCAATCAGAGCATAGACCTGTTGTTATAGTTGCTAGGCAATTTGCATAATATAGCAAAGAGTGGATGGCAGGTCGTCCAATATGGATTTTTGTTGGATGAAGAAAAGTTATATCGGACTCGGCTTCGCCTCGTCCGATATAACTTTTCTTCATCCAACAAAAATCCATATTGGACTCCCTACCATCCACTATTTGTATAGTGATGTCATGTGAACAACTTCTATTCATCGTTTCCATGACGTAACATCGTTCTGTTGCGTTGGGCATTTTGCCCCCCCCCCCGGCTTTGCGTCAATTATATGGCGACGTCAGCAATGGCGGACATTGTCGGAGTTACGTTGTGGTAATGATGAATGGAGTCAACTGCTCTATTTGCCACTTACATGTAACTCATTTTTTTCAATAAAAATGAAATGAAATTGAATAAAGATGAAAGATACGACCAGTGAAATTACTGATCTACAATTTCTATTGAAATGTTGTGAATAGCATCCCTGCCTTTCAAAGGAAAAATTCCTTCATGTATACAACAATAGTGTACATTCAATTCAGCAATAGAAATCGGTGTTCCATCGAACACACAAACAATGTAATACGCCTGCTCGATTAATTCTCTCGCCATCTGTGTACATTGAAAAATCTATAGCATTACATGCAATGCTCGACAGTACTTGAGGTCGTTTTGTATAGGCCTCGCTCACACCCGTTATGATAATGCTGTACAATATGATGAAGCCATTGCGTTGAATCAATATTATTATAGGCCTAATCGATCCACGGGATTAATTGTCAGGTTGGATTTCCACAGGCGCCACCTATCTCATGTTTGTTATTCTTGATGAAATGTCTGTGTGGTAGAGTTGACTGTGAGTGTCCAGTCAGCTGCACTCACAAGATGGCAGCACCAGTACAACACTTGAACACTGCTGCAGTGTTCAAGTGTTGTACTGGTGCTGCCATCTTGTGGTACAGTGGTGAAGCTTGATCTATAAGATTCAAGTTCATCACTAGTTGACATGATGGAGGGGCACATTCCCATGGCATTTGGATCGCTCATATTGATTTATAGTTTCAATGTGGATGATAACATGTCTTCATCACTGGCCATCAGATGTGGCAAAATATTTCAAAGTTGACTCTGTGTACGCAGGGGGCGGATCCAGGAATTGGGAAGAGGGGCGCCCTGTGATACATTGAAATTTGCGCCCAATTCCAGAATTTCACGGTCGATTTTACAGATTTGTCGGCCAAAAGGGGAGGCGCGCGCCCGGTGCGCCCCCCTATGGATCCGCGCCTGGTACGTAGTGAAAAACAGCGAGCTCGCGAAGGCTTGAGCCACAAATTCTCAGAAATGTTGACTGTGTTGCGGGAGGAGGTTACCAGACCACTTGAGAGTGATGTGAAGGAATGGTTGCTTGGCAACCGCTCCTGGCTGGTTGCCAAGTATTTGGTGTATTTGGAGAGATGAGTTGATAGGGAGACCCATGCATGAGATGCTAACTAGTTATGTACTGTGGTATTAATTCAATAAGACAAGTTAACCCATTTGTAATTAGTGCCACTGGTGAGTATGATTATACTGGGCCCTAAGATAGATTTCAGTGCCAATTACATTTGCAAAGGAATCCAAATATTTGCAAAGGAATCCAAATATTTGCAAAGGAATCCAAATATTTGCAAAGGAATCCGAATATTTGCAAGGGAATCCAAATATTTGCAAAGGATGGCAACATTGAACTTAAAGCCCCACTGTATTGAATTTGAAAAATGCAAATCATCGCCGCGATTCTTGACGTCAGTGCATGACGTCAGCGTAGTGTAAAATGTACTGCGCGCCATCTGAATACATTAGAGCTCTCCCTGTCGTTGTTTCTAAAGTGTGCTGAAAACTAGGCCTTGATTCTCTGAAGTACGCATCAGACAGGCATTTTGGGGACCTTCACAAGGCTATGAGACCTCTTTGTGCTCTCTCCTAACATTTTTAAAATATTGTAAAATTCAATACTGTGGGGCTTTAACTAAAAGATATGAACTTGAATATTGGCTGTTCAGAGGCCATATTTCACCTGACCGTTGCGAGGCCCATTTCCACTTCAGCGGATTCCGCTGTGGTTTGTGGCGAGCGATGCAGTTTTCACAGGGTTTTGGATAATCCTTCAATGGTTTAACAATGTGTGGCGCTTTAATTATCCCAACGCCTGTGAAAACTGCTCCGCTTGCCGCAAACCGAGGCGTTAATCTGCTGAGGTGGAAACGGGCCTTTAGGCCTGAAAAGTCAGTACAATAATGAATGTATCATGGATAACCACTCTTATCAAAAACATGTTCACTGATGTTTTCCACTCTTTTTTTCGTTACAGATTTTGTTTTAGTTTGGGAAGAAGAACTTGGAACAGACAATAAACCTCCGCCTCAGCAACTACAGCAACCTGGACAAAAGAGATTAAAGACGATGGAAGAAAAACACAACTTATGGCGCAACAAATTCTTAAACAATCTGCGGCGAGGAGGCTTGGAAATGGAAGAGGTATGTAAGGAAATTGGGAGTTGATTTTCCGAAGTTTTTACAGTTTTCGTTCAAAGACGAATACTAATTTTTTTGCCACTTCATCATGTCGTTAATGTTATTTTGTCATTTTGTCCATGTTTAGTGCACACCTTTTTATTGCAATCGAGGGCATGTTTTGAGTTTTTTTTCACAAAAATCAATGTGCTTGACGCTAAGAGGGGCTTTTTTCATTCGGGATGCTGGGCAAGAAATATGTGATGTCCTGTACGTCTGCCTGGGCATACCTCATGATACATACAAGTTACGGCCCACATTACTGGGTATATTAGGAAACTGGACTCGGTATGATATCAAGAAAATATAGGCCTATGACTCCAAACGTAAAATCACTAAAGAGGACATGTATTCATTCTAATTTGACATGTTTCTTTTGACTCCTAAAAGTCGCAGAGAAAATTATACGAGAAACGCAAGAAGGTAATGGGTGATAGTTAGAGGCGTTTCATGCATGCATCGTTCCCATCATAATCTTTCAAAATTTGAACTCCTGATGATAATAATTATCTTTCTCAATTTAATACTGGTTCACTTTTGGACATGTTTTCCTCCTGCCCTTTAATAAAACTTCGTACATCAGTCACTTGTCAGTTCTGGGCTGGGTTGTTGAAGACAACATTGGCATCACCTTGGCATTAACTTTACCTAGGTGTTAACTTTATCTAAAGCCTGCCACACACTGGAGCTATCTGCTGAGCAAAAAGTCATTCGAGACCATTTGCTCAGCAGATAGCGCGGCAAATACGCGCACACGCGAGCTTTCTGCCTTGTGAGGCAAAAAACTCACCAAAATCACGCACACACGTGAGCTATCTGCTGAGCAAAAAGTCTTGAATGACTTTTTGCTCAGCAGATAGCTCCAGTGTGCGGCAGGCTTAAGAGTTAACTTTACCTAGTGTTAACTTTTTCTTAGAGTCAACTTTACCTGGGGGGGTTAACTTTACCAAGTGTTAACGTTTCCCAGGTGTTAACTTTATCTTAGAGTTAACTTCATCAGTTCAAACAGCAAAGGCTGCTTTCAACAACCTGCCCCAGAATGACAAAACTGTCGCCACAGCCAGACTTCCTGAATAACAGGAATGGTCACATACTCTGTACATGCAGAAAATCCAACACTGCGTAGCAAATGGTCTACAAATGGAATACGACCATTACCGTTATAAATTTTTCAGGTTTTTAACTCATCGTTTTGAATTCTTTCATATCTGAGTTTCCCCATCTTTGACTGAATGTGAGAATCCCAGCATATCAAGGGAGATAAACATATCATTGTCAGATTCACATTCATCCCCTGCTGAGGGAGTAGTGAATTCAGTATTTGACTCTTGTAACCCGCCCAACACAATCATTTGTGACCCGTGACAGCAAAATGAGTCGGTAGAATGCTGGAAAGAAGACCCAAGATAAGAATTACAGAAATGGACAAAGTCAAATTTCAGAATGGGCAGACAATGCTGAAATCAACAAACCGTTGGTTCACCTTGGGTCTTCTTCTGTGCGCATTCTGACTCATTTTGCTGGCACGGGTCACACTTATTCACATCGTCTGCAATATACCCAGAGTTCACAATACACAGAATCAGATCCTGCCCTTATAAAGTCGGTAAGCTTGTTTTCGTCACGGCTCCAGCCATTCGGTTATGGAACATAATTTGCTGAATCATCAATTGTTTCTTCTCTAAGTAATGGGGAACTTGCACAACTTTTCTATCCCGAAAGGTCGGCGCTCTGAGCGGTTGTACGGAAGGCGTCAAAAACAGAGCAAAGCAACACAGTGACGTCACCTCACGGTGTCTTTGACGCAGTGCAACACGGACGAGATGACGAAAAAAGGTCCAACCGCTCACAGCGCCTCCTAGTGGCGGTAGTTCTGCATGTTCCTTATTGCTGCTTCATCAGCTTTAGTCACAAAATCATGAATCACTGGACCTTGGCAGACATTTCTTGTGTCCTTCACAAACTTTTGTGTTAATGCAGATTCAAGAAAACATTAAAATATAAAATACTCAAACACTGAACAAAACTCCTGTCGCCACTAATTTATGTGACCTAGATTCACCAAACCTGGTGCTGAGGTACCCCTCTGTGCTTTGTGGGGAAATTATAACTACTAACTTCTCCTGGCCCACAGGAACCACTCTGTGGAACATTTTACAGATAATGCTTTTGAATTATTCAATTTATTATTCAATTTCTACTTCATCTTTGCCAAGTTTTCGATAACTTAGCATGTTTTCGATTTGATACATTGCTTACCCATTCTTTTTCAGGAATTTTCTCAAATTTCTTACACAGTTAAACAGAAGGTTAAGGGAATTTAAGGGGTTGTCTAAAAATTGGTGCAAAAAAAGAAAGAATTGCTTTCAGGTTCCCTCTCAAAGATTGAATAGGCCTGCGTCTTGATGTGTGGTACAAGTTTCATGTCGACTCGTTTTGAAAACCTCAAAATTTGCAAATCTTTCTTTTTTTGACATTGGGCAATTTTTCGATGATCCCTTATCGTTTTCTCTCATAATAACTTGCTTTTCATGTTGACTTGCATTCTTACTCCCCTCTGATTCATTTTTCGTGACCCTGGGACGTGTTCTTTCCATTTTTCTAACCCCTTCAGAGACTGTTGGCAGATTTTGACCCTCATCTGAAAAACCACCCCGAACACATTGTCATCAATTCATGACTTGACTCTTGGTGTCACCTGAGTAGACTGGTTCCATGTGCTGTCATGCAATTTCATCCCTGTTGTTATGGAACCAGGAACCAGTTTTTGCCACAGTAATATTCCCTTTTGAACTGATTTGTTGAGATTTCTTGCTTGGAGAAGTCCTCAGCCTAATATTTGTCAATGGAATAAAAATGGGGAAAAAACGTTTGAGAGAGCCCTTTACAGAGAATTTCCTCTCCCTCATTCAATGCCAACATCCTCTGACGGGTGAAGAACATCTAAAGTGAATTTTTTTACTAATCTTTCATCCATATTTGTTCCACAGGCTATCGGCATAGAGGTACTCGCCATGTTTAGTCGGCGTGACAGCTCATGGACAATCAAACCCCGAAGCGCGATGTGTCTGATATTGAACGTTGAACATCAGGTTTTAATGATATGAAGCTTTTAATTTTATATAGCGCTTGCCACTGCTGTGCAGTCGAAAAGCGCTTCAAATTGTTGCCACATTCTCTGAAAAAAACTTTCTAGGGAACTCAAGGAGCAGCTCATTCAGTGCATCATTTGATCCTCTCAGACCAGTTGAGAATACAAAGTGGTGAGGACTCAGTTGGCAATCGAATCCGTGACCTCACGGTCTCAAGTCGAACACTCAACCACTGCGCAAGCTTTCTCCCCGTGGTTTCAGAAGTAGATGGCAGTCAAGTTTAACATGTGGAGAATATTTTGTCATAAATCTCAGAAATGCTTCAGAATCCAGGTTCTGATGCAGATGTTGGTGGCAGGCGGCGCAGATCCAGAGAGGGCGCCGCGGCACGCGCCAACCCTTTTGGCCAACAAATCTGTGTAAAATAAACCGTGAAATTCTGGAATTTGGTGCAAATTTCAATGTTCCTAGCTCAGGGCGCCCCCTTCTTTTCCCAACTCCTGGATCCGCCCCTGGTTGTTGACATTTATGTTTGGCCGGGGTGGGGTTTCAGTACCGTTACTTCTGATTATTGTTACCCTCCACGGGGATGAATTGGAAGAAATTGAAGCTGTTTATCAATGACGTCTGCTGGGTTTTGATCGTCCATGATTGTGATGACTATTGTGTATTTTGTTAACACACCTGATGATATGATTGTAAGGAAATAGTTGTACGTAAAAAAGGAATGTCGTAGTTCAGTTTCCGTTGTTTTGTTGTTGAATTAATGAATGAATCAATCAGATTGATTTCTAATCACCAATCACCCTTTAATAATCAGTCTTTGATCAATCAATCAATCATGAGTCAGCAATCAATAGTGTCAACCATGAAAATTATGGAAAAAAGGCAACTGATCTTGACATTCCTTAAAACTGTGGCTTTGGAAGGCAATTTTCTATCACCAGCTTTTCCAGTTGAGTAACATTCCAAAAAGCTACAACAAAATTCACAAACAACGAAGCAGAAGCCACGGCTCCAACCTGCTTAATTTTGAAGTATTTCCTGCAGCCTACACTGTTTTAGCAAGCTAACAAGCAAACACTGGTCAGGCAAATATTGGAGAGAAAAAAACTGGTGTCCATGGTGACTTAGACTTTTGTTTGGTGGGCAACGTCTTTTGTTTTCGTCTGGGGATCAGTTTATTGATATACATCCATGCGTGGGCTACTTGTTTAGCCAAGATAAAAGCCTCGGGTTGGGTAGAGTATCTGTCCATTATTGCGATGTTAAAGGGACTTTGTACCAATAATAGCGGTACTTCCACCAATACCAAACGCACCAAAACTCCGTCTTTCCGGCAGTAGCCGACTATTCCCGCCACAATGCATCATCATATAGTAACCACTTAACTCTTGTACGGCGTCCATCATCGCACCATTGAGAAAAAGATCTATGAACGACGAAAAAATTATCTAAGAAAAACGTATCTGCTGGTGATAAAAAGTTGTTATTCTGTTGCCATGGAAACATAGATTGTCATGTGTTATCATGTAGGCATCTCAACTCATCCAGGGGTCTGAGGTGGATTGCTAGAAATGATTTGGTACTACTTTTTTGGGATGTCTGCATTCTCTTATTGGGGAAATTCAGAGCGCTGAGCTGGAGAACTGCAAAAATTTGGGGTTTACAGTAGTGCTTTTACTGTACAGCGTATATATTTTTCAAAACGAAAGCTAGTTTCTGATTGGATGAAATGAGAAACCTTCATGTTTGCCTTGCAGTTGTTAAATTGTAAAAATGTTGGATTATTAGAGCACTCGTAGATGAAATGTTTGTAAACTAACCATGTGTTGTTTTCAACAGATATGCAGATGTTGTTAGAAATTTATGTGTCTGGCCCCTTCCCCCTACGTGTCTGACCCCTTCACCCAGTATCTCCCTACACGGTCCGCATCACCTTGCAAACCTCGAAGTCTCTGCCTTCCACAAAATCCCCAACGTTCTCTGCCTACCACAAAATCCCCAACGTTGTCGGCTTTCCTTGATGGTTGGACGTATGGTGTGTTGTCGTTGCTGTTGGCTGATATACAGTGTGGCCCAGAAAAAGCTTACCATCGCAGAGGGTCAGACATCAGAGTCCCGGTTTTACCATTCATATAAAAGTGGATGTCCCTGCCAGTGCCCCAAAGACCCTTCTTGTGTTGCATGTTTGTCACTAACTGTGAATTTAGTGGAGTAATCAGTGTTTTGTTGTCCACATGAATGGGTTGGAAGCAATGAAACTTTGGGTCGTATGCTTGGGTCGGACTTTAGCCTGAAGTATAGCTTAAGTTAGACTTTCTCTTTGCTTGAAGCATTGAGAAAAGTCGGACTTTAATAGAAGTGTAGCTGAAGTTCAACCCAAGCATCCGGACCTTATCTTCAGATGTATGGGTTTGAAAGTGATGAAGGACTTTTAGGATTTCTTGTTTAGATGAATAGGTTTTTAAGCATCTTTGGGTATGAAATAAATTTGCTTTCAGTATCAGAGGAATGTCGACCACGTAATACTCTGTATACTTCAGCGTCTTTGATTTCCCAGTAAACCAACAGAAAAAGTCCCCATCTGCCATTCCATTTTATGTATCTATGGCTTGTTTCCATATGACAGTGTCCTGGGGGACAGCTCCGAGTCAATATAGACTATTTTGAGAGACAAATTAACTTATCTTCTTTATCAGGCAAAGGATACGAGGGGGAAATTTAACCAACTCATGTTTGCAGAATGGTTTTGAAATTGACATTGAGTGAGCTGACTAATGTAACACACAAGTGCCAAATTGAAAAAATAGTAGCTGTCAGTCAGTTGACCAATAGGTGTCACTATGGCCCAATTCAATCCTAGCGGACCCATTCATACTTGATTGAGCACCAATCAGGAGAATTTTCTATTGTACTGGTCCGCTAGAACTTTGTTGCCGTCTTTGGCGATAAGCACAGCTGAATGCCCTTTTTGGGGGCAAATATCAATCTCAATGAAAACAAAAAATTCTCCAAAAATAACCTTTTGCTGAGCAGTATTAAACGTGTCATATTTTTTGCAGTCTCCCCTAAACCCATTCTATGTTTCTGTTGCCAATTTCTGTCTTTCTTAACCCTTCCAGGAGGACGTCGAAAGCGAAAAGAAAATCATTCACTACGTAAAACTCTTCATTCCGTGGGAGATCATGGTCATCTATGCTGAGGAACTCTGCATGAGGGCGCCACTGCAGGTACGTTAGTGACACATTTGTCTCCTCATGGTTAGCATAATACACCGGATCGTGGTGCATTGTGTGGTGCGGTTCATGCAAGCCAGTGGATTCAACACTATTTCAATGAAGTGCCCCACAGAAATCTTGCGGGCGAACCTGCATGGCGTACAATTTCTTTGTTGACACGTCATTGAAAAAGCGTTGAAGCCATAGGGCTTGCGCGGACACACCTGAATCTGGTTTTGGTGTGAATCCACCCCTTAATTTGTGTATCCTCGAATTCTGGAAATGTCTGCACCTGACACCAGTGAGGTCATCGGTGCAACCCCGGCTCATTGTGGAAGAAAGGGCAATCTCCTCAGCGCCATCTCTGGGGGGCTCCAGTCACCTCCTACATTACTTACAAGTTGCCCAGATTGTTTGAAGAGTAGCTATAATGCTCTGAGTTGGCACTTGTACCATTAATATGATATTTTTTAAAAAAGCTACTATCCAAATTTGATGTTAAATGGCAGCTTCTAATTCATTTTTCAGGCCCACCCGAACCCTTCAGTGAACTGGTCAGCCCGAATCTTGGCGACGGTAAAGATACCAAACATGATGTCCATAGAAGTGCCAAACCAGCCGCTGGATTATTACACGTGTCAGTTCAGAAGGTCGAAGTTGGACAGGTAGGGCGATGAAATAAACAAATGATAAATATGTGAGAGTGTCGGTCAGAGTGGTGTAGTGGAAACAGCAGTGCCTGTGACTGCAGAGGTTGTGGGTCCAATCACTAGGTGGACACATTCATGTTGTAGAGGCTTTGCATATGACGTCACAAGCCCCCATGCTGGAGGACACATGCTGCAGAGGCGCAGCGAAATGAGCTGTGCATGCCCCAATGACGTTATGCCAAACAATGGCATGGCATACTTCATGCAAGTCACGTCACGGTCGGCTCACACCTCCATTCCAGCTGTGTACTCCAGAATGGCCGCCAGGATGACGTCATTCCAAAGCTTCTATTGAACTTTAATACTATTATTTTCTGCTCCTTGTGTTGTCAACAGACTGTTTGGAAGGACATACGGGAACACCAGAGAATTTTATACTTTGCTGATTTTGATTTTAATATTTGAAAACATAATCTCTTACAGGTTTCTTGGGAGTGACAATCATATGACGTACTTCAGCCCAACACAGCGCCACCAAGCTGCAAATGAGATACTACAGACGACGGTGTACGGGAAGAAAAAACGTGCCGAGATCGGCATCGATCGTCTGCTTGAGGAGGAGGTGTTTCAGGCGGCGTTTCCAATGCACGAGGTTTGTTTATACATCATGTACCGGTACCGTACTTCGCATTTTAATAGAGGCTTTGCATATGACGTCACAAGCCGCCATGCTGGAGGACACATGCTGCAGAGACGCAGCCAAATGAGCCGTGCATAGACAATTCTCAAATTGACGTAAACGACAAAGATCTGTGTACTTCCGCCGAAATCACAACCACCACCACGATCTGAAACTGAATGACGTGACGCAGACAACCCCACGACAGTGAGTTCGACGACGTGTCGTCAGCGTCGACCATTGCTGAATCATGGATTGCGTCACGTCAGCTGGTTTCAGATCGAGATTGGTTGCGATTTCGGCGGAAGTGCGCAGATCTGCCAATTCGAGAATCATCTATTAATGAATGTCAACATGTATTCTGTTTTTAGGGTCCTTTCAAGCTTCCAGATGGCTACACTGCCCCGGAGGCCCTAAACCCGCGTCAGATTCTTTATGAGTACTGGGGCAAATGGGGACGGTGGAACAAATACCAGCCTCTTGATCATATACGAGAATACTTCGGGGAGAAAATTGGTATCTACTTTGGCTGGCTAGGTGAGTAAATATCTCGACAGTTGTTTCATCTTCAGGGCATTTTGCCTGCAACAGTTGATCACAGAGGCAGCGGATTGTTCTGCAGTCAGTGAGCGCAGTGTGGTTTTCACAGGGTTTGTAAGAATCCTTGAATGGTTTAACAATAGATGGCGTTAATCACAATTGCTCCGCTTGACACAAACCATGATGGAAACCGCTGTAACTTCAGCCTTCCTCACGATAACTTTCCCATCTTTTGTAGGGTTTTACACGGCCTGGTTGCTCCCAGCATCCATCGTAGGTGTCTTGGTCTTCTTGTATGGCGTGTTTACATTCAACACGAATATTGTAGGGTGAGTACATTGTTCTAGTGCCAACGTGGCCACCAGGTGGCCATCTTTGATGTTGCATTCCACTCCGTAACTTGAGTATTGCTTGGTCAATCAACTTCATATTTTGGGGACACAGTGCTATGGATCTTAGAGAGAGCCTTATTGATTTTGGTTGTGCACCAACTTCCAATATGGCTGCCATAGTTTGTTTGGTTGTGCACCAACTTCCAATATGGCTGCCATAGTTTGTTTGGTTGTGCACCGAATTCCAAGATGGCTGCCACAGTGTTGTTTGGTTGTGCACCGATTTTCAATATGCCTGCCATAGTGTTGTTTGGTTGTGCACCATTTCCAATACGGCTGCCGTAGTGTCATATCAGTGACTGCTACTGCTGCTGCTAAACCCATTTGATTGACGTTGTTCTTTTTCCAGACGAGAGACTTGTGATAAGGATAACACGTTCTTGATGTGTCCGTTATGTGACGAAGACATCGGCTGTATGTACTGGAATCTCTCCGACGTCTGCATCTACGCAAAAGTGGGTTATCTTTTTGATAATCCCGGGACGGTCTTCTATGCTATATTTGTGGCATTCTGGGGTAAGTGTTCAATAGATCATTCACATTTTGTGACCCTCTCCAGCAAAATTAGGCACTCGTTGCAACCGAGGAGAGGGTTAATGGCCTTACAACACAATAGAGGCCTTGCAAATGACGTCACATGCCACCATGCTGGGGACACATGCAGCAGAGGTGCAGCGAAATGAGCCGTGCATGCCCCAATGACGTTACGTCAAACAATGGCGTGGCGCAAGTCATGTCACGGTCGGCTCACACCTCTGCACCCTGTGTCCTCCAGAATGGCCACCAGGATGACGTCATTGCAAGGCCTCTATAGCTGAAATGTACGCCTCTGCAGATTGACAATAGTAGTGGACGGCAGTGATAATAGTCGAGTAAACTGATGACCAATGGTGATCACCTGTGACAAGCGCCTACTTTCGCTGGAGTGGCTCATATTTCTAAAATTTCTTGGTGTGGTTTTCAGCGGTAACATTCCTGGAATACTGGAAAAGAAAAACGGCCAGTTTGGCGCATCACTGGGACTGTCTGGACTTTGAGGAGGATGAGGAGAGACCTCGTCCCCAGTACACCGCCCTGGCGCCAACGTTTGAGAAAAATCCAATCACTGGAATCAAGGAGCCGCACTTTCCAGAGCGTGATCGACTTCCCAGGATTCTCTCTGGGATAGCGTGCATTATCATCATGGTGAGTTACGGCGTACCTCCACGTGGGAGTTTTCGTATGCAAATTCGCTGTCTATGGGCAACTCAGCCAGAGAAAAATATGGGCAATCGTTGGTGTCATCCATCCTCATCAATAGGCCTATGATCGGGATCTGTCTAGTACGGTACCTATCGGAGAATCTAACTCTTGACGCTAAACCTCAACATTTGAGCCAAAATCTGTGGGCTGTCAGTTGGTGGTGCCACCTGTGATAAAGTGACGGAACTGATAATAGCTAGCTGCTTATAGATTCCCTTTGAACTAGGATGCTCAGATTCATACTGGAGTTGCCTAGTAAAGAAATATCTTCCTCTCTTTCAGATGATTCTAGTCCTGGTGTTCATCATCGCAGTCATTTTGTACAGGGTCCTCATCAGCATTCCACTTTTTCAAAACCCGCTCTTACGAAGTCGTGCACTGACCATCGCAAGTTTGTCCGCGGCTGTCGTCAACTTGATACTTATTATGTCGCTCGGAAAAGTGTATGAAAAATTAGCGGAGAAACTCACGCAGTGGGGTAAGTTTTTGGACAGTCTCCATGCCGACAATTGCCCCCCCCCCAGCAAATTGTCCCTTCCCCAACAACTCCCACGAGAAAGAATTTGAAGAAGCATTCTCCAGTTGGTTGATAGGAACAATCTTCCTTCAAATATTTTTCAATCAATACCACAGGATGGGAGAAAACTGGACAGAAGGTTCCGTCTGCTGGTCTTTGGGGCAGACGTTAAACGTTTTGTTTATTTCCAGAGATGCATCGTACACAGACCGAGTATGAAGACCAGCTGACATTCAAAGTGTTCATCTTCCAGTTCGTCAACTTCTACTCATCCATATTCTACATAGCATTTTTTAAAGGAAGGTAAGAACACATAATAGACTATATTCTCGAATTCGCAGATCTGCGCACTTCTGCCAAAATCTCAACAAGAACCTCAATCTGAAACCGGCTGATGTGACGCCATGCATGATTCAGCAATGGTCGAGTCTGACGCTACGTCGTCGAAGTCACTGTCGTGTGGTTCTCTGCGTCACTCATTCAGTTTCTGTTTGCGATTTTGCCGGAAGTGCGCAGATCTTTCTCATTTACGTCAGTTTGGGATTTGTCTATTGTTTGACGTAACATCATTGGGACATGCACAGCTCATTTCGCTGCGCCTCTGCAGCATGTGTCCTCCAGCATGGCGGGTTGTGACGTCATATGCAAGGCCTCTATAACTTGTCAAGAAAAAACGACTCCTTCTGTCGGTCTCCTCTCTGAAGAATTTTTTTGTAGCAAGCGCTTTCAAGTGTTCTAATCTCATTTCAGATTTGTGGGTTTCCCCGGGCATTACAATAAATTTTTAGGACTCAGAAATGAAGAGGTATGTAAACATTTTAGTTGTGAATGATCGACCTGTGATTGATGATACGATGTGGCGGCATTAAGGAAAACGTGTCGGATGTCGCTGAATGATCAACAAGGACTGTCCATTGATCTACCAGTAACTGCGGAGGAAAATTTCCCCTTTCTCATAAATTTAGCATCAATCTATTTCAGTGCAACAATGGCGGATGCCTGGTTGAGTTAGCTCAACAACTTGGCATCATTATGATAGGCAAACAAGTTATAAATAACTGCCAAGAGGTGTTTGTTCCGTAAGTCGGACACGGGGGGTTAACCCAGTGCACGCTTCTCGTTTTGAGTGTTAAACTTTTTTCACATAATACAATTTTGTTCCTTGATATATAGTTGTTTTCATTCCAACCCTGTGAGCATAAATGGGCATTGGGGATTCAGAAAGTTTTGTGATTATTGACTTGGAACAGGTATGAAACGGGCAAGGGAACTTACACCATATGACACGCTTCCGTTGGTTTTCGTCAGTTACATTAGCCTCTTGGGTCAGATGTGGTAATGAGTCTGAACACCAGGGTGTGCCCTGGATGCATACAAAGTCAAAATTGTGTACTGGTACTTACTCTGTAACTGCGTGAATTCCTAAGTCAAAATCCAAGATGGCTGCCAGCAAAACTGATACGGTACAAAATATGTCCCTCAGGTTGCATCATGCTAGGACTTTCAGATCATTGGGTCATATGAATAAAGACTAGTAAATGCGTTTACTTGAATTTTGCAATACGAATGCACTAGGCTAAGCTGTACAAATCTGAAGGTAAAGCATTTGCTAGTCTTTATTCATATGAGCCATTGTCATGCTCTTCATCTCTCGTTACAACTCTCCAAGTGCAAAGGTTTTTAGCTCAGCTGACCAAAGGTCAGCGGAGCTATTTATATGACTATAAAATGGTTCAAAATCTGTGTGTCTGTGTGTGTGTGTGTCGTCCGTGAAACTGGCACGTTTCGCAACCGCAAGGCCCACGGTCATGAAAGTTGGTGGAGAGGTAGGCCCTGGGAAGGACTCGAAACAGAACCAAAAATTTTTGCGATCTGACCTACATAATGCCCTCCAGGGGGCATTTTGCGCAAAATGAAATGTCTCAATATCTCAGCCCCTATGACAAATTTGTCGACCAAAAGTGATGGAATAGATAGGTTGATATTTTCTACATCAGCTCAAAGGGAAAATAATGTTAGATCTGTCCACCAGGGGGTGCTATTCAACAAAATCAAAAACAGGGGTATTTGAATTTCCCGCCCTTCAAAGTTCCTAGTGACTCTGTACCTGGTGTCCTGTCCACCTATATGTAGCCAGTGGTACACTGAGACTGGACTGATACTATGTTGAACCTTAGCTGACAATGGCCACTGTGCTTTTCATCACTTGAGAAGTTCAAG
>NMRB01000386.1:181535-208761 GCA_002633025.1 Notospermus geniculatus | reverse complement strand
CTATGTGGTCCCCTGCAGATGACCTTTATGTACATGTGAAGTTGCAGCCCGATCGGACATCTAATATGGCCGCCAGGTGGCATAACCCCAAAATCATCAAAGTCTTTTCTGGGAATGACTTGACCCAGATTGCTCATAACTGATATGTACCTCCCTCTGTCATTAGACTATTATGTCCAACCCAGTGAGCACATGGTCCATGGACCATTTCATCTCATGTATGAATGACCTTTATGAAGGTGTGGAAGACTGTATCCTTTATGCCAATGATGCTGTGATGACTTCTTCTCTTAATTTCAATTCTTTATCACATCACACTCTTCTTTCCAGTATTCCTCAATGTTTCACTTGTTTTTTCCAGTTCTCCAGTTTGGCTTCATCACCATATTCGTCGCTGCCTTCCCGTTGGCCCCGTTGTTTGCCCTACTCAACAACTGGCTTGAGATTCGTCTGGATGCATCAAAACTCGTTTGTGAGACACGACGGCCGGTCGCCGAGAGAGCTCAGGATATTGGCGTCTGGTTCACGATCTTAGATGCCCTGGCGCAGTTATCTGTAATAAGTAATGTAGGTATACAGGATGACTGAATAAAACTTGTAGTGAGAGTGAAATTTTATCTGATAATAGTACCGTGAGATTCTTGATGAAGGTAACAGAACAAGACCCTTAAAGCCCTCTTTCTGTTGAATGCCCTGTTGGCTCTTGCTTCAGGCTGAATGAACCGTGCGACATACATGACAGCAATAGAGGCTTTGTAATGACGTCATCCTGGCGGCCATTCTGGAGGACACGGTGCAGAGGTGTGAGCTGACCGTGACGTGACTTGCGTGAAGTGTGCCACGCCACTGTTTGACATAATGTCATTGGGGCATGCACGGTTCATTTCGCTGCGCCTCTGCATGATGTGTCTTCCAGCATGGCGGCTTGTGACATCTTATGCAAAGCCTCTAGGAGCTGTCAGTCAGTTGACCAATAGGTGTCACTACGGTCCAATTCAGTGTCCAGCGGACCCATTCATGGTTGATTGAGTACTAATCGAACGAATTTTGTATTGGTCTGCTAGAACTTTGCTGCCGTGTGGCTGACTGCTTCTATTGTTTCTATTCGGTGATATTCTCACAGCCGTCAGAAGCTCAGTGGTGTCTCCCGTAAACTTATCTTTATTGCACTTTTCTCTGTTTCAGGCCTTCCTTATTGCATTTACCTCTGAGTTTTTACCAAAGATGATGTACCAGTATAAGTACAACTGGAGTTTGAAAGGCTATGTCAACTTCTCACTTTCGACATCGCCGTCACATACGATGAACCACACGTGCAGGTAAGTCTCTCGCGGTTCACCTTTTGTTTTGGTGACGTCACGTGACTGCACCCAGTGATGCAGGGGTGGATCCAGAATCATGGGAAGGAGGGGGGCACAGCCAGTGCACATCGTGGAAAACCTCGGTCAAATTTTAACATCTTTTCAAAATTTCGAAATTTTCCGGTCAATTTTAAAGATTTTCCACAAAATAGAGGGGGCACGGGCCGGGTGTGCCCCCCTTGGATCCGCGCCTGTGATGGTTGACTGCAGTGGAACTGTTAACAGACTCACGACAGTAAACCAACTCGGCAGTCGTCCCAGAACATTATGACATCAGATAAAGGTGGTATGGAGATGTATGAATTTAATTTTTCAGATATAAAGATTATCGAGATCAAGAGTCTGGAGATTACACAATGTGGTACTGGCATTTGTTGACGGTGCGATTAGCCTTCGTAATACTATTTGAGGTGAGCAGCATCACTGAACTACCTCATTCTATTATATTACCATCCTGGAACCCCACGGTATTGGCTACCTGTCGTAAGACTATGCGTGCATAATCGGAGGGTGTAGCGATGTCACAATTCTTGGTAGTCAAAATTACATTACATGTTCTCAGTTCTCATCTTACATAAACCCATGGTATAGATTACACTTCATTAAAACCAATCTTTCATCCCAAGTGTTCAGTTATAACACTTTTCTCCGTAGCATAAAACTGTTTGGGTTCGGAGATTGTTTGGACTACTCGCAGGGTACTGAGGGACACTCTCGTTTAACATATAGGCCATTGAAATTTCTTTTTTGAAGATGGGGATTTGGCGTAGTAGTTAAGGCGTGCTGCCCCTGAGTGGTGGCGATTGATGCCTAATGCGAGGGTCCGTGGGTTTGAGTTCGGTGGGGGCTATGTCTTTCACCTTAGAAACCCGTTACTATTTCATGTTCTTTCTCCGTAGCATGTCGTGTTTTGCATCAATCGTCTGATCGACGTGCTCGTCCCCGACGTCCCTGAGAGTCTTGAAATCAAGATGAAGAGGGAGCGCTTCCTGGCCAAACAAGCCCTTGCCGATACTGAAACCATCATGATGGTAAGCACACCATAAAGACCCATTTTCCGCTACAGCGGTTTCCACTTTGTGTGCGAGTTTGTGACGAGCGGGGTGGTTTTCACAGGGTTTTGGATGATCCTTCAATGGTTTACAACACATGGCGTGTTGATAATTCCAGTGCCTGTGAAAACCAGACTGCTGGCCACATACCGTGGTGGAAACCGCAATAGCGGAGACAGGGCTTTTGAAGGCCTATTTCCACAACAGCACTTTCCGCCCCGTTTTGCGATGAGTGTTGTGGTTTTCACAGAGTTTGGAGAGCCCCTCATTAATCGCGCCAAATATTTCGGCGTGTTGAAACATGCAGACATCTTCTAACTTCTGGGATCAAATTTCACTTCTGGGATCTCTACTAGATAGTGCCTGAGAAAGACCCCAGTTGGAGTCGAAAATTTGCGAAATTCGGAGACGACTTTACGTATCATAACAGACATCTTTGAACCCTTAAATTTGATTTCTTTCTTCCAGATGGCGAAGGGAAAAGAAGATGACGATGATGAACCTCAAGTTTCATTGGATATTCCTGCAAAAGCATAATAACTAACAGATTAGGGATTAAGGGATTAATGTGCTAAGGATTTTTCAAAACCAGTAGAGAGGGAGGCAAGGATAGACTGGTTCTCTGTCTAATCACGAGGGCATTCAGAGGAGCTGTCAGCGAGTGTACCAATAGGTGTCACTACTGCAATTCAATGCATAGGTACAGCAGACCCATTCATTCTTGATCGAGCACCGATCACGTGGATTTTCCTGTGTGTTGGTCCGCTACAACTTTGCTGCCATCTTTTGGCAATACGCGCGGCTGACTGCTCCTAGGTTTGCATTGCCTGAGTTTCTTTTTTGGCCGAAAGAAGATGTGATGTGAAGTTTTACCCTAGGGGGAGTCTGATGGTGCAGTGGTTGAGTGTCGGACTAAAGACCGAGAGGTCCCTGATTTGATTCCCCGCCACGTCGCAACTTTGTATTCTCAACGGGTCCACTAGGATGAGCTCTTCCTTGAGTTCACCAGAAAGGCTTCTGGAGAGACCAGTGTAATAATGGTGAAGAACGTTGAGATTGCATTACAGTGGAGAGTGCTGTAAAAACTTCATATTATCATTATCAGAATTGCCCTCTTGGTAAGATAGGAGGTCCAAGTCTAAACTCCTCTATTTGTCCTCAAGCGAGAGTAGAAGGCCTAGCCATATAGTCATGATAGTAGGGAGAGAACAGTAAGATGTACTCCAACTTAGGTTAGAAAATGTGTTCTTCACCCAACAGCAGTGCCAAGCATTGAAGTAGTTTTGCATTTGCTTTCTACGAGTGTAAATTTCTGTGGAAATGTATGCCAAAGGTTGTGAAATGTATGTGATAGAATAAGGTATGGGTTGTGTTATAAACTTTCCCCTAACTTGCTCCAGAACTAAGACTAAGAATCCATTCACGCGATTTTCTTGCCGCAGACGCTCAAATGCATTGTTTGTTTCCGCCGCGTTGATCGTGGACAAAGGATGCGACATCGCGCGGCACGAAAATCGCGTGAATGGATTCTTAGCCTTATAAGGCCTAAAACATTTGTACTGGTAAGTTTTGCTGGAGGCCATCTTGGAACGTTGCGCTCGGCCTGCGCGAGTTCCAGCATTTCCACGGCAACCAGAGGAAGATGGCTGCCAGCAAATCTCATCAATACATTGTTTTCGATACAAGTTGGTTGTTGTTACTTAATTTGTTGTTGTTTCTGTTAATCCCCTGAGCCACCGACACAAAATTCCCAAAAAACATGAAATTTCAAAATTCAGTTTAATGACTTTGTAGTGATATTGCTCAAAGAATGGAAAGGCGATTGTATAGTTGGATATCGTACGTTTAATTTGGCGAAGGAATATTAAGACATACTGCCTGTTAACCCGTACTTAACTTTTGCAAACTAGGCCTGGTTTACAAAATAATGTAATACTATGTTAATTTTTCAATATGCTGACGTCAATTCTTTGAATTGTTTCTTACTTACACCACAGGGAGGTAATTCGAAATGTTTGCATTGAAGGACTTGTAGGCATAATGACGTATGTGGTAACTATGGGTTGAGTTAGGATCATGAACAGGCCAAGTAAATAAAGTGTAAACTTGGTGAAGTCCGAAAACAAGACCTCTTTCCTTTCCAGATATTGGGGGTAATTATTGTGTGTGTGATTGAGATTTTTTATTCTTGGTAAATGAGTAATTTATTCTTCATTTATTAGATTAAACACAAGTAATAACTCATGGACATAACTAAGTATTTTTCCCTGGTTTATGATTAAAAAACAACTTGAGAGGTTACTATGGGAACATCTTCTCAACTATTCTTTTTAAAGGGGTGTCAGCACTACTCTATTTGTGCCACATTTTGGTTCGTTGTCAATAGGAGCTGTCAGTCAGTTGACCAATAGGTGTCACTAGGGTCCAATTCAATGCCTAGCGGACCCATTCATGGTTGATTGAGCACCAATCGTCAGAATGTTCTTTTGTATTGGTCCGCTAGAACGTTGCTGCCATCTTTTGGCAGAAGCTTGGTTGACTGCTCCTAATAACAGATGGCACTGTGTAAAGCAGCTACTTTGGTAACGAGACCTCTCTCAAGATGGCATGGCAGTGTTCAATGTTTTACGGTGTGATACTTCAGAATGGTTCAAAAAAGTATGGTGTGATATTCTAGTGCAGACTTACAGTCGTAAACAGACCACGGTTCGTCAAAAATAGCTTATGGAAAGTAGAATTTTAGGCCTAGTGTGTATAAATTTAGCTTGTTTCTTACCTCTTGTAAATCTCCTTGTGTATATACCTCCATTGTAACATCATCGGTCTGTGATTAGGTTTACGATATAGGTATAGAGGTTCTCCATGTGACGTCACATTTCCATGACGACACGATGTCGCCATATTGGCCGTCAAAATGTCGAGCAACATCACGGCATGAACACAGCGTCAACACCAGGGCTGGGTTGCACGAAACTCATGTTAGCGCTAACTTGGTGTTAACGGTAACTTTATGTTAAATGACGTAAAAAGACAAGGGATTTTTACATCATCTAACATAAAGTTAGCACTAACACCAAGTTAGCGCTATCGTGAGTTTTGTGCAACCAGCCCCAGATCCTGATGTCAAAATGTCATGACGTGACAGTTTTGACGTCGTCGCCGGCCACCATGGCTGATTCTTTGCAGTCATGTGACCGTTGTGACATGAGTGAAGAACCTCTATCGTCATTTGCATCCTGAGTTTTGCTATTCTGGTTGGTGGCGAGTCCGAGATGAGACTGGTTTTCATCACCACCACACTCACGCGGCACTGGTGGCTGTTCCACAACAAACAGACAGTAGCGCCACGGTTTTGGAGTGGCAAGGATGGGAACCAGTTTAATCCGAGATCATGAATAAACCAGCCAGATCCAGCATTTCCAAAAAGTGGGGCTTTGACCCAACTTAAGGAGGCAAATAGTCTAGTTGTCTAAATATAGTAACAAAGTAGCAATAGAGGAGAGTGCCCATGTCGGCTGACTGATGCTGGCATAGCCTAGGCCTACATGATTTGGAGGTCACCTGCAAAAAAATGCGGAAATGTGACGTACTTAAAAGGTTCTATAGGTTCAAAAGGACACAAAAATCACGATATGCTGAAAACTTTTGCCAATAGTTCAGCAGGAAAATGTACTGTATGTGGATCGTTGTTTGGGGCTTTAGAAAAAAGTAGGCAATACCTGTCCCTTCTAGTATGTTCTGTCCCTGTCATTCTCCCATAGCAGGGATTTGGTCTCGCTCCTCTTCATATCATACACTGATGGCGATGCTCACTTGAGTGCATGAAGAGGCGCGATCATAAAACCCCTGCTGTGGGAGGATGGTCTCTTCTCTGTGATCTTGATACCCTGTCCCATTGCTCATACTTTGTTGATCTCAAACCAGTTTATTGTTTGGTCATTGCAGTCTTATTCATCGCTTTCACGATGTAACTGCGACAGTGTCCGCCATTGGTGACATTGCCATAATGACACAAAGCCGGGGGCAAAATGCGCAACGCAACATAACGATGTTACTTCGTGGTAAATGATGAATTGATGAAGCGTTCCCTACTCTTTCTCTAACTCAGAAGTACAAGTCATCCTCAACCTAGGTAGTGTTGGAAAAATGAAAAAATAATTGAAAACAAACACCCTGAGATTATCATATAGGCCTATATTCAGAGGAATTTTCTGAAAATGAGGAATGAAATTAATATTAGAGCTTAATGCTGAAGTAGGCCTATGCTTGAAATGTAGGCCGAACGGGTCCATCATTAGTAAGAAATTAAAAAGTACAGTTACAAATGTCGGTGAATGCCATGAGCATTATTTTTGTGCAATTTATGTCTCCTCCCTTCCTCTTTCTCTTGAATATTATTTCTTAATGGATATTCATTCTCTCTTGCATATATTAAATATTCACATTAACATAATATATTATTCATTAACCCTTTTCCTCCCTATTTGAATTGTAAATATTCTCTACCTTGTAAGATAAACATCCAACTGTGATTTGTCAAATTTACAAACTTTTTCTCAATATTGTCCTAAATATGTATATGTCATAACTTTCAAAGAGTTGCCATGGTGACTGAAATAATTCTTAGGCCTAATTTACAGTGAACTCAGATTTGTTTAAAAAATCACCTCCAAATGTCCTGACACAAATTTACATAGCCCTTTTGCCCCAAATCTGAATTTCTCAAAATTTGTGCAGAAAATTTTTTGTAGTATCCTTTTCTCCCCAAAACAAAGTTCATAAGTGGATTAACATAGGATTAGTATTTGTTTTAGTTGCCGTGGCAACGGCTAGTAAGTTATAGTTAAGGTATAAATGTATAAGGTCTATATTCTATATAAATATTATATATACATGATCAAACTCAGAAAGGCTGAAGTTGGTTCTGGAGGATTGAAAACTTTGGAAAAAATCCAATGCAGGCGTATCGTGATATTTTACAGAATATTGTTTGAAAAAATTTGTTACCGAGGAATTACGTTTGTGAGGCAGAGCAAAGGTCACGTCATGACGTCCTTGACGCAGTGCAACACAAATTGAGACGCCCGCCGAAAAAAGGTACAGCTTCTCACGGCTCCCATTAGCGGAAGTTCTACAGATTCCTCATTGTCAGTATAAGAATGTCAAATTTCTACGAAAGCCCAGAAGGCTCATTCAATCTTCAATCTTCAAGCTTGAAGTAGAACTTCAATCTTCAAGCTTGAAGTAGAACTTCAATCTTCAAGCTTGAACTAACTCCGACTTCAATCTTCAAGCTTGAACCACCGACTTCAGTCTTCAAGCTTGAAGATTGAAGTTCTACTTCAAGCTTGAAGATTGAAGATTGAATGAGCCTTCTGGGCTTTTGCAAATTTCAGGTTGCAATTTCCAACAGTTCTCCCCTCGATATGTTTTCTGTTGGTATGAAATGAATGGGGTTGTAGCCATTCTTTTTCTATTATTAGATGGCGCTGCGACCGTAAACTTTTTTCCACTGTTACGTTATACGGAACGTCAACAATCACACTACCGTCATGACCATGGCGTTGTGGCTTCATGCTCGCACCTCACATTGCCACGGAGATGTCCTGAAGATAATGACATGAATGAAAAGGCCTGATACAGTCGCAGCGACATCTTTCCGTGGAGAAGTGGCGATAACGTCATTTGTGTCTCTGTAATAATATACAGGAAGTCAACTTCCAGATTTTGCAAATTTTCGACCCCAACCGGGGTCTTCTTCAGAAGAAGACCCCTGAAGAAGACCCCGGTTGGGGTCGAAAATTTGCAAAATCTGGAAGTTGACTTCCTGTATATTATCACGTTGTGTGTCAATTTTAGTGCTATTTCTTTCTTTGTATGTGTCTGTAAAATGCATTTATCCATTCTTCCAAGTCTTCATCTTCTAAAATCAACTTGAGTCCTTCTGTTGTCTGACTAAGGTGTACATTTCTGCATCCTTATTGTATATGAGTATATTTGGGGACAATGGTGGCATTGCCATGGTTACAGTAAACAAACTGTATGCAAGTTATTGCGAGTCTGAAGGTGAAGGGTGATTTTAATAAAGTGATTTCAAGGAATTATTTCGTTTGTTTAATTATTCTTGTTTTGCTGGGTCTTTACCTCCCCCCCCCCCCCCCCAACCTGGTTCCCTGGGCTCCGATGGTGGCACTGACTACGTACGAATCAACAGCCAGCGCCACCGTCGGACGCCCAGGGAACCAGGTTACCCCCCGATCCCTCCTGAAAGGAGAGTGAGATACATGTGCCCAGTGTAACGTCGATCAGTGTTCCCCGTATTTCTGCATTTTTCTTATTGTTTCCCTCCTGACGGATTAAGCGACAACTAACCCAACAATAAGCATTCTAGGCCGCGTCTATTGTTGGGGAACACTGAGCTACAGAAAGACTCACTGATGTTACACCTGGTCTCAGCCCCTTCAGCCAAATGGCATCCGCCATCCACCCAGGCGGCAGAGACGGAACCAGTGATTCTACAAAATCTGTAACGACAACAACAACGAAGTGACCTCCAACTTTCAACTTTCGAAGATTTTTCTGATATTTTGGGTTAAAAATACAAGAAATATCAATTTAATGAAGTTCAAAACACGTTCACACGAAAGAAAAAGGCTCAATGAATCAAGGTATGCAGCAGTTTGGGATGATCATCGATGCAGAAAGCTCGCATTTCAACTCGAAAAGTGCTGGACATCAGCAACATCGCATCCCCCATCATGATCATGCCCATCCCATCCCATCCCCATGCCATTCATGCCATTGCATTGGGCATTCATGCATTGCCATGCATGGGCATGATGCATGCATGGCATGGCGCCAGAAAAGGCTGCATTGGATAGGCCTAGTCCTAGTCCAGTGTGACAGTACTGTCATGACTTGATTGGCCGTGATCCTACCCAGTCCCTATCGGATTGGCCTATCCATTGCAGCTAAACTGCAGAATCCCCGATAGTAGTCACGAAACTCACGACTTCGAATATTTGGGATATTCTACAGTCGTGATTCAGGCCATACCTTTCTGTAGGCTACGGGAAATCCGCACCGCTGAGAAGGGCGGAATGTTTTCACTGCTCGTGAAGCTCGGGGAGCAGGACATCATTTAAAAAGTATCCTGTCGTAAACTTTCAATATTCTAGATGACATTCATACCGTTGACCAAAAAATCTGGCCACTTTTAAGGCCTTTAAAATCCGAAATTTAAAGGGCAGTAAAAACACGCCGCCATATCCCTGTACATCGTACTGTACATTGGTTTGTTGACTTCCGCAGCGAAAGGTCACATGGGAGTTGATGGTTCGAAAGGTCGAACTAATTTGCATAATTAATATAATTATCGGATGTTTCTTCGTCACCAAAAGAATCAACTTTCGCCAATGCGCATGCGCAGAAGGCGTGTTTGAGCAATCGGAAACACTCGGCGATTTCCGATGACAGGAGAGGCCAACGCCGAAAGTGACGTCATCAAAACATTATGGCAGCCAAGTTCGGCGCAATGCAAGATCGCGTCGAAAAAAAGCAATTAAACCTATGTGTTCTGGTCAGATTACAATCGAAATGGTCCAGTCACCTACTGTTTAATATGAACATTACAAATATTTGGTGTTAAAAGCGATTTCCACTGTAGGTTTTCGAGATATTCGTAATAAAAGTGCAGCATGTTTTGACTATTGATATGCAAATTTTCGTTTACACTAGTCCCTTATGGAATTGTATAGGCTGTATCCGGTCGTAGAATCATAACTACGATGTTATGTTCGGAGACCGGAGTTTTCGGTCTACCCCGATAGGCGATCCGAAGTGAAGAGTGACGTTTTAGCCGGCCAGCCCAGGCTAGGCCTAAAGCCTACCGGTAGGCCTACTCTAGGCCCACTCTAGGCCCAGGCCAACTCCATCCCGGCATGGCACAAAATGGAAATCCTTTCATGGCATTCATGCTATTGTTCGATGCAGTTTATTCTGTCAATCAGTGACCTTTTGGGGGGCACGGCGGCCACGGGGATTCTACATGTAAATTCGTTCCATCATGGCATAGGCCTACACATCTAGGCCTACCGTACAGTAGTAGTTGAGTCTGATGACCAGTGATGATCACCTGTGCGACAAGCCCCTGTTTTTGCTGTAGCGCGGGTCTAGGCCTATATTAATTATCAATCGAAAGATATTCAGTCAGTAATTTCACTTGGTGAATTATTTTCATCTCTAATAATTCTTTCAGATCCCTGGGCAGACTGGAAGAAACGTTCCGTCATGGACGAGTGGGAACTTGAACGTCACGAGCTGAACCAGGTCATTTTGCTGGATGCCCTCGATAACGTCACGAGCTGAACCAGGTCATTCTGCTGGATGCCCTCGGTAACGTCACGAGCTGAACCAGGTCATTCTGCTGGCTGCCCTCGATAACGTCACAAGCTGAACCAGGTCATTTTGCTGGATGCCCTCGGTAACGCTGCACTCGACACCAGACCTCATGACTTCACATCATGTCCTACATCAACTCATTGGAGACGATCTGGGTGAGGAAGACAGGCGTTCATTCACTCAGGAAGTTCAAACATGAGGAGGTAAGTGACGTACCAATGAATTTTACGATGCCGACACTTTGATGCATTGCATAACAACCCTGGCATATTAGCCCGTCCACATGCTCCTGGTTTAATATCATCTCGGGTCTCTCTGAGCAGGAACGTAAGGCCTGTACAGTGGGCCCTTCTGTAGCAGACACCATATTCCACCATGTGTCATTGTAAGTGCACAAAGGATATCAATAAAAAAAAATCTCTCCATTTTACACAAAACTGAAAAATAGACACGTGTCCTTTGTACTCTTGGCCCTTCTATTGATGTCTGTACACTCTGATTGTGCGACCGTGTGATACAATGATAGTGTTTCCATCTCTTGTGGCCACTCTGCCTACTCCATCTCCTCGACGTAGACCTGTAAGAATTGTCTGGTATTTAAGGGTGGGTCGCTGTGATGTGACAATACCATATTGAAATTTATTCAGGAAAAGACTGAGATGTTGATCATTTACATGTACATGTATGTCAGTGGACAAGGCAAGGAAAAAGGGAACATCCCAAATAGTTACTGCTATGTCCGTCACATCAAACGCATTAATTGTATATGTCCCATTTGTCACTTTTCTCGTTTCTCCTGTGTCCCTTATCTCATAGACAACAACACTCTCCCATCCTCCAACAAAGACGAATTTCCCACCACATGATATCCTTCTGTGTTTTTTTATGTCGTCTGCATTTTCATCAATTCTGTATGTATGCTTGACAGTGCCATCCCTGTCGGTAACTGTGATCTGTGTCTGGTGATCCTCAATGGACTCAAGAATGACATACTGATAGAGTAACGCGACTCCCAAGGAAATAGGATGACCGTCACTGATGATATCATGTGAGGACGTGATGTTCCCTGTTTCTGGATCCATCACCTGGATCCTACAGCCAGTCCCATCAGCTCCATCACAGAGAAGGGCCAGTTTGTTATCAGGGGTGGTAGACATGTCATGGAAGGGTAGGACACCATCTCTTAGTGTTCGTTTTAATGTTCCAGGATGTTCATAATCGTAGATGTCAATGGCGGCTGACAGTCCCCCCTCTTTGACTGGGTGAGCAACTGCATAGGATTGTGGCCAAAGGGTTGCTACACATGGGATGAACATATCTTCAGAATCTGCTTGTATTGTGTGTTTGAATATCTGCTTGAAATCATCTTCCTCTTCTTTTTTCACATCTTTGACTATTTTCCCCAGACTCACTGGTACTTCTTCTGCTTGAAATCTGTAGTCATCATCACATACTTTGTGGAGTTGATCACGATGATTTCTTCCTTCCACTTCAATTCCCATCTCTGCAGTTTGTTCCAGTTTCTTGTTCAGCGCGGAGAGCTTGTCAAGGTATACCATCTGGTGCTCAGTCTTGGAGAGAATCTCTCTCGCTTGGTTTATTTGGACTTGTAACTTGTCCACCATCTCAGACACCTTTCCCAAATCATCCTGAATGTCTCGAATTATCTGGTATTGCATCCTTACTTCTTCTTTCCTCTCCTCCTTCCATATGATGGCCCTGTCGATTACCTTCTGGGCCTGATCTTCAATTTGTTGTAACAGTATATCTTGCTTATCAACCTGTGGTCCCATGGCATTCAACAGGGTCAATTCTTGCTGCAGATTTTGGAGTACCTTGAGTTTTTTTTCTGTCTCATCCAGTGTGGTGTTTGTTTTCTCAACCTCTCTTCTTATTGTATCTCCAAATTTTTCAACCTCGTGATCCGCATGATCAGTCGAAACACAAATATAACATATGGGTCTCTCACAGGTTTGACAGAAGTTAACCAAGTTCCTATCATGCAAATCACATTTTGACGCTTTTTGTCGTGTTTTGCTAACTATAGGTGTCAAAATATGATCACATGTTGCCTTCGACGTCTTGTGCTTCTCTGAACAAGGTTGGCAGATTTTGAGGTGCTCGCACTCGGGACAAATGTTAACCGCTTTCACTTTCTCCTCGATCTTATGGATGCATACCTCACAGATAACCTCGTCCCCTCCTTGGCTTTCTTCTTTCTTGGTAGCAGCAGCTGTTTCTGCATCTAATTCTGTCAGTTGATCAAGGTCACCGATGAAATCTCTCAGGCCCTCTACCCCATTCCATGGACGTGGACAGTCAGAGCGACACGTTGGACACTGGAACACTTCTTCCTTGCCTTCTAGGACCTTGGACAAGCACTCGGCGCAGAAGCTGTGGTTACATCTGCCAACCACCTTCAAGATGCGGGACTCGAAACACATTAGACATGTTGACGTGTTGTCTGGTGTTGTTGATGCCATCTTCTCTCTGTCCACAACCTGAAACAAAAAGGCCATGACGTTATATGTGCATGGGATGAATGCATTGCTTGTCAGTATTTTCCTGTCTATAAACTTTGGTTCAGACCAACCCATCCAACAGTAACACATGACAGTGGTCCAGTCTGCCCATATAGCAGTAACATGAGACTGGGCCAGTCTGCCCATATAGCAGTAACATGAGACATTGGGCCAGTCCCCCATATACATGTACATATAGCAGTAACATGAGACATTGGGCCAGTCCCCCATATACATGTACATATAGCAGTAACGTGAGACATTGGTCCAGTCTGCCTATATAGCAGTATACATGTGACGTTGGTCCAGACTTACAATACATGTAGGTGCATCCACGATAACAACTAAAGTCTAGGCCTACCCATAGAGCAGTAAGATTCATCATTGAACCAGAGCAGTTACATGTATGATGTAATTGAGCAGTAACATGGGTAATCCAGCCATCTTTACTTGCTAATCATTCAGCCAATATGTCACCCTGCACAACGGCCATGGACCGTTTCACTGAGGGGACACCATACATGTACAGGCCTTGTACAGTATGTTGTATGGCGTCCTTAGTTAATTCAGGAATTTGGCCCGCCCATTGTGTGTATCAGAAAATCATGTCCAACACAACATGGCAGGTACAACAGTGGCAGTTGGCCCACTTCCAACTTTTCAGGAAGTGATTTGAGCTGACTGACTGCCTGTATCAAGAAACAGGCCCAATATCTGTTCGAAATGATTTGCACAGACTCACCTTCTTATGTCTCACTTGAAATTTTAAATCGCACCAGATTTGTCTCTTCACAGACCCAGACTGTACATTCCTTCTAAAATGTCAGCCGTGCTGTGTCTGATGAAAGTGCCGAGATTCAATGAATGCTTTTGTAGGCCATTGATTTTTTCTGAGAGGATTCCTCGAAACCTAGCGACCTGGAAATGTATGGGCAGTTATAACCGCAAATAAAGACGTTACAAAATAAAGACGTTGTAGTCATATTCTTTAGTCGTTGTGGTGATCTTTGGTCATAGTTACGAAAGACGTAAGGTGGCACTGCAGTCGTCCACACAATCTTGATTCGTAGCTAAGAAAGACGAAAGGTGGCAGTGTATCATTCGTAACACTTCGGGTGTTTTCGTCATTCTTCGTGTGGACAACTGCAGCGCCACCTTACGTCTTTCTTAGCTATATGACCAGAGATCACCACAACGTCTTTATTTTGTAACATCTATATTTGTGGTTATAACCGCCCATAGAAATGGCCAATGAAACCAGGGGATGGTGGGATGGTGACGTCTCTGCTTCTTTCAAAATTGTGAACACAACTGTGTAAACAGAGTAGGAAATAGGTTATCGAAAATAGCAATTCTGTAGTTTTCAATGAGAGCCACCTAATGTGTACTGTTAAGACTACAATGAATCCTCCAACCTGAGGGTTGTGGGTTCAATTCTTGGAAGGACACGAAATTTTGATTGTATTTGTTTTCTCACCTTGTTTTATCTTTTGCTCTTCAGCTGCGTTCACACTAGACGCCTAAAACGATTTGGAGTAGGTCCAAACCGATTCAGCGCTGCCAAAGCGATTCAGCCGTTCGCACTCAAACCGTTTTCAAATCGCCATATCCAAAACACATCTGAAAGCGTTTTGGAATCGATTCAGCTGCAACGCTGTACCCGAATCGTTTTGACACTGGCATCTGAATGGACCAAGTCGATTCATCGAGATCGCATGACTTCACACATGCGCAGATAGCTTCCGTTTTAGCCACAGGAGAGTGGGTTGTTTTGAAAGGATACAATTTTCGCATCTTCGTTTACAAAATTCCCGATTGTTTTCACAAAATGGTTGTGTGGAGTAATAATGAGACCTTTTACTGGTTGAGCTCGTCCCGAGCATTTTTAATGGTGATCTGCACCTCTTCGGCATTGCTGCTATCTGATCATAGGTGGCGCTGAATTGCGCAAAACGCTTCGAGTATGAACAAGTTGAATCGCTTTGGCACAATCTCAAAACGCTCTGATGGCGTGTGTGAATTCTCACTCCCAAATCGATCTATGCTGAAGCGTTTTCCGCAGGTCGCTTTGGGGAATGCGATTCAGATAAGATTTAGGTGAGAACACAGCTTTCTTTAATTCGGCCTGATTTGGTTATTTGCCAGCACCTGTGTAGGAAAATTGCAAGAAAAACAGTATTTTGTAGGCCCACTTCTGAAACTAACAGTGATTAGTGGATCGCCAATTTTCTCGTGTTTGGCAAAGTTTTCGGAAGTTTGTGCATAATATCTAGAAAATATCAAATGGTTTATTAAACGATAACCTCTGGAATCTGATCAAGAAATAGATATCTGCAACTTGTGCAGTTTAGCCCTTACTACAACTGTAGTTTCTCAATGGAATTCAATGGAAAGTGGCACTGTTCCAACTCATGCACATGTGCAAATCCCCGATGGTTGATATGCAATGCTTCAAAGTTTGTGGCAGGGTAGAGAAAATGAGCTGCATGTATATTTGACTTGCAGCAATAAAACAAATTGGAGATGCTCCACTGGGGGTCATACCCTGAGACCTGAAAACCCTCTCCACCCGTGTCCTATCCTGCCTTTCTTTCTCTTCGGGGTCCAAGGGTTAAGTTGGTACTAACACGGAGTTCGTAATAGCGAGGATTTAAATACATGTCCTCAAATTTTGGGAGCCAGATGGTGGGTTCGTAATATCCGGGAGTTCATAAAATCAAGGTTCGTAAGAGCGACGGTGCACTGTATTATCAAAGATATTCAGTCAGTCATTTCACTTGGTGAATTATTTTCATCTCTAATAATTCCTTCAGATCCCTGGGCAGACCGAAAGAAATGTTCTGTCATGGACGAGTGGGAACTTGAACGTCACGAGCTGAACCAGGTCATTCTGCTGGATGCCCTCGGTAACGTCATGAGCTGAACCAGGTCATTCTGCTGGATGCCCTCGGTAACGTCATGAGCTGAACCAGGTCATTCTGCTGGATGCCCTCGGTAACGTCATGAGCTGAACCAGGTCATTCTGCTGGCTGCCCTTGGTAACGCTGCACTCGACACCAGACCTCATGACTTCACATCATGTCCTACATCAACTCATCGGAGACGATCTGGGTGAGGAAGACAGGCGTTCATTCACTCAGGAAGTTCAAACATGAGGAGGTAAGTGACGTACCAATGAATTTTCCGATGCCGACACTTTGATGCATTGCATAACAACCCTGACATTTTAGCCCGTCCACATGCTCCTGGTTGAATATCATCTCGGGTCTCTCTGAGCAGGAACGTAAGGCCTGTACAGTGGGCCCTTCTGTAGCAGACACCATATTCCACCATGTGTCATTGTAAGTGCACAAAAAATCAATACAAAAAAATCTCTCCATTTTACTCAAAACTGAAAAATAGACTCTGTGTCCTTTGTACTCTTGGCCCTTCTATTGATGTCTGTACACCCTGATTGTGCAGCCGTGCGATACAATGATAATATTTCCATCTCTTGTGGCAACTTTGGCTACTCTGTCTCTTTGATGTTGATCTTTAATAATTTCCTGATTTTGAAGGGTGGGCGACTGCAATGTGACCGTACCATCTTGAAATTTATTCAGATAAAGTGAGAGACATTTGGTTAAGTCGACAAAAAAGGGAACATCCCAAATAGTTGTTGCTACGCCCGTCACATCATACACTGATTTTCCCTTAGAGTTTGTTTTCATCAGTTCTCCTGTGCCCCTTATCTCATAGGCAACCAAACTCTTTGACCCTCCAACAAAGACGAATTTCCCACCACATGATATCCTTCTGGGTTTCTTTATTTTGTCTGCATTTTCATCAATTCTGTATGTACACCTGACAGTCCCATCCCTGTCGGTAACTGTGATTAGTGTCTGTTGCTCATCATTGGTGCTTAGTATGAAGTACTGGTAGAGTAATGTAACTCCCAAGGAAATAGGATGACCGTCACTGATGATATCACATATGGACATGATGTTCCCAGTTTCTGGATCCAGCACCTGGATCCTACAGCCAGTTCCATCAGCTCCATCACAGAGAAGGGCCAGTTTGTTATCAGGGGTGGTAGACATGTCATGGAATGGTAGGATGCCATCTCTTAGTGTTCGTTTCAGTAATCCAGGATGTTCATAATCATAGATGTCAATGGCGGCTGACAGTCCCCCCTCTATGACTGGATGAGCAACTGCATAGGATTGTGGTCCAAGAGTTGCTACACATGGGATGAACATATCCTCAGAATCTGCTGGTATTGTATGGTTGAATGTTTCCCTGACTTTGAAATCACCGTCCTTGTTTTTTTTCACATCTTCGACTATTTTCCCCAGACTTGGTACTTCTGCTTGAAATCTGTAGTCGTTATCGCATACTTTGTGGAGTTTATCACGATGATTTCTTCCTTCCACTTCAATTCCCATCTCTGCAGTTTGTTCCAGTTTCCTGTTCAGTTCAGAGAGCTTCTCAAGGTATACCATCTGGTGCTCAGTCTTGGAGAGAATCTCTCTCGCTTGGTTTATTTGGACTTGTAACTTGTCCACCATCTCAGACACCTTTCCCAAGTCATCCTGAATGTCTCGAATGATCTGGTATTGCATCCTTACTTCTTGTTTCCTCTCCTCTTTCCATATGATGGCCGTGTCGATTACCTTCTGGGCCTGATCTTCAATTTGTTTTAACAGTATATCTTGCTTGTCAACCTGTGGTCCCATGGCATTCAACACGGTCAACTCTTGCTGTAGGTTTTGGAGTTCCTTGAGTTTTTTTTCTCTCTCATCCAGTGTGGTGTTTGTTTTCTCAACTTCTCTTCTTATTGTGTCTTCAAATTTTTCGACGTCATGATCGCCGTGAGTGGCCGAAATGCAAATATAACATATGGGTGTCTTACAGGTTTGACAGAAGTTGATCAAGTTCTTATCATGCAAATCACATTTTGATGCTTTTTGTCGTGTTTTGCTAACTATAGGTGTCAAAATATGATCACTTGTTGCCTTCGACGTCTTGTGCTTCTCTGAACAAGGTTGACAGAGTTTGAGGTGCTCACACTCGGGACAAATGTTGACCGCTTTCACTTTCTCCTTGATTGTGTGGGTGCACACCTCACACATAACCTCGTCCCCTCCTTGGCTTTCTTCTTCGTTGGTAGCAGCATCTGTTTCTGCATCTAATTCTGTCAGTTGACCAAGGTCACCAGTGAAATCTCTCAGGCCCTCTACCCCATTCCACGGGCGTGGACACTCAGAGCGACACGTTGGACACTGGAACACTTCTTCCTCGCCTTCTAAGACCTTGGACAAGCACTCAGCGCAGAAGCTGTGGTTACATCTGCCAACAACCTTCAAGATGCGGGACTCGAAACACATTAGACATGTTGACGTGTTGTCTGGTGTATTTGATGCCATCTTTTCTCTCTGCCACAACCTGAAACAAAAAAGGCTAGGACATTATATGTGCATAAGATGAATGCATTGCTTGTCAGTATTTTCCTGTCTATAAACTTTGAACCAAATCAACCTTTTGAACAGTAACACACAGTCCCCAGTCTCCCCATTTAGCAACATGAGACATTGGGCCAGTCTGCCCATATAGCAACATGAGACATTGGGCCAGTCTGCCCATATAGCAAATGAGACATTGGGCCAGTCTGCCCATACATGTATACCCGGGTACATGTAGTAACATGAGAATGTTGGGCCAGTTTTCCCATATTGCAGGAACATGAGAGTTGGTCCAGTCTGCCCAAGCAGTAATTTTAGACATTGGTCCAGGTACCTCCCCATAGAGCAGTAACATAAATCCGTCGCCCATTAAACCAGGCCCAGGGCAGTCAATTGATAGCAGTTGCCAATTATTCAGCCTATGTGTCACCGTGCAACTTGTTGCAATTCGTAGGTGAGCACAAGGGCCTTGGACCATTTCATTGAGGGGACACCATACAGGTCTTGATACGGCCCATGATACTGTGTATCAGAAAAACGCGTCCAGCATCACTTGGTACACATACACCAGTGGCAGTTGGCCCACTTTCAACTTTTCAGGAAGTGATTTGAGCTGCTGACTAACTGGCAGGCCTAATATTTCAAGAACCAGGCCCAATATCTGTTCGGAATGATTTGTACCGACCCACCTTATGTCTCCCGAGAAGTAGAAATTAATCACACCAGGACCAGGTTGTTTGTCTCTTCACAGACTGGACAGAACAATCCTAAAATGTCTGCTGGGCCGTGTCTGATCGAAGTGCACCATCAGATTCACCATCAGATTCAGTATCAGATTCAATGAGTCTATTTGTGAGTCATTGATTCTCTGAGAGGATTCCTCAAAACTTGGCAACCTGGAAATGGCCAATGAACATAACTGCGAAAAAACAGATAAGGAAATAGGTTATCGAAAAAAGTCATTTTGTATTTTTCAATGAGAGCCACCTACTGTGTACTGTTAAAACTACAATGAATCGTCCAACCTGAGGGTTGTGGGTTCAATTCTTGGTAGGACACAAAATTTTGATTGTAGTTTTTTCTCACCTTGTTTTATCTTTTGCTCTTTTTTTACATTTTTTTCCTGATTTTGTTCATTTATTTGCCAGCACCAATAGCAAAATTGTAAGAAAACAGTATTTTGTACCGGTATGTCTGAAACTAACAGTGACTGAGAGGATCGCCAGTTTTCTTGTGTTTGGCGAAGTTTTCGGAAGTCTGTGCATAATACCTAGAAACCAAAATACATACGTTTTACTATTTGTGCTAGAAGTTTAAATGATAACCTTAGGAATTTACATGTAATCAAAAAGTGTGTACATTGGGTCGTATTTTAGGACATTCTTTAACGTTAAGGTCGACTTCATGTCTATTGTAAAACCATGATCGAGAACAGTAGGTTTAAAGTAGACCTTAATGTTGAGGATAGTTTCTCAATGGAATTCAATGGAAAGTGGCACTGTTCCAAAGCTAGCAGCTCATGCACATATGCAAATCCCTGATGGTTGTTATGCAATGCTTCAAAGTTTGAGGTACATGTGAATTATTGTCATCTCTAATTTCTTCAGATCCCTGGGCAGACCGCCAAGAAACGTTCCGTCATGGACGAGTGGGAACTTGAACGTCACGAGCTGAACCAGGTCATTCTGGTGGTTGCCCTCGGTAACGCTGCACCCGACACCAGTCCTCATGACATCACATCATGTCCTACATCAACTTATCGGAGTCAATCTGGGTGAGGAAGACAGGCGTTCATTCACTCAGGAAGTTCAAACACGAGGAGGTAAGTGACATGTCAATGAATTATTCGATGCCGACACTTTGATGCATTGCATAACAACCCTGGCATTTTAGCCCTTGCCCATGTCCCTCATGGTTGAATATCACCTCGGGTCTCTAACAGCCTAAGCAGGAAGGTATGACTTATAGAGCTTGTGCAGATGACGTCATCCCGGAAAAATCCGCCATCTTGACGGTCAAATGACGTTGTTGACACATGTGGTGCAGTTTGTCGTCAAGCACAAGTGGAGTGTGTGCGTCTTCCATGACGTGATCTACATGTGGCGCACTTTGTCGTTGAAGTCCACATGGTGGACCGCTGGTCAACAGTGACCTCATAATGAGCCACTGCACAAGCTCTATACGGTGGGCCCTCCCTTAACAGATGCCATATTCCACCATGGGTCATTGTGAGTGCACAAAGGATATCAATAAAATACCGGGGGGTTATCTTGATTTTTTACTCAAAAGTGAAAAAATAGACATGTGTCCTTTGTGCTCTAGGCCCTTCTATTGACGTCTGTACACCCTGATTGTGCAACCGTGTGATACAATGATAGTGTTTCCATCTCTTGTGGCAACTTTGGCTAGTCCGTCCCCTCGACGTAGACCTTTAAGAATTACCTTGTATTTTTGGGTTGGTGGCTGCAATGTGACCGTGTCATCTTTAAATTTATTCAGATAAAGAGAGAGGAAGTGATCATGTTCGTGAGTGCACAAGTCGACAAAAAAGGGAACATCCCAAATAGTTGCTGTTACACCCGTCACATCACCCACATAATCACATTTTTTTGTTATTACTCTCAGTACTCCTGAGTCCATGATCTCGTAAACAACCACACTCTTCGATCCTCCAATAAAGATGAATTTCTCACCACATCATATCCTTCTGGGTTTTTTTATTTTGTCTGCATTTTCATCAATTCTTTTTGTATGCGTGACAGTGCCATCCCTGTCGGTAACTGTGATCTGTGTCTGTTGCTCATCAATCGACTCAAGAATGACGTACTGATAGAGTAACGTGACACCCAAGGAAACAGGATGACCATCACTGCTAATATCATGTGTGGAAGTGATCTTCCCTGTTTCTGGATCCATCACCTGGATCCTACAGCCAGTCCCATCAGCTCCATCACAGAGAAGGGCCAGTTTGTTATCAGGGGTGGTAGACATGTCATGGAAGGGTAGGACACCACCTCTTAGTGTTCGTTTCAGTAATCCAGGATGTTCATAATCGTAGATGTCAATGGCGGCTGACAGTCCGTTCTCTACGACTGGATGAGCCACTGCATAGGATTGTGGCCCAAGGGTTGCTACACATGGGATGAACATATACCTAGAACCTCCTTGTTTTGTGTGTTTGAATATCTCCTCGACTTTGAAATCACCTCTCTCATCTTTTTTCACATCTTTGACTATTTTCCCCAGACTCACTGGTACTTCTTCTGCTTGAAATCTGTAGTCGTCATCATATACTTTGCGGAGTTTATCACGATGATTTCTTCCTTCCATTTCAATTCCCATCTCTGCAGTTTGTTCCAGTTTCTTGTTGAGTTCAGAGAGCTTCTCAAGGTATACCATCTGATGCTCAGTCTTGGAGAGAATCTCTCTCGCTTGGTTTATTTGGACTCGTAACTTGTCCACCATCTCAGACACCTTTCCCAAATCATCCTGAATGTCTCGAATGATCTGGTATTGCATCCTTACTTCTTGTTTTCTCTCCTCCTTCCATATGATGGCCCTGTCGATTACCTTCTGGGCCTGATCTTCAATTTGTTGTAACAGTATATCTTGCTTGTCAACCTGTGGTGCCATCGCATTCAACAGGGTCAACTCGTGCTGTAGTTTTTGGAGTTCCTTGAGTTTATTTTCTGTCTCATCCAGTGTGGTGTTTGTTTTCTCAACCTCTCTTCTTATTGTATCTCCAAATCTTTCAACCTCATGATCGCCGTGAGTGGCCGAAATGCAAATATAACATATGGGTATCTTACAGGTTTGACAGAAGTTGATCAAGTTCTTATCATGCAAATCACATTTTGATGCTTTTTGTCGTGTTTTGCTAACTATAGGTGTCAAAATATGATCACATGTTGCCTTCGACTTCTTGTGCTTCTCTGAACAAGGTTGACAGATTTTGAGGTGCTCGCACTCGGGACAAATGTTAACCGCTTTCACCTTCTCCTTCATCGTGTGGATGCATATCTCACAGATAACCTCGTCCCCTCCTTGGCTTTCTTCTTCGTTGGTAGCAGCAACCGTTTCTGCATCTAATTCTGTCAGTTGACCAAGGTCACCGGTGAAATCTCTCAGACCCTCTACCCCATTCCACGGGCGTGGACAGTCAGAGCGACACGTTGGACACTGGAACACTTCTTCCTTGCCTTCTAAGACCTTGGACAAGCACTCGGCGCAGAAGCTGTGGTTACATCTGCCAACCACCTTCAAGATGCGGGACTCGAAACACATTAGACATGTTGGTGTGTTGTCTGGAGTTGTTGATGCCATCTTCTCTCTCTGTCCACAGCCTGAAACAAAAAAGGCTAGGACATGTATGTGCAAAGGATGAATGCACTGCTTGTTAGTATTTTCCTGTCTATAAACTTTGGTCCAGTATGTTTCGGTAAAACATGACAGTGGTCCAGTCTGCTCATATAGCAGTAACATGAGACATTGGGCCAGTCTGCCCATACAGCAATAACATGAGACATTGGGCCAGTCTGCCCATACGGCAATAACATGAGACATTGGGCCAGTCTGCCCATACAGCAATAACATGAGACATCCATTGGGCCAGTCTGCCCATATACATGTACAGCAGGAACATGAGAGTTGGTCCACATTGGGCCAGGTGCACCCACGAGTTTCTGGTAAGTGTACCATACTGACATGACTGACTAAAGTCTAGGCCTTCCTATAGAGCAGTAACATTCAACTGAGCAATAATAACATGGGTGAATCCAGCCATCTTGACTTGCCAGTCATTCATCTAATACACTGTTGTATGTCAGCGTGCAACTTGTCTCAGTTCAGGAAGTGATTTGAGCTGACTGACTGCCTGTAGGCCTAATACATGTATTTCAAGAAACAGGCCCAATATCTGTTCGAAATGATTTGTACCGACTCACCTTATGTCTCCCGACATTAAGTAGAAATTAATCACACCAGGACCAACCACCAAGTTGTTTGTCTCTTCAAAGATTGGACATCACAATCCTTCTAAAATGTCTGCCGTGCCGTGTCTGATCAAAGTGCACTATCACATTCAATGAATCCGTCTGTGGCCCATTGATTCTCCTCGAAACCTAGCCACCTGGCAATGGCCAATATCATAAACACTATTGTAAACAGAGTGAATGTAGGAAATAGGTTATCGAAAAAAAGCAGTTTTGTAGTTGTCAATGAGAGCCACCGAATAGGCCTACTGATTTTGAATGCGTGTAGGCCTAAAGAGAAAAATTACATTGTAACTCCTAGAGCCGGGAGAGCTGTATAGGCTCTAAATGGAAACCAATGAATATGTCTCATTGAAAAAAAACTACAGTGAATTCCTCCAACCTGAGGGTTGTGGGTTCAATTCCTGGTGGGTGGGACACGAAATTTTGACTTATTTTTTTCTCGCGAAGTTTTATCTTTATCTTATGCAGCTCATGCACATGTTCAAATCCCTGATGGTTGTTATGCAATGCTTCAAAGTTTGTGGTAGAGAAAATGATCTATATTTCAACACTCTGGACATGCAGCAATAAAACAAATCAGAGATGCTCACTGGGGGGGGGGGCCTTGGGGGGGTCATACCCTGAGACCTGAAAACCCTCGCCACTCGTGTCCCATCCCACCTTTCTTTCTCTTTTCAGGCGGCAATGAAAATGAAAATGCTGCACTTGGCCATCAATGACGAGTCTGATGTCGTGCGTTATGAGGCTGGTCTCATGTTCCAGTCCCACCCCAAGGCTCAACATCATCTCCTGAAAGACCTGGGTGAGTAGGTAAAGAGTGGTGACCTCTCATTCCAGGCACCTCTCTTCAGAGGGACATCTGTTGTAATTAACCCAGTATTCCCTCTGCTATTGCTGGACTAGGCCCTGGCCTAGGAGTTCTGAAGTAAAATATAGTTTGGCAAAAATGGTTGTGGCCAGAACTTCTTTCATGATACATAAAACTTGGGTCCGTCAAAGAGAGTCACCCGCTATCACACACGAGTATTGGGACCTACCGGGAATCAAACTCGGGACCTCCGAGGTGACAGATGGTAGATGTATCCACTGCACCACCCTGACAGCCCAATCTGTTCCTGTGTTACACTGCCAACTATTCACTTACCATATCTTCCCTTGTAGGAGATGATATCAGCGAAGGCATCGTTGTCAATCCCTGAACCAGAATCGTCGCCATCGACGCCACTTCCAAAGAAACAGGCAACCAGAATATCTCAATCCCACGACTTCGAAAGGACGTCGTCGAAAGTAAGCCGACAAAATCAGCACATTCTCAATCTACCAGCAGCTCTGGCTGCGATTCTGGAATCAGAAGCACTATCAGCAATGATAGCATGCCAGGAGCGATGGGCAACTACATGTATTAGTGGTGTTCTGAAAACAGGGAGGAAGCCTCTTTTAAAAGCAATCCAATGTTGAATAAACGACAGTTATGGCCCTTCTGCTGTTCCTGGCCTAATACTTTGGGCCAAATTCATAAAGGGTGTTTAAGACTTAGATGCTTGTAACTTCATCAAATGCATGGTGGAAGTGTGTGCATTTAGTGAAGTTACACCCGTCTAAAGCCTGGCGCAGATCGACCTTGCGACTGGATGCAACTACCTGCAATGCCGTTGCCGGCAATGGTTGCGACTGGCTGAAAACAGTTGCAACTGATCAGTTGCACAAACAGGTCGATCTGAGCGGCCCGGCAACGCTATTGCCGACCGTTGCAGGTAGTTGCAATCAGTTGCACATGTTCTACTCGTTGCCGACCATTGCATCTAGTTGCATTCAGTCGCAGTCGATGTGCGCGCTCTGGCAATGAATTTCCTCGTTTGTGGTGCACATTAGACTGGTTCGTAGTCCCAACTGGCTCCGATGTTGGGACCGGGAACCAGTCTAGGTGCACAGCCATTTTGAATGTTAATCACATGACTCCCGAGTACGAGTTGTCCGTTCGGAAGACATCGACAATTTCCGTGTAGCATTCAGTTCAGTTGCATGTGTCGATGTGCGCGCTCCGGATTGAGACTGGTTTGTGCCACTTGTTGCCGCAATGACCAGTCGCAATCGATGTGCGCTGTCCGCTCACATCGACAGCGACTGTTGCAGGTAGTTGCATCCAGTCGCAAGGTCGATCTGCGCCAGGCTTAAGTCTTAACACCCTTTGTGAATATGGCCCTTCATGTTTTTGTGATATTATCTCCTGACTAAGGTTCAGCGGTTCATAATTGTGGCTTTCTGCTGTCCCTGGCGACATACTTCATGTCTACTTGCTGTTGTCCCTAGATTACAGTCAGTATTGATCTTCAGGCTTTGGTACCGGTATTGCTGTTAATCCTCTGTCGAATAGACCGTTCTCAAATTGACGTAAACAAGAAAGATCTGCGCACTTCCGCCCAAATTTCAACCATAACCTCGGTCTGAAGCTGAATGACGTGACGCAGATAACCCCACGACAGTGACGTCGATGACGTTGCGTCAGACTCGACCATCGCTGAATAATGGATTGCGTCACGTCACCCGGTTTCAGATCGAGGTTATGGTTGAAAGTTCGGAGGAAGTGCGCAGATTTGGGAATTTGAGAACGGTCTATCCACTTACACGTCAAGTCTTGGAGTCTGGTGTTGTCCTGTACTTTATATAGGAGTGGAAAAGAGCCTTCATCAGTCGACCCGCAAAGGTCCTTTTCTACGGCAGATTTATTTTGTGCACTGGAAAATAATAGGCGATCGGGGCCTTCGATGAGGCTTCTCGAGTACCTCATTCGAGAAATCGGACACCTCGCACAAAAGTGCGTTTATCGAGAAGACTGTTGAAATTCAACCACATAAACCATACATCAGTATTTAGCTAAGACATTGAGCTTTCCATTAGTGTAATTTATTTTGGAATAATGCAAACGAGCGAAGAGAAATCGTTTAAGAAATTTCGTCCTCCGCACAGAATTGGAGGTCACTTGGAGTAGAGCGTTGTTAAAAACATCCCCATAACTCCATAAATATTTGCCTGCATAAAACCTGCAAAACTGAATGGCTGGAGAAACTATCAATCTCCAATCTGTATTATTTTCATACATCGGCATGGTATTCCAAGTTTTTGTACGCAGTTTGAACAACAGTAGGTAACGATTCTCGCAGACATACACCTGGTTCCTTGGCGGTCAACGTGGCGCTGACTGACGATTCGCCACCGTCGGAGCCCATGGAACCAGTAGACAATGGATAAAGCGAAAGAGATTTCTTGAAAATTTGGTTGTGTTTCGGGGTGATTGTCAACCCCTCAGACATGCGTGCATAAAACCACGCTTCGCATGTGGATTCTTCTATGTTATAACAACCCGAATAACCTAAGCAGAAGTTTCAAAATACTATTCCAAGAAAGTGTACGCACTTTGAAGAACGCCTGTTTTCGAAAACACAAGGTTACCTTTCG
>NMRB01000386.1:165462-180740 GCA_002633025.1 Notospermus geniculatus | reverse complement strand
TGCGCTCATGCGGAACGTTAATGATTTTGTATTTTTACGCAGACTTATTAATGTTCCGCATGAGCGCACGCGAATAACCCCAAAAAAGTTACATTTTTAAAGATCTCTTAAAAAAGCAACTTGTTTGGGGTTTTTCGCGTGCGCTCATGCGGAACATTAATAACTTTGTATTTCTACGCAAACTTATTAACGTTCCGCATGAGCGCACGCGAATAACCCCAAATAGCAAATAGGTTGGAAAAATTACAAAAACAATGGTCGTACAGTTTATACATTTTTATTAGATAAATTTTTGTTTTTAACAAAAACTTGTAAAACTTAATGCAATACATTCGTTACAATAATTTCCATCGTAGGGGTTTACATGAATTTTTCGTCCATTTCTTTGAAGTTACTGTAAACCGGGAAATTTTCATGTGCGTTTCATTTTCGCGATTTTCGCGCTCGAGGGTCAAAACGCGAACATAAATCGCGCGAAAATCATTGGTTCTTGAGATTTTATGAAGCTGAAGGTTTACAATCGCGAAAAATTATTCTTCGCGAATTCGTAGACCCCAAAAATCGCGAACATTTAGCGCCGCGAAAATTTCACGGTTTACAGTACCGGTACTCATTTTTTACCAAAGTGTGCCACAAAAATCATCTAAGTATTTGGCAACTGTAAGTATGAGATCAATTTCTATGTTTTTGGTCAAGTGTTAGGGTTAAACGACATTTTGAGATCCTGTATCGTTAAATATGTGGAGTTAGAACAGCAAATTTGCAATGATAAATAGAGACATGTGGTATACAGACTACCAATACTATATCAAGACATAAAGTTACTGTAAAGCAAGATAATTTCGCGGCTGGAAATTTTCGCGAATCAAGAATGATAGACATATTCGTGGCAGGATATTTTCGCGAGTCTCTGCCATTTTTTTCAGTTTTTTTTCACAGACCGTATTTATCACTTGCGTGTACTCATTTCGCGACTCATACACTCTCGCGAAATTCGCGAAAATTTCCTGCACGCGAAATTTTCCTGCTTTACAGTAATGAAAATTTAAAAGTCTGTGCACTTTTTATTGGAACACAAGTTAAACTGGAAGTGATATTCGCCTGTTCTTAATAACACGGTACCAAAGAGCTATGTCCGTTCAGCTGTACTCGTAACATTTATAACACGGTGATAACGAACGCAGGTGATTTTTGTTGCACTTGACCACAAACATAGTTGGCATAATATAACCAGAAACATCGTTGGCATTATAAAACCAAAGACAGTTGGCATAAGACCTCAAACACAGTTGGCATAATAAAACTGAATTCCTTTTTGGTGAGATCAAGTCCAAAGAATTCGCACACACATTATATTGCTCCTGAACAGACATCCCAATGCCCAATTTCGTGCTTATCGGAAAGTCTCTTGATATATTGCTTCTGTTGATGTGAATTTCTGGACTTGACATCACCAACTGCCAACATTTCATTTACAAAGACGATAATGGATCTGGGCCTACCTATACAGATTGAGTTCAGGATTGTTGGTGATTTGGGGTTTCGCCGACCTCTGAAGGTAATAGACGTCATCAAATACTGTGTACGCAATCATCTAAGCAGACGATCTGGTGGCCGTCATGATGAGGTTTCAAGACAAGATGATCTAATGGCCTAACAATTACAATCCATCAACAGTAGACTTCAAGCTTAACTCATCTACCCCCAGAGTCCAGCAGACGGCATCTTCTGTCAAAGTTTTCTAACACCCTATGGTATTGATTGAAAATTATTTGAAGAAAGGTTGTTCCTATCAACCGTCTAAAGAAAGTTTCTTCAAATTTTTTCCAATTTGTTTCCGTGGTTTTTGGAAAACTTCAACAGAAGATACTGCCTGCTCAAACCTGGCAGCAGATGAGTTAAGCACCACTCCACAAAGTTTTCGCAACAGTTGGATCTCTATGGGCAACTCAGCCATAGAAAATTATGATTGGTTGTTTGTGGTCTCGACGGAAATCCAGCAGAAACCAACAATAGACGATATCACTCCAAAAGAGTGCAGCACCTGACGGGAGAGCGTCATGACGTCACGCACGTCATTTCATGATGTCTTGAGGTGAGACGAAAAAAAATCAGATTGTTTCACGACGTCATGATCGCTGAAACAACCAGATTTTTTTTGAGTCACGTCATTGCGTTCAGAAATGACGTGCAGGACGTCGTGACGCTATCCCGTCAGGTGCTGCACTCTTTTGGAGTGATAGAGTCTATTGTGAATTGCCCATTGAGGGCCAACCTGCACGAGAAAACTCTTGCACTGAGGAGTGCCTTCGAAGGGCATTTCAATCTAAGGTGATTCTCACTCTCCAAGTTAGACAGGAATTCTGGATTCTGGGGCAAATTCCTTCGAAATCGGGAAGATGGAGGAGTGACAGTTTACACACCAACTTCCAAAAAGAAACGACCGAAAACCAGACAGGATTGCTTGCAATCACCGTCATCTGAAAGAACTAAACATTCACACCTGTACAGCATTCAAAGTCTGACATTTGCCGTCAAAATGTTTAAATTTGAAGAACATGAATCCATTCCCGCCCGGTCTTAAAAAATTATCTTGGATAAAATGGACTCACTTTCTTCACAATGTCTTATTCTCACCTCTATACACACTTAAATTCATTTATCTAAATTTTTATGATATACTCAAAAACAAATTCCTACTCAGGCGTAGCTCACTTGAGTAGTAATATAACTCAGTACTATTTACAAAGATCAGCTGTTTAACCTTCGGAGCCCAGACGCCAGGCAGAGAACACCAAGTCAGAAATATCCTATCGTTAATCTTTACTAAGATGTATATACCCCTGGTTGAAATCTCGTCAGCTCAGCTTCATGAAGTTGTGCCCTAAGTGATGGTTTTGATATATTTAGCAATTTGCATAGCTATTCATAACTACAGAGTGGCCTAGAAGACATGTCCTTCAAACAACAGCATTTCAATTTGATTTACCTTTTGTTTGAGGGACATTTTCTCCGGGCCATCCCGTATGTCGTAGGAAGAGAAATTAGGTGGCAATTGCTATTTCCAGACTTGATAATGAAAATGACAAAAATCTTGCCATCCTAACAGATGTAATTATTGTATCTAGAAATTCCCTTGGTAAATTTCGATCAATTTGAAATGATTGGATATTTCTGACTTGGTCTCAAGCCAAAACCTCTAGGTTTGACAAGTTACACATATATTTTACAATATTCGATAATTTACAAGAGAAGCATAGGTTGCCGGGAGATTCGTTAATAAAACAAAGCACATCATATAGAATTTACAAGTTCACGCACAACACAAGAAAACTCGGAACAGTTCGAAAATCACACAAGAAAAACTCGAACAGTTCGAAAATCCAAACGAACTCTACATAAATGCATCAGTATTCAGACAGGGTCAATGATGTGTACACGTCTTGTAGGCCTACTCTAAGCAGCTGTGATGATAATCATATATGCTTTAGTGTGCGTGCTACAGAAGTTATGTAAATGAACTCAAGTTCAACAGAGTCTTTGCCATTCTTGAGTACCGGTATCGACCAAGTTTCTGCAATAGGTAGGTCCTGGTGGTTTCGTGCAGTATTGGACTTAATTTTGCTGAGAACTGAGGTTTTATACTCCAGAATGGTCAGACATCATGAAATCAACTCAGACTATACACATATTTCACAAAAAAATCACCCAAAACAATTGAAGAGGACATCCATAATTCCACTCCATGGTGTGCACACTTGTGTATCAGGAATTGTAAGAAAATTTTCCATCACTTGACTACAAAGTATATTTATATGACCAATAAGCTACCTACACCTATTGGAGGTGGCCAATGGTACGGTATGCCTCCTACTGGAGGCGGGCAATATGCTACACCCCCTATTGGAGGCGGGCAATATGCTACACCCCCTATTGGAGGCGGGCAATATGCTACGCCTCCTATTGGAGGCGAGCATATGAAAACTTGAAAAGCAGGGAGGAAGCTGGAGAGGGGAGGGGAATTTTTTCCCTTTCTCAGCCCTCTAACAACAAATATACTTTAATTAGGGCCTACAAGTGCAAGAAATATGCGATAGAAAAATAGTGCCAAAATTCTAGTGGTAGAGCAACTATGGCTCTTGATTTATGACCAAATTTTGTGCATGTCAAATGTGAGGAAGTATTTCTTCTGCAGTTCGTCTGAGGCACTAGACATTGTCATGGGGCTATCCCATTAAACTTATCCGTGAGTCCGCCCTAAACCCAGTAGACGAGAGAGGTGTTTGGAGCCAACATCGCGACGCTACCAACGCCATGCACTTTGTGCACTCCGCGGCTATAAGCAACTTGTGCTAGGACCTGCTTGGTAGAAGCATTGGGAGTATCAACAGATACACATGGATCCGTATTGTTTTTAACACAGTTCCATGTCCCAGTCCCTATCCAATTCCACCCCTCACCTGGTTTCCTCATTGGGGTCATGATTGATATACATGTGTAGCAACACATGTATATCAGGACAGGGAGCTTTGAATGATGACTGAATGAGTTACTTCATCTACTCAAACCTCGCTGAAACTTCCAATGATGAAAGGCCTTTCTATTATATTTTTACTGCACCCCCAAAAGGAGTTACATCAATATTGAAATATAATCGAAAGACCTGAACTCATCATTGCAAGCTTCCTCCTATATCAAGCCGATTTCACCAGGCTGCCTACCGTCTTAGGTATCCACTCTACGGCCCGAAGGAAGTTTCTGACAATGCCCAAACCTCTCCACAGACGAACTGACGCACCTGTAGCCAGGGAGAAGAAATCTCCTCACCTTTGAACATTTTTAACTTTCTCTCTGGTAATGCTCAATCTCACTTTGCACTCGGCTGAGCTGAGCTCTGTCGTTTAACCAATATTGGAAAGTTTTAAGTCAGGTTTTCTCCCTGTTTTCACAACACAATGCAACGTGGGTGTTGCTTGATACCCCGCAGGCCAATAAAACAGATTCATCGCCACTCTTGCCGCCAGGTGGGAGACGAATCTAAAAAGAGGTGAAAAGTCTTGGACAGTTTTCTTCTTTAAAAGAAAATATAGAATTAATACTCAACAGATATTTCAATAAGAAATGGAATTCATTCTCATCTTTTTCAAATCCAACTTGGGAATGAAAATTAAAGAATACTCATTGGACATTTCAACAAGAAATTGAATTCATTTTCTTGTTTTCAAATTTAAAAGACGAAGTGTAAACCCTGTTGTCTATGTCACATCAAGTTTACCATGAACACCCCAGGAGGAATTTTCAGAAAGAAATAAGCTGTTTTTATGAAATGGTAGTTCATTCTTGACACAATAATGGAGCTGTATGTCATTATTGAAAACAGATTTCTCCAGGTGTCCATGGAAACTGAGTTAATGCAAATACTATTTACGGTTGATTGTTCAATCTTTAGGTGATGAAATTTGATTGTGCAATCTTTAGGCAATGAAATATGAATAAAACCCTGCGTAGTAAAAATCTGTAGCGGATTAGCTTATAGTTGATCACAAACTCTGTGGGACAAAAGTTCACGAGGTGGAATACTTCCACAAAGAAATTCTGTCTTTGAGTACAAAGTTTACACACTGCTTCATCACAAACTTTGACTACATTGCAGAAAATAGTTGTAAAGAAGAGAAAAATTTACTGCTTCATAAAGTTGTAAACTTATGAGAATACTCATTGTACATTTCAATAAGAAATGGAATTCATCTTCTTGTTTTCAAATTCACGTTGCGGAATCATCTTTCTTCGCAAGAAAAATTTGTGCTGTAGAATTTCTGGGTTTACGAGAAAAGTTCATGCAGTAGAATACTCGAGCTTCATGAGAAAAATTCATGTTTTGGAATATCTGGCTTCGTGGGCGAAGTGCGTCAAATAGGTGGTTTAGTTTAAGACAAGCTGTTGGCACACTACTAAATGACGAATTCCAAACAAAGCTTTGATAAAATTTTTGACAACAAAATCTCACACGGCTGATGAATAGCCTCGTTACATGATAGCACAACAACACAAAAGGAGAGACCTAAAATGATACCAGTAAATCTAAAATAATATCAGTAAAGTGGATGTCACTGCTAAAAAGCTGCTCTGAGAACAGGTTGTGAGAAAGGGTTCTTAAAGGCACACTGAACTCATGAATTTGCAACTCCGTACATGTATGATATCATGATATGACATCATTTCACTGCTAGGAAATTGCTCTTAAAGGTGTACAGAGCTCATGAACTTGCAACTGGGTGCATTATTGCCAACAATGTACCCTTTTAGAGGTGATGCCATCGTCACCTATAGGGGCAAAATTGCCGTTGCCTCGCCTGTGATGTTCACTTTTGCCAAAAATGCCAGACAGAATTCATTCAGTGATTTTGAAAATCAAGAGGTTGCTTTTCTCAAACACGTTCACAGACAACTAATACATAAAGTAATAAATGGAAGCTTGCAGTTTACATAAAATGCCGACCATAAAAATGCCAGAAGCAGCTCTGCAGAGACACATGATTTTGACAAGATGTACACAAACTCAATGTTTTAGGCCTAGTTGCGTGAATAAGCAGAATTTGACCCAAGTCCTACCCTATCAAAGTCTGTAAATCCTGAAAAGCACACTTGCTCTTTTTAAGCTGAATCTGAGGACATTAACGCACAATATTTATTATTTATACTGAACGTAAAATTTGCATAGGATTTAAATATCCATTAACTGAACAAGAACCGGTTTTACGAAAAATAATCACTCGTATATACGTCTTTGTTGAANGAGTTCATGATCTTTTTCTGATGGCCTACTAATGTGATACCCATGTTTATTAAGTCTTTGATGGTGATTTTGGCGATGAGGTCCATTGAACTGTAGCCTGACTGGAGAAAACTGTCGATGTAGCGGTCCATTTTGATACTAGTAAGCCATTCTTCGATCGTCTCGAAACGCGTCATGTCGGGAAGTGATGGATCAAAGATGTTATGGGGCCTGAAATAGACACAGGTAAGGTTAGAATTGGTGACTTTGAGCAAAGTAATGTACAGCAGGAGGAAACCAGAGAACTCGGAGAAAACCAGCACCGTCGAAGCTCATCACCCTCTCTATCACATGAAGAATGGGCCCAACTGGGTTCAAACCCAGAACCTCAGAGGTGACAGGCATCAACGTTTTCCCTGTGCCACTTTGACAGGCCATGATCATCAAACACAGTCAGATGATAAGACAGGATAAGGCTTGTCACCTACCTTGCTTTGGCGACCTTTCTGAGGAGTTCTGGGGCACGTATGAGCTTGTCCAACGTTCGTACGATAGCCGCAAATTTGGGTCGGTGGCTTCGTTCCTTCTGCCAGCAGTCGAGCATCAGCTGATGAATTGCCTCAGGGCAATCCTGGAAAAGAGATGATTCAAGGTGTGAACCCTTCCATTCGTGTGTGGAACCCTTCCATTCAAAGTGTGAACACTTCAACTCAGGAATGGGCCCTTTCATGTAAAGGTTCCTTCTCCACTTCAAGAACTAATGGAATCATATTGAACCACCAAGCTTTAAAACCACTACGCCGTTGTTCTCCGCTTCTTCCATAACCTGAAGATGTTATGACCGGAGCCCTTGATATTTCAAGACTATGGCCCATATTCTAGAAGCCTCCCTAACTCTACGGTCCACTTTAAGCTTTTCATATTTTGCCTTGCAAACAATAGCTAAAGGTAGGCTACATGTAAACCTTAGAGTTAAGGAAGCTTCTAGAATAGGGCCCTATGAGAAATACGTCAAGACCTACCATTGGTGGAGGAAGTCTGTAACCCTTCTCAACCGCCTTGATCACGTCCTGATTGGACCAGTTCCAATACGGCCGTTCTCCGTATGACATCACTTCCCACATGACAACAGAGTATGACCAGACGTCGGATGCTGAAGTGAACTTCCTGTACGCGATTGCCTCCGGTGCGGTCCATCTGACGGGGATCTTTCCACCCTGAAATAGAGATATTTACATGTGACCTTGACGCTGACATGTGACCTTGACTGAAAATACCTCTTCGGGGCATTTATTGTTTTCCTCCACCAGTAGCAAATCAGCCAGTATACTTGGCAAACGTACCATGGGATTCAACTTGGCCACATTTTGTGTAGCTTGAGATGGCCTCTTCCTTACTTACCAGGGGCCGGTTGCACAAAACTCATGTTAGCGCTAACATGGTGTTAGCGCTAACTTTTATGTTAGATAACGTCAAAACCCATTGTCATTTTACGTCATTTAACATGATGTTAGCGCTAACATCATGTTAGCGCTAACATGAGTTTTGTGCAACCCAGCCCAGGGCCAATAATGCTACGGCGCTGGCCCTGACGGAAAAATTAAATACAAAATTTTGGTGGAGAATCTTCAGGGATGCCGGATTGGTGCCACCTCTGAACTCCCCGGGTTCGATCCTGTGTCAGACCCACTCCTCAAGAGATAGGAGGCGACTCTCTCAGACAGTACAGATTTTCTACGGGCACTCCTGTTTCCTCCTACTGTACCCATGGATACAATGGATAGAATAGAACATACCTTGGTTGTGTAAGCACCATCGGTTGTGTCACTCTCAATCTCACGCGAGAGACCAAAGTCGGCGACTTTGCATACGAGGTTTTCATTGACGAGGATGTTACGAGCAGCGAGATCCTGGAGAGAGAAACAATGTAATCCTTTAGATAACGACAGAGGATCACTTTAACTCTTTCACAGCTAGCGGCGATTTTGTCAAAAACAGACCCTGTCACATAGGTATTCATTGGAAAGTGCTCATTGAGAGCTTTCCAATGAATACCTATGAATTTTACAATGAATACCAATGAATTTTACAGCTGGCACTCGGCTCTTGTTGACATATTTTGACTGTTTTCTACTGCTTACCCTATGAACATATCCCATCTCTGAGAGGTACTTCATTCCGGAGGCGATTCCACGCAGCATCCCCGTCAGCTGCATGACGGTGAATTTCCCATCGTTGTTCCTGAGGAATGTGTCCAGTGAGCCGTTCTCCATGTACTCTGTCACGATCATGATTGGGTTTGCTGGAGAAACAAAAGAGGGCGCTATTTAGTAACACAATGGAAATGGCAGTGGCATCACAAGCACAGATCCAAGGGGTCCAGGTCCTTGCTCTCTGCGACAATTTTTTTGTCAGGCTTGGACAGAAATTACACTAGAACATCTCAGAACATTTAGATTTTTTCTGGGGGACGCCCCCTAGGCACGGACTATGTTGCCACTCCGCACCCTGCAAAAACTCCTGGCTCCTCCCCTGCACCAGAAAAGAGATTGACCGCAGGAGCAGGAAAAGTCAAGGTCAAACTGAAGGTCAGTCAATGAAGGTGAAGGTCAAATGACCAGTCAAGGTCAAATGATCAAGTCTGCATCGATTCATGGGTTGTTATTCTGAAATACACTTGTAAATGGATGGAGGAAATCGACTTACTCTTCGTGACGACTCCTTCCAGATATATCACATTGGCGTCCTCAAACTGTCCCATGATGCTCGCCTCTGTCAAGAAATCAAGTCGATTTTTCTCTGAGGCACCAGGCTTCAAGGTCTTGATCGCCACCGACATCTCCATTTTTCCAGGGATACGCAACTTGCCCTTGCAGACGTCACCAAATTCTCCGCCACCGATGACGGATTCGATTGTGATGTGGGATGCGTCGATTTCTTTCGTGAATTCGCGCACGGCTTGGTTCGGGTCCTCGTAGGTGTGCGGGTCGATGTATGTGCGCACGGAACCGGGGTGGGTGAAGAGAGGGACGGTCACTGCAAGATAGGAAGAGGTCATGGTCAGAATGGAGGTCAAGATCGGTCAAGGTCAAATGACCAGTCAAGGTCAAATGACCAGGCAAGGTCAAATGATCAGACAAGATCAAATGTTGACAAGGTTAAATGTGGTCAAGGTTGAATGATTAGTCAAGGTCAAATGACCAGTCAAGGTCAAATGATCAGTGAAGGTCAACAGCTTCAATGCATTCCAACCAAACTAAAGACAAATGCACAGAAATTTGCACAGCTGACAGTAGGATTCAATTACTTTACAATAAGGCAGAAGCCTAGCAGTGGTTTCAATCTTTTACAATACCGGTATCTCTTCCCCTCAATTTGCTCCAAGAACTAATACAGTGCTAAATATACATGTAGTTAGTAATGGAAATTTCTTGGTTAGTTAGCATTATGTTAGTAAACGACTATAAAGTTAATTACTATTGGAAGGAAAGTCATGGTGTTTGGTGGCGGGGACAAAATTTCAAATTGAAATTAAATTTTGAGGAAAATATTTAAATGCATGCAAAAGAAAGTTAAGCTTCCAGCATAATTCACAACTTTTTTTCTATTCTCAATTTTATCTTTGTGTCATCCTTGATGTGACTATTCATCGTATCCATGACGTAGGCCCAGGCCTACATGACGTTGTGACATTGCACGTTTTTGCCCACCAGCTTCTTCAGCAAAGCAAAGAAATTTGCCCACCACCCTTGCGTCATTACGGCGACGTCAGCAATGGCGGACACTGTCGGAGTTACATCATGGATACGATGAATACGTTGTTGGTTTATGGGTTAAACGCTGGTTGACCAACGCCAAAATGTCAACTGCAGTCAAACGTTCTGAAATCATGGAACCATCCCACTGTACTGCGACAGACGGAGTGAAGTTTTGAGGGTGCTAGAAATATCTTTTTCCATTCCAATGTTCGATATTGAACTCAGTCGAGTCCCATTCATTCATGAAGTTCTTTTGAAGTGGTGCACGATTTCATGAAATATGTGCAGAAACATTGTTCGTTTTTAAGTCAAGCACTGGTTCAAATAACGTTTCACATTTTTTTGCTTCTGAAATGTAACAGAGAGCCAGTGCAAACCATTCAGAGTTTTAAATATAGATGGCTTTTTTCTATCAGTCATTTTTTTGCATGCACTTAAAATAAATCAGGGTAAAAATTTTTGGGTTACACTCTTGAAAAAAAGATTTCGAGGTGGCTTTTGCACTGCAGGTTCAGGAACTAAGCCCTTTTCAGAGCCTTCAGAGGATGTCATGATAAGGTTCCAAAGAATTTGTCAGATATCACAGTAGCCCCTTAAATACTTGAGTTACTTTGAGTAGAGCAACATTTGGGTTTCTTGCAGTTCCAATGGCCTGGAAGTCTATTTTTCAAGAGCATGGCTCAGTCAAGTTGACTGAATTTTTAATCAACCAGTCCGCAAAGTTCTGCATTCAACAATTTAAATCTCCATCGACATATCCTTCATCGTTTCTATGTATAACAGGAAAGCTGTAAAGACTTGTAATTTTGTTTGTTAAATAAAGAAAGCACAGTCCATCACCTAAACTTAAAGACCACTACCCTCATGAAACAAAAGGGAGTACATTTTTTACAAGAGGAAATAAATATGTTTCAGAATGGAATTTTCCTCAATGTGTTGTATGTTTGTAAGCTGGGGGGGGGGGGGCTGTCTTCAAAAAGACCCCACTGGATACTGTTTCTAACAAAATATTTAATGTTATTCGCAAAAGTTTCTATCCAAGGTACAAAAGTTTCTATGATTTCAAATTTGTTAGACAAACAATTTTACCAAACAAACAAAAAATTAAATGTATAAAAAAACTTCGTTAAGAATCAAAATGATAATATGTAAAATTTGGACAAAAAATTTGAAACTAATTTGTCTACAACTAAAATGTAACCAGGCAACCGGGATATGTCAGTTTTGAATAACAAATCGGTGATAAAAGCAGAACGGTGCAGCAGTGGTTGAAAAAATGTAAAATGGAAATTCCGTTGATTACTTACACCCCCCAGTTATATGCAGGTTCGGATCGACGCTGTGGCAGTGTACTGTTAGTTGGAGAAAAAGACGATGATAAGACAAATATAGCCAAACAAACACCGAACAGAGACTCGGGATGCCACCTAGGATTTATTGTCAAAACTTTCACGTTCTTTCTATTTTGGAGGAATTACGTGCCGTCAGTGTGATTTTTCACGCATGTCAGAATATAATATTTTTGAAATGGAAAATAAAATATTTGGCAGCCAAAACATTTGTCAGTTCTTGAAAGCAAATATTTGCCATTAGAAAGAATCATGTTTGCAATTCTTGAAACCAAAATCTTTGGTGCCCAGAATTTTCCTCCAAGAGGATTTCATTTTCAGGTGTATTTTTTGACAATTTTCAAATCCGAGTCCATTGAAGTCAAGACGGCTTCTCGAGTCTCCGTTTCAACCACTTCATCAAATACAAAGATGCAATACATAGTGAGCACTAGACGCATGCATTAATCTATAGTGATGAATCCCTACACCGGGTGGCGCTCAAAACCATGTCTTGAAGCAACACGGCACATGGTTTTGATGCCACGTATTTTCCCCAAAGAATTTGCTTGTTTCTCAAATTCTGCCTTCAAAAAAGATGAGACAAGCACTCAAAATACCTTTTTTCAAAGCTAGTTTTGAAATTTTCAGAAGGGGTATTTTGAGAAACAAGGCATATCTTCTTTTCGAAAACTGTTGAACTTGTGAAATAGGAGTCAAACAGGGATTTCGAAAGGGAGTATCGAGAATACAGCTCATAAGAAGAGACAATTCCCTATAGTCTGTTTAAAAAGTTTTGAAAATTATTTTCTAATATAGCTGTATTCCTATGACAATCAACCCAGTGTGTGTGGTGTGAAGTTTTAGCGATTCTGTTGACACAAAATACATACGCTTTCTTATTATAGAACCAAGGTCGGCCCCTGCTGAAATTTGTAAATTTATTTGTGAAATACCAATATTTTTCAAGCTAGGCCACCGGGATCCATTCTCCGAGCTGCCATAACCATTTTACATCGGTCCTCAACATGGTGCAATTTGCCCACAAGTGACCCCCAAATTTACGCTGGACAATTGCGTGCACAGATACATCTAGCGACATCTATTGACCACCCCAAGTTTCACCAAGAAGCCAGTGCGCCACAATCCATTCATACTGCGTACAAGATCGAACGAGAAACGAGATGTGCATGCCGCAGATCAACATTAAACATCCAACGACCTTGACCTTGATTTAACAATAGACACAGCCGGCATCAACCTACACCAGGCACAAGTCAGGCCCAAAATCTCTCCCATGTCAGGTTTAGCATACAAATCTCACCTGTGCATTGACACATACTGAAGTACATGATATGTACAAGTGAATTTGTCATGCTTAGGTTGAACTCGACTGACATGCTCTCTGTGACTGGATAGTGCAACATCTCATGGGCCTGCTGTCTAAATACGACCACATCATGGGCTGTTGGTCCAAATATTCGCTTCGGATAACTTACCATTGCTATATTGGAGAGTTTCACAGTCCGCTGGATTCTTTTCATTACAAGCACGATTATTCCTGAAAATAGCGAAGACACAAGGTATTTAGAATGAAGAGGAGTGAGGTAGAAACCCCTGCAGTGGGAGGTGAGCAACAGAATTAAACTTCCAAAATCAATCTTCGGGCGAAGTATCAAGAGCAATGAAAAGATGGCGCTGTTGTACTTACTTGCGTAAAAGAATAACCACCATGATGATCACTATGGCCAGGCAGACGAACACCGCAACAATCGACCCGGCAATGATACCAATCGGGCTCGCGTCTTGTGCCGGGTTGACCTTCGTGACCTGTGCATCATCCGAATCTTCCGTGGTGGTGAAGATCGTATCGCTATAGAGACCCCAGCCTCGAACGGTTTTTCCACGGACTTGGAAACCGTATCGCGTCTTCTCCCGTAAACCTTTGAACTGGTACTGGATGTCCTCGGTCAGGACACTAGAGGCATTAGAAATTTTGTCCGTCGAGTAAAACTTCACCTCGTACTTGTCGATGTGGAAATCGTTAGGCTTTTTCCACGCGAGTGTGATATGTGTCAGGCCCTTCTCCAGGATACGAACTCCCTCTACCTTTGATGGGACTGGAAAAACAAGGGACAGATTCCGTTATGCTATGACTGTATACATTTTTTTTGGGGGGGGGGACAGGGATCTAGGCCCCTGGAATTAAGCCCACTTTTACTGAATGAAGGATGTGCGGCTACCACCATACAGGCACTTCTCCTACGTCTGTCATAAATGAAGGGGTAGAAATATGCCGTATTGGGAAGATAACCCTGTTACGTTTTTAGCAGACCAAGTATGCGGGCCATAAAGTGGCAATTTATCCAAAAGTACATGTTGCCTCTGACGGGTTGTCTCTGCCATACATCAAAATAATTGGACCAGATATGACAACATAATAACAAGCCCAGACTCCATAAACAGACGACTAATATCAAATCATGAACATCGGCTGTATTTGCTCCATCAGGTGCAATCATGTTAAAGGGACTATGACAGTAACATGCATCTCGTGTATTGGATTGGATTTTTCCATCAGGCTAAAGCCGAGGCATTGGCGCTGGTTATGGAAGAGGCCATCTCAAGCTTCTCATGTTCCTCACTTGGATGGGGTCTTTTACTTGCCCTTGCAAAAGCACAAGGTACAATCATGGTTTACTGTCCCATGTGACGGACGTGAGGAGCCATGGATGTCATATTGACCTAGGCTGATTTGAACCTAGGACCTGCTGCTTGCGAGGCGGATGCTATATCCACTAGGCTATCAGGGCTCTCATCACACAAGGCTTTCTACGGGCAACTTACTCGTAGAAAGTTGTTGGCAGTCTTTCTTGTCAGGGCAAGCCATACGGAAACCAACAATGGTTAATTGCCCATTGAGAGCCAACTCGGACAAAATGCCCATGGAGGAACACCTTTAGATTGAGGGCTTACAGTATCATGATCAGTTTTTCTGCTCAGCAAGGTCGAAAAAAAACGCTATTATTCCTAACATATGAGTTCTAAGTGTTCATGATAAGTTTGCTAACCTGTGGGACCCACAAGATATGAGACCGTAATATGCCAGATATTGCTTATTACGTTTCCGCGTTCGGGGGACACCACTTGGTGATTAATGGTATATGAATAACTAGCGACGCCCCCTGGGTCCAAAGTGGCAGAATATGGCGTACTTGGAAATTGCTTCGGAGGTCGGAGACCTGGAAGTGTTCACTGTTTGATTAGATTGGCCAGTTTTGTCAGGTCCCTGTGATATATTCACCCCCTGACACCCAGTGACGACGAGTACCCTTAATCTTACTGGTCGTTTTGATCCCTAAGGGTCAAGCTGGGGCAATTAGGGGTTGAGGCAAGGACAGAACAGAACGACGTCCC
>NMRB01000386.1:141232-164926 GCA_002633025.1 Notospermus geniculatus | reverse complement strand
ATTAAGAAAATGGCGCCCGCCATGGAGGGGGACAGACCGAAATGTCACCCCGAGAAAACATTGTTGACCGAGGCCGCCGAGGTCAACAATGTTTTTTCGAGGGGTGACATTTCGGTCTGTCCCCCGACATGAAAGGGTGCCATTTTCTATATCGTACCGATGTAGGCCTACATGTCCCAACTCGTCTCTGCGGCTGTGCCCGGCAGCGGCGGAATGCGTGCAGACGGATCTTGGTCAACCACGATTTGGAAAAAAATTAGGCCTCGGCCTTTGTGAGTTTAATGACGGAGGAAACGTGGTATTGTTCCAAATGTGACATAGGCCTACATGTAGTATCATTCTGTTAGGCCTACATTGCGTAACCGTAACAGTAGGCTTACTGGTAAATTTGAAGTCCATTGCACGTGCCTAGAGCTGCTGCGATTGAACTTGGCGCTGTCGCTGACATCGCTGGTTGTTTTGCGGACCGGTAGCCTAGGCCAGCATTTTATGACTGTTGAACATGCTATTCCCTCGATTCCACTCAGCCTTTTGGGTGTATTGGTGGTAAACATGCTGATACTACGCCAATCGACACCAGAATAGGATTTAATCGGCGCTCGATAGCCTAATATGCGACTTCAAATATTCGAAGCGAGCAAACGAAAAAACGTCCGCCATTTTGTTTTCCGTGAGCGGTGGACATTGCATCTTGAGCGGGAGACATTGAAAAATGTTCACCGCTCACGTGACGCGTCTGGGCCAATCATATTCACGGATTCTCTCTCGAGGTACGATATTATGATTTGTTGCCCCCTCGAGGGACGAATCTGAAAAATAACAGTAAAATTCACATACCACATCACATTTTGAAAGGCGCTGGTAGCACTATCGGACTTTCTGTGCAGTTGGCCCAGGAAGGTGGCGAAACAACCTTATGAGAAATCCACCAGAAATATTAAAGATGGTTGCTTGGGCTCTCAATTTTGATTGTTTTTAAAAACCTGACCCAGACCAATTTGCTAGAGTAAACATCATGATGAGAAAATTGCCCAATTCATGGAGAAAATGGTAAAATTTGATCATTAAACTCTGACAAGCAATAATTTGAGTGACGTGCCTAAACTATATACAGAACTCAACAAAGCCTAAGCCGGCATGTGCATGGCTGTTGAAAGGCACTCTTAGGGGTTGTCAGACTACGTTTGTCATAGGCCTAGTTAATCAGGGTGTAGTTTATCCAGAAGTATATATCTCAAGTATGACCATAAGTTTGTACAATAAACAACCAAAACTTGGGTTTAATTCTCCACTAAATACTTTCACCTGGTCACAACAAAGGTTTTTATGAAGAATTGTATGTTAGCGTGCAGTTTCGCTCCACTTCTCCCCGTAATGAGCAACTGAACAAAAGTAAGGAACAACCAAGAGTGACACTGGCGTGCCGGCTCGGCAGCCTAAATCGTCTCAATATGGGGCCTATTGGGCACTATTTAGACCATGGAGTTCTTGATCGCAAAACGTAAACATTATTTCACGCACACAAAGGTTGATATCACAGGAATTGGCAGGGGTCTTTAGCATTTTCACTAATTATTTTGAGATATCCTGAACTCTCGCTCAAGGACAATTGTCAGATATGACAATTGTGGGTGTCGGGTCATTTTTCACAATGGAGGCATACCATAATGTTGTAGGTGGTCTCAGCGATTGGGATCTGCATTTGCGAAAGTATTTTTAAAGGCCTACGACATCCATTTTTGAGAATTTCTCCACTTCAAAAAGCTTGACCTTAGGGTTAAATCAAATGTTTCCATATTGGTCAACATTTTGTTCAATTTAGTTGCCTAGCAACAAACGTAAACACAGAGTGTGAAATCCTAAGCAATGTTTTTGTCACCAAAGCAAAATATGCCCTCAAAATGTTGTCCCATATTTATGGTAATTTTGTTCGAATTAGAGATCTTTTTCATGCAAATATTTGCCAAAGAATTTTCTCTCAATGTATCCAAATATAATATCTTGGATTCTAGCAATTGCGCAGTAAAGTTGAAAAAAAATCAGAAGAATTTCTACAAGAGAGGAGAACATTACAGAGGTCAAAATGAAGAGATGTGAACGAGTTGGGACTGAACTCTGGTGTCCTTAATAGAGAGGTGTCCGCCTGGCAGAGGTGTCCATGAAGGGAGATTCCACACAAGCAAGCTCTCATCTGAGATGAAAACACTAAGTTGTCTCACAAAATTCTGATAACGCTATGGACTGCGGATTAAACTCTCCAGAACGTTACAATATTGATGGCCTGCCCATCCTCCCATAGCAGGGCTTTGGTCTCACTCCTCTTCATACACTTGTGCGAGTGGATGAAGAGGAGCGAGGTAAAAACCCTGCCGTGGGTGAATGGGCCTACTCCCCCGACTTCCCGATATTAAGCTCTCCTAAGAATGAACTGCACACACATCCACTGAACGTCACACTACGCATCAGGTGNCGGTTTTACGAAAAATAATCACTCGTATATACGTCTTTGTTGAATTATTCACAAAATCAGCAGAAGTTTTTCTTTGTTGCCATGACAACCCCACCCATTTGAGTCGAGTAATGACTCAAGTGTTCAATTTCATGGTGAAAACTGACCTTGAGGTAAAGTCACTAATGTATGGTCTTTCAAAATGACCTTGACCCAAAAAAGGGCAAATTCATAGTAATACAGCAATGTCAGCGAAATAATATGGGGTTAAAACTTGACCTTGGACTGCAATACATTGAGAAGGCCTTGACTTCAAGGTCACACCGTCTCCTTTATCATCATGACCTTCACATCTGACCTTTCCCCAAGGTCACCTACAAAATCATCCATGAAATTTACTACTACCAGTAGTAGTTTCTCTTAATCAAGAAAATATGGCCTTGCGGCATTTTGACAGATTGTGGCTCACAGAAGGGAGACAAACACAAACATGGAAAGACTCAAGTCTGGTTTGCGTGCCTCCAAAATAAATTAACATATTTACATTTATACAGTTACGATTTTACCCTCAATATCAGCGGAATGGGAACCAATATATCTTCATGATATACAAAAGATTAGCATCCTGTAATGTACCATGAGAAGCAACAAAGGGGTGAAACATATCACAAAATTTGGTACATGTACCTTTCTACTATCAGTAAATGTATTTACACACTCATACCAATAAAGAATTCTTCTTCTTCAAATTTTGGTATTAAACAAGAAAATAAACTGAAAATAAACCTCGCTTTTTGGGGAAAACTTGCACTTATTGTAGAAACGATACGTAACAGCTTTGTGTGATGTTTAACAAGGTGCCCCCTTGAATGAATGTAAGCTAAAGTGTCACAGAAAAATAAAGTGTTGTCACTTGCACTGTTGTAACTCTCCTTTATCAGTGTGAAAAATCCAGGCTTGTCACCCTAATCCAGCCTTGACCTTGATCAAAATCTTGATCCATCGTGACCTTGACTACGACCTCACAATCTGGCCTTGACCTCTATCTGTGTCCTTGATCACTGTAATCCAGCCTTGAACTTGATCCCATTATGACCTTGATTGTAACTTTTTAAGATCACAAAGCTCTACAAACTGTCCTTGACTCCATCTGAGACCTTGACTCCAGGTCAAACAATGACCTTGGTTATAACAGCTAAACTAATCACTCGTAAACCTATTGATTAGACAGCGCCCCCTATACAAGAAATCCTTCAGAAACTTGAGCACCTCCGCTTATTTGGGCACGTAGAGTCTGGACAGAGTTCATGATCTTTTTCTGATGGCCTACTAATGTGATACCCATGTTTATTAAGTCTTTGATGGTGATTTTGGCGATGAGGTCCATTGAACTGTAGCCTGACTGGAGAAAACTGTCGATGTAGCGGTCCATTTTGATACTAGTAAGCCATTCTTCGATCGTCTCGAAACGCGTCATGTCGGGAAGTGATGGATCAAAGATGTTATGGGGCCTGAAATAGACACAGGTAAGTTATAAGTAATGACTTTGAGCAAAGTAATGTACAGCAGGAGGAAACCAGAGAACTCGGAGAAAACCGGCACCGTCAAAGCTCGCCGCACTCTGTCACATGAAGAATTGGTCCAACTGGGGTCAAACCCGGAACCTCAGAGGTGATAGGCATTAATGTTTCCACTGTGCCACTTTGACAGGCCACGATCATCGAACGCAGCCAGATGATAAGACAGGATGAGAGTTGTCACCTACCTTGCTTTGGCGACCTTTCTGAGGAGTTCTGGGGCACGTATGAGCTTGTCCAACGTTCGAACAATAGCCGCAAATTTGGGTCGGTGGCTTCGTTCCTTCTGCCAGCAGTCGAGCATCAGCTGATGAATTGCTTCGGGGCAATCCTGGAAAAGAGATACATGTAATTCAGGGTGTGAACACTTCAATTCAGGGGCCGGTTTCACAAAGAATCTTAAGTCAGTTTTGTTGACTTAAGCCTCAATTTACCTGGCTTAGGCCTAAGTCTGCAGTTCTCAAAAAANAGCAGTTGCCAATTATTCAGCCTATGTGTCACCGTGCAACTTGTTGCAATTCGTAGGTGAGCACAAGGGCCTTGGACCATTTCATTGAGGGGCCACCACACAGGTCTTGATACGGCCCATGATACTGTGTATCAGAAAAACGCGTCCAGCATCACTTGGTACACATACACCAGTGGCAGTTGGCCCACTTTCAACTTTTCAGGAAGTGATTTGAGCTGCTGACTAACTGGCAGGCCTAATATTTGAAGAAACAGGCCCAATATCTGTTCAGAATGATTTGTACAGACTCACCTTTTGTCTCCCGACAAGTAGAAATTAATCACACCAGGACCAGGTTGTTTGTCTCTTCACAGACTGGACAGAACAATCCTTCTAAAATGTCTGCCGTGCCGTGTCTGATCAAAGTGCACTATCAGATTCAGTATCAGATTCAATGAATCCTTTTGTAGGCCATTGATTCTCTAAGAGGATTCCTCGAAACCTACATATGTTGCGACCTGGCAGAGTGGGAAATAGGTTATCGAAAAAAAAAAACAATTATGTAGTTTTCAATGAGAGCCACCGAATGTGCACTGTTAAAACTAGAATAGGCCTACTGATTTTGAATGCGTGTAAAGAGAAAAATTACATTGCAACTCCTAGAGCCGGGAGAGCTGTAGGCTCTAATGGAAACCAATGATTATGTCTCATTAAAAAAATCTACCGTGAATTCCTCCAACCTGAGGGTCATGGGTTCAATTCCTGGTGGGACACGAAATGTTGACTTATTTTTTTCTCGCGAAGTTTTATCTTTATTTTATGCAGCCCATGCACATGTTCAAGTCCCTGATTGTTGTTATGCAATGCTTCAAAGTTTGTGGTAGAGAAAATGATCATTATTTCAACACTTACGAGCTGAACCAGGTCATTCTGGTGGTTGCCCTCGGTAACGCTGCACCCGACACCAGTCCTCATGACATCACATCATGTCCTACATCAACTCATCGGAGTCAATCTGGGTGAGGAAGACAGGCCTGCGTTCATTCACTCAGGAAGTTCAAACATGAGGAGGTAAGTGACATGTCAATGAATTTTCCGATGCCGACACTTTAATGCATTGCATAACAAACAACCCTGGCATTTTAGCCCTTGCACATGTCCCTCATGGTTGAATATCACCTCGGGTCTCTAAGCAGGAAAGTATGACCTATAGAGCTTGTGCAGATGACGTCATCACGGAAAAATCCGCCATCTTGACGGTCAAATTGACGTCAAATGACGTCGTTGCAGGCCTTGTCTTTTGAAAAGCGCAGGCGAGTGATAAATTGCTCACCTACTTCATCCCAGGCGAGTGATTTTCAGTGAAATGGATGAAATTAGGCCTACATACACTGTAAACTGCCCTTTCTGAGGTGAGCCTTTCTCTTCTAAGGTGAGTGGAAAACCACTCACCTAAAATCCATTTTAGGCGAGCTATGGTGTGGGCGAGTGATCGCTCGCCTTAAAAGACAAGGCCTGCGTTGTGGTGCAGTTTGTCGTCAGTGCAAGTGGAGTGTGTGCGTCTTCAACCATGACGCGATCTACATGTGGCGCACTTTCTCGTTGAAGTCTGGATGGTGGACCGCCAGTCAACAGTGACCTCATAATGAGCCACTGCACAAGCTCTATACGGTGGGCCCTCCCTTAACAGATGCCATATTCCACCATGTGTCATTGTGAGTGCACAAAGGATATCAATAAAATATCGGGGGGTTATCTTGATTTTTTACTCAAAAGTGAAAAAATAGACGTGTCCTTTGTGCTGTAGGCCCTTCTATTGACGTCTGTACATCCTGATTGTGCGACCGTGTGATACAATGATAGTGTTTCCATCTCTTGTGGCCACTCTGCCAACTCTGTCTCCTTGACGTGGATCTTTAATAATTTCCTGATATTGAGGGGTGGGTTGCTGTGATGTGACCGTACCATCTTGAAATTTATACAGATAAAGACGGAGAAATTGATCATTAATATCCGTGTACGAGATGACAAAAAACGGAACATCCCAAATAGTTACTGCTACACCCATCACATCAAACTCAGGCTTATATGACATTTTTTCAATTATTCCCAGTACTCCCGTGTCCTGTATCTCATAGAGAGCCATACATGTACATGTACTCTTCGACCCTCCATCAAAAATGAATTTCTCACCACATGATATCCTTCTGTGTTTGTTTATGTCGTCTGCATTTTCATCAATTCTTTTTGTATGCTTGACAGTGCCATCCTTGTCAGTAACTGTCACTGTGATTAGTGTCTCTTGCTCATCAGTGGTGCTTAGTATGACGTACTGATAGAGTAACGTGACTCCCAAGGAAATAGGATGACCGTCACTGATGATATCATGTAAGGAGGTGATGTTCCCTGTTTCTGGATCCAGCACCTGGATCCTACTGCCAGTTACATCAGCTCCATCACAGAGAAGGGCCAGTTTGTTATCAGGGGTGGTAGACATGTCATGGAAGGGTAGCACACCATCTCTTAGTGTTCGTTTCAGTAATCCAGGATGTTCATAATCATAGATATCAATGGCGGCTGACAGTCCCCCCTCTACGACTGGATGAGCAACTGCATAGGATTGTGGCCCAAGGGTTGCTACACATGGGATGAACATATCCTTGGAATCTGCTTGTATTGTATGGTGGAATATTTCCTTGACTTCGAAATCATCTTCCTTGTCTTTTTCCACATCTTTGACTATTTTCCCCAGACTTGGTACTTCTTGTGCTTGAAATCTGTAGTCTTCATCATATACTTTGTGGAGTTGATCACGATGATTTCTTCCTTCCACTTCAATTCCCATCTCTGCAGTTTGTTCCAGTTTCTTGTTCAGTGCCGAGAGCTTCTCAAGGTATACCATCTGGTGCTCAGTCTTGGAGAGAATCACTCTCGCTTGGTTTATTTGGACTTGTAACTTGTCCACCATCTCAGACACCTTTCCCAAGTCATCGTGAATGTCTCGAATGATCTGGTATTGCATCCTTACTTCTTGTTTCCTTTCCTCCTTCCATATGATGGCCCTGTCGATTACCTTCTGTGCCTGATCTTCAATTTGTTGTAACAGTATATCTTGTTTGTCAACCTGTGGTCCCATGGCATTCAACACGGTCAACTCTTGGTGTAGTTTTTGGAGTTCCCTGAGTTTTTTTTCTGTCTCATCCAGTGTGGTGTTTGTTTTCTCAACCTCTCTTCTTATTGTATCTCCAAATCTTTCAACCTTGTGATCCGCATGATTGATTGAAGCACAAATATAACATATGGGTCTCTCACAGGTTTGACAGAAGTTAATCAAGTTCCTATCATGCAAATCACATTTTGACGCTTTTTGGCGTGTTTTGCAAGCTATAGGTGTCAGAATATGATCACATGTTGCCAACGACGTCTTGTGCTTCTCTGAACAAGGTTGGCAGATTTTGAGGTGCTCGCACTCGGGACAAATGTTAACCGCTTTCACTTTCTCCTTGATCGTGTGGTTGCATATCTCACAGAAAACCTCGTCCCCTCCTTGGCTTTCTTCTTCGTTGGTAGCAGTGACCGTTTCTGCATCTAATTCTGTCAGTTGACCAAGGCCACCGATGAAATCTCTCAGGCCCTCTACCCCATTCCACGGACGTGGACAGTCAGAGCGACACGTTGGACACTGGAACACTTCCTCCTTGCCTTCTAGGACCTTGGACAAGCACTCGGGGCAGAAGCTGTGCTGGCATCTGCCAACCACCTTCAAGATGCGGGACTCGAAACACATTAGACATGTTGATGTATTGTCTGGTGTTGTTGATGCCATCTTTTCTTTGTCCACAACCTGAAACAAAAAAGGCCATGACGTTATATGTGCATGGGATGAATGCATTGCTTGTCAGTGTTTTCCTGTCTATAAACTTTGGTTCAGACCAACCCATCCAACAGTAACACTATGACAGTGGTCCAGTCTCCCCATATAGCAGTAACATGAGACTGGGCCAGTCTGCCCATATAGCAGTAACATGAGACATTGGGCCAGTCCCCCATATACATGTACATATAGCAGTAACGTGAGACATTGGTCCAGTCTGCCTATATAGCAGTATACATGTGACGTTGGTCCAGACTTACAATACATGTAGGTGCATCCACGATACCAACTAAAGTCTAGTCCTACCCATAGAGCAGTAAGATTCATCATTGAACCAGAGCAGTTACATGTATGATGTAATTGAGCAGTAACATGGGTAATCCAGAGTTATCGGGACCAGACGATAGGCCATGATAATTCTGTTGATGGTTATGAGTATTGAAGTAAGGGAAGGAGGCAAGAAATGTATTGTTGACGTTATTACTAAAAGGAAAAACGCTGTGTTGTATGAATTGCAAAATAGCTGTCCTGTCGGTGCAGTGCAGCTGTTGCCTGTAATCACAACTCGCTGCCGTCCAAAGGAACTTTTGTACAGAAGTACAAAGTTTCTTTGTACGCCAGCGAGTTGCGATTACAGACAACCGCTGCTATTTAATCCTCGCAGTAGACGTTGGCTTATCAGCGTGTCATTTTCATGTGTTTATAATTATTTCCACTGTGTGCCACTTCTGTTCTGACATGTCTGACCATGCTGATCAGGGATTCTAAAGTTCTACCAATTTGTTAAATCATGCCAAACTTGAGAGATTGGCTGACTTTATTGGAATGACGTCACTGATATTGTACACGTCATAGAAATGTGAGTTCTGTGCATTCTCCAGGGCAAAGAGCGGTGGTATTGGAGAGTGTACACAACTTTCGTGACGTTGCATTTCGTGCGTATCGATTTTTCATCGCTTTTTTTCACAAATATTCCAACTTTTTTTCTCAGAACAACGTCGCCGATCCTATTCTATGAAAATGAACTTTGTTTTGACTGCAAACAATACACATAAAGAAGCTCCCTTTGTTGATTTCTGGGCCTCAATCAGTTCCAATGCCTCCACCATAATCATGCGTTTAGGACTAAGCCACGTGACCTCACGATCCGCAATAGACCTCAAATGACATATCCCGCCTAGCGGCGGGTCCCGGGATCACTGCGTCCAGCCATCTTTACTTGCTAATCATTCAGCCAATATGTCAGCGTGCACAACGGCCATGGACCGTTTCATTGAGGGGACACCATACATGTACGTGTACAGGCTTTGTACAGTACATGTACATGTTGCACGGCATCCTTCGTTAATTCTGGAATACGGCCCATTGCCCATTGTGTGTATCAGAAAATCATGTCCAACACAATGTGGTAGGTACACCAGTGGCATTTGGCCCACTTTTAACTTTTCAGGAAGTGATTTGAGCTGACTGATTGACTGTGTAGGCCTAATATTTCAAGAAACAGGCCCAATATCTGTTCGAAATGATTTGTACAGACTCACCTTTTTATGTCTCACTTGAAATTTTGAATCGCACCAGATTTGTCTCCTCACAGACCCAGACTGTACATTCCTTCTAAAATGTCAGTTGTACTGTGTCTGATGAAAGTGCCGAGATTCAATGAATCCTTTTGTAGGCCATTGATTTTCTGAGAGGATTCCTCGAAACCTAGCGACCTGGAAATGTATGGGCAGTTATAACCGCAAAAAAAGACATTGTTGTAGTCATATTCTTTAGTTGTGGTGATCTTTGGTCGTAGTTAAGAAAGACATAAGGTGGCGCTGCAGTCGTCCACATGATCTCGTGTCATAGCTAAGAAAGACGTAAGGTGGCGCTGTATCATTCGTAACACTTCGGGTGTTTTCGTCATTGTTCGAGTGGACGACTGCAGCGCCACCTTACGTCTTTCTTAGCTATGACTAGAGATCACCACAATGACTAGAGAACTTAAATATGACTACAACAACGTCTTTATTTTGTAACATCTTTATTTGCGGTTATAACCGCCCATAGAAATGGCCAATGAAACCAGGGGATGGTGGGATGGTGACGCCTCTGCTTCTTTCAAAATTGTGAACACAACTGTAAACAGAGTAGGAAATAGGTTACGGTATCGAAAATATAGCAATTCTGTAGTTTTCAATGAGAGCCACCTAATGTGTACTGTTAAAACTACAATGAATCCTCCAACCTGAGGGTTGTGGGTTCAATTCTTGCTGGACACGAAATTTTGATTGTATTTTTTTTCTCACCTTGTTTTATCTTTTGCTCTTCAGCTGCGTTCACACGCCTAAAACGATTTGGAGTAGGTCCAAACCGATTCAGCACTGCCAAAGCGATTCAGCCGTTCGCACTCAAACCGTTTTCAAATCGCCATATCCAAAACACATCTGAAAGCGTTTTGGAATCGATTCAGCTGCAACGCTGTACCCGAATCGTTTTGACACTGGCATCTGAATGGACCAAGTCGATTCATCGAGATCGCATGACTTCGCACATGCGCAGATAGCTTCTGTTTTAGCCACAGGAGAGTGGGTTGTTTTGAAAGGATACAATTTTTGCATCTTCGTTTACAAAATTCCCGATTGTTTTCACAAAATGGTTGTGTGGAGACCTTTTACTGGTTGAGCTTGTACCGAGCATTTTTAATGGTGATCTGCACCTCTCCGGCATTGCTGCTATCTGATCATAGGTGGCGCTGAATTGCGCAAAACGCTTCGAGTATGAACAAGTTGAATCGCTTTGGCACAGTCTCAAAACGCTGTGATGGCGTGTGTGAATTCTCACTCCCAAATCGATCTATGCTGAAGCGTTTTCCGCAGGTCGCTTTGGGGAATGCGATTCAGATAAGATTTAGGTGAGAACACGGCTTTCTTTAATTCGGCCTGATTTGGTTATTTGCCAGCAGCTGTGTAGGAAAATTGCAAGAAAAACAGTCTTTTGTAGGCCTACTTCTGAAACTAACAGTGATTAGTGGATCGCCAATTTTCTCGTGTTTGGCAAAGTTTTCGGAAGTTTGTGCATAATATCTAGAAAATATCATTATAATGGTTTATTAAACGATAACCTCTGGAATCTGATCAAGAAATAGATATCTGCAACTTGTGCAGTTTAGCCCTTACTACAACTGTAGTTTCTCAATGGAATTCAATGGAAAGTGGCACTGTTCCAACTCATGCACATGTGCAAATCCCCGATGGTTGATATGCAATGCTTCAAATTTTGTGGCAGGGTAGAGAAAATGATCTATATGTATATTTCAGGACTCTGGACATGCAGCAATAAAACAAATCAGAGATGCTCACTGGGGGTCATACCCTGAGACCTGAAAACCCTCTCCACTCGTGTCCTATCCCGCCTTTCTTTCTCTTCGGGGTCCAATGGTTGAGTTGGTACTAACACGGAGTTTGTAATAGCGGGATTTAAATACATGTCCTCAAATTTTGGGAGCCAGATGGTGGGTTTGTAATATCCGGGAGTTCATAAAATCGAGGTTCGTAAGAGCGAGGGTGCACTGTATTATCAAAGATATTCAGTCAGTCATTTCACTTGGTGAATTATTGTCATCTCTAATAATTCCTTCAGATCCCTGGGCAAACCGTCAAGAAACGTTCTGTCATGCATCAGTGGGAACTTGAACGTCACGAGCTGAACCAGGTCATTCTGCTGGATGCCCTCGGTAACGTCACGAGCTGAACCAGGTCATTCTGCTGACTGCCCTCGGTAATGTCACGAGCTGAACCAGGTCATTCTGCTGGATGCCCTCGGTAACGTCATGAGCTGAACCAGGTCATTCTGTTGGATGCCCTTGGTAACGTCACGAGCTGAACCAGGTCATTCTGCTGGATGCCCTCGGTAAACGTCACGGGCTGAACCAGGTCATTCTGGTGGATGCCCTCGGTAACGTCACGGGCTGAACCAGGTCATTCTGGTGGATGCCCTCGGTAACGTCACGGGCTGAACCAGGTCATTCTACTGGATGCCCTCGGTAACGTCACGAGCTGAACCAGGTCATTCTGTTGGATGCCCTCGGTAACGTCACGAGCTGAACCAGGTCATTCTGCTGGATGCCCTCGGTAACACTGCACTCGACACCAGACCTCATGACATCACATCATGTCCTACATCAACTCATCGGAGTCGATCTGGGTGAGGAAGACAGGCGTTCATTCACTCAGGAAGTTCAAACATGAGGGGGTAAGTGACGTGTCAATGTATGAATTTTTCGATGCCGACACTTTGATGCATTGCATAACAACCCTGGCATTTTAGCCCTTGCACATGTCCCTGGTTGAATATCACCTCGGGTCTCTAAGCAGGAAAGTATGACCTATAGAGCTTGTGCAGATGACGTCATCACGGAAAAATCCGCCATCTTGACGGTCAAATGACGTTGTTGACACATGTGGTGCAGTTTGTCGTCAGCGCAAGTGGAGTGTGTGCGTCTTCAACCATGACGCGAGCTACATGTGGCGCACTTTGTTGTTGAAGTCCACATGGTGGACCGCCGGTCAACAGTGACCTCATAATGAGCCACTGCACAAGCTCTATACGGTGGGCCCTCCCTTAACAGATGCCATATTTCACCATGTGTCATTGTGAGTGCACAAAGGATATCAATAAAATACCAGGGGGTTATCTTGATTTTTTACTCAAAAGTGAAAAAATAGACATGTGTCCTTTGTGGGCCCTTCTATTGACATCTGTACACCCTGATTGTGTGACCGTGTGATACAGTGATAGTGTTTCCATCTCTTGTGGTAACCTTGGCGACACCATCTCCTCGACGTAGACCTGTAACAATTTTTTGTTCTTTAAGGGTGGGTTGCTGTGATGTGACTGTACCACCTTGAAATTTATTCAGATAAAGATTGAGAGATTGATCATTAGTGTTCTCGGACATGTCGACAAAAAATGGAGCATCCCAAATAGTTACTGCTGCACCCATCACATCAGACACAGAATAAGTAGACTTATTTGTTATTATTCCCAGTACCGGTACTCCCATGTCCTGTATCTCATAGAGAGCCACACTCTTCCACCCTGCAACAAAAATGAATTTCCAACCACATGATATCCTTCTGGGTTTTTTTATGCCATCTGTCTTTTCATCAATTCTATATGTACCCTTGACAGTCCCATCCCTGTCGGTAACTGTGATATTTGTCTGTTGCTGATCATTGGTCCACAGTATGACGTACTGGTACAGTAACGTGACTCCCAAGGAGACAGGATGACCGTCACTGATAATATCATGTGAGGAGGTGATGTTCCCAGTTTCTGGATCCAGCACCTGGATCCTACAACCAGTCCCATCAGCTCCATCACCGAGAAGGGCCAGTTTGTTATCAGGGGTGGTAGACATGTCATGGAAGGGTAGGACACCATCTCTTAGTGTGCGTTTCAATGTTCCAGGATGGTCATAATCGTAGATGTCAATGGCGGCTGTTAGTCCCCCCTCTACGACTGGATGAGCGACTGCATAGGATTGTGGTCCAAGGGTTGCTACACATGGGATGAACATATCTTCAGAATCTGCTGGTATTGTATGGTTGAATATTTCCTGGACCTTGAATTTCTTTCCCTTGTTTTTTTCCACATCTTCGACTATTCTCCCCAGACTCACTGGTATTTCTTCTGCTTGAAATCTGTAGTCGTCATCATATACTTTGTGGAGTTTATTACGATGATTTCTTCCTTCCACTTCAATTCCCATCTCTGCAGTTTGTTCCAATTTCCTCTTCAGCACGGAGAGCTTCTCAAGGTATACCATCTGGTGCTCAGTCTTGGAGAGAATCTCTCTCGCGTGGTTTATTTTGACTTTTAACTTGTCCACCATCTCAGACACCTTTCCCAAGTCATCCTGGATGTCACGAATGATCTGGTATTGCATCCTTACTTCTTGTTTCCTCTCCTCCTTCCATATGATGGCCGTGTCGATTACCTTCTGGGCCTGATCTTCAATTTGTTTTAACAGTATATCTTGCTTGTCAACCTGTGGTCCCATGGCATTCAACAGGGTCAACTCTTGCTGTTGTTTTTGGAGTTCCTTGAGTTTTTTTTCTGTCTCATCCAGTGTGGTGTTTGTTTTCTCAACCTCTCTTCTTATTGTATCTCCAAATTTTTCAACCTCGTGATCCCCGTGATCAGTCGAAATGCAAATATAACATATGGGTCTCTCACAGGTTTGACAGAAGTTAACCAAGTTCTTATCATGTAAATCACATTTTGACGCTTTTTGTCGTGTTTTGCTAGCTATAGGCGTCAGAATATGATCACATGTTGCCTTTGACGTCTTGTGCTTCTCTGAACAAGGTTGACAGAGTTTGAGGTGCTCGCACTCGTGACAAATGTTAACCGCTTTCACCTTCTCCTTCATCGTGTGGTTGCATACCTCACAGATAACCTCGTCCCCTCCTTGGCTTTCTTCTTCCTTTGTAGCAGCAGCTGTTTCTGCATCTATTTCTGTCAGTTGACCAAGGTCACCGATGAAATCTCTCAGGCCCTCTACCCCATTCCACGGACGTGGACAGTCAGAGCGACATGTTGGACACTGGAACACTTCTTCCTTGTCTTCTAGGACCTTGGACAAGCACTCGGCGCAGAAGCTGTGGTTACATCCGCCAACCACCTTCAAGATGCGGGACTCGAAACACATTAGACATGTTGATGTGTTGTCTGGCGTTGTTGATGCCATCTTTTCTTTGTCCACAACCTGAAACAAAAAGGCCATGACATGTATATGCATAGGATGAACGTATTGCTTGTCAGTATTTCCCTGTCTATAAACTTTGAACCAGATCAACCCATTGAACAGTAACACATAACAGTGGCCTAGTCTCCCCCCAGCCCAGGCAATAACATGAGACAATGGGCCAGACTGCCCATATAGCAGGAACAGGAACATGAGATGTTGGGCCAGTAGGCCTACGTCCCATTTAGCAGGAACATGAGAGTTGGCCCGCGTTGGTCAGGGTGACGAGGCTTGGATTAGCGTGAATAATGCAAGCTTTTCCAAGCTTTTTTTCACAGGGGGTACCATACTGACTAAAGTCTAGGCCTTCCCATAGAGCAGTAACATTCAATAGGAGCAGTCAGCCACGCTTATTGCCAAAAGATGGCAGCAAAGTTCTAGCGGACACAGCAAAATGCACATTGTTGGTGCTTGATCAAGAATGAGTGGGTCCGCTATATGCATTGAATTGGGCCGTAGTGACACCTATTGGTCAACTCGCTGACAGCTCCTATTCATTGAGCAGTAACATCAGTGAATCCAGCCATCTTGACTTGCCAGTCATTCAGCCAATGTACATGACCGTATGTCAGCGTGTGACTTGTCTCAGTTCAGGAAGTGATTTGAGCTGACTGACTGACTAACTGACAGGCCTAATATTTCAAGAAACAGGCCCGATATCTGTTTGAAATGATTTGTACAGACTCACCTTTATGTCTCCCGACAAGTAGAAATTAATCACACCAGGACCAACCACCAGCTTGTTTGTCTCTTCACAGATTGGACATCACAATCCTTCTAAAATGTCTGCTGGGCCGTGTCTGATCAAAGTGCACTATCAGATTCAGTATCAGATTCAATGAATCCTTTTGTAGGCCATTGATTCTCTGAGAGGATTCCTCAAAACTTAGCGACCTGGAAATGACCAGTGAACACAACTGCGAAAGAACAGATAAGGAAGTAGGTTATTGAAAAAAGTCATTTTGTATTTTTCAATGAGAGCCACCTACTGTGTACTGTTAAACCTACAATGAATCCTCCAACCTGATGGTTGTGGGTTCAATTCTTGGTAGGACACAAAATTTGATTGTACTTTTTTCTCACCTTGTTTTATCTTTTGCTCTTGTTTTTTTTTAAATTTTGGCCTGATTTGGTTCATTTATTGGCCAGCACTAGTAGGAAATTATCAATATCATAATTGTAAGAAAACGGTCTTTTTTACGTCTGAAACTGACAGTGATTGAGAGGATCGCCAGTTTTCTCGTGTTTGGCGAAGTTTTCAAAAGTCTGTGCATAATACTTAGAATCCAAAATACATAAGCTTATCTATTTTTGCTAGAAGTTATTATTATTATTATTATTTACAACATTTATATAGCGCCTGATGGTAAACACCATTCTAGGTGCTTTGCAAGTGATAAACAATGACAGAAGAACCAAAAGTTTAAAAATTAGTGAAAACAGTAGAGGGTAGCTAAAACATTGGTAGAAAGTAAAACAATAAGTAGAAAAATATTTCCTAAAAAGAAATGTTTTAAGATTACGTTGAAAACATTCAATTTTTGGCACTGAGCAGAGACTAGTTGGGAGCTGGTTCCATAGTTTTGGTCCGGTCACGGAAAAGGCCGAGGAGCCCACCACCCTCTGTGTCCGCACCTCTATACACATGCCCTTTGTGCTCGACCTGGAGTGTACACCTCAAGGCAGTCCGATAGGTACACATGTATCCTGGTGCAAGACCATTGAGACATTTTGTATACCATCAGACAAACCTTGTAGTGCAGGCGCGCCCTCAGGGGAAGCCAGTGGAGGGTACGCAGAACAGGGGTGATGTGGTCTCGTCTGCCCACTCCAGTGACGAGGCGGGCTGCTGAATTCTGAATAATTTTAAATTTCTGAAATTCTGAAGACGTTTAAATGATAAACTTTAATCAAAATAAAATAAAATTTAATCAAAAAGTGTGTACATTGGGTCGACGGTCTTTAACGTTAAGGTCGACCTCAAGTCTATCGTAAAACCATGATCGAGAACAGTAGGTTTAAGATAGGCCTTAACCCTTCAGCACTCAAAACGCCGTGGACACCCGCTTCAGATTTCCTCAAAACGCCCGTGGACGCCCAGAGACTTGTGCTGCCATCTGAGGGGAAAATAATAAACTAAAATATTTTCTACCTTAGCTGATTTTCTGAGCCGAACTGCACTTCTTGACATTGTTTCATTTTCCAAACCCTCTTGAGGAACAGATGGATAAAAAATTACGTAAGCTTGAGTGCTAAAGGGTTAATGTTGAGGATAGTTTCTCAATGGAAAGTGGCACTGTTCCAAACGTAGCAGCTCATGCACATGTGCAAATGAAAATGAAATGAAATGAAAATGAAAGAGATGAAAATGAAAGAGATTTAGAGTGCCAGACTCCACAGAAGTGATCAGTGACACTATTACATACTATGAGTGACCGGTGTAGCGAGCGAAGAGAGAGGTCTTCAGTCGGCGTGCGAACACCTTGGTGCTTTTAGTTGGACGCAGGTCAAATCCCTGATGGTTGTTATGCAATGCTTCAACGTTTGAGGTACATGTGAATTATTGTCATCTCTAATTCCTTCAGATCCCTGGGCAGACCGAAAGAAACATTCTGTCATGGACAAGTGGGAACTTTAACGTCACGAGCTGAACCAGGTATTCTGCTGGCTGCCCTCGGTAACGTCACGAGCTGAACCAGGTCATTTTGCTGGATGCCCTCGATAACGTCACGAGCTGAACCAGGTCATTCTGCTGGCTGCCCTCGGTAACGTCACGAGCTGAACCAGGTCATTCTGCTGGCTGCCCTCGGTAACGTCACGGGCTGAACCAGGTCATTCTGGTGGATGCCCTCGGTAACGTCACAAGCAGAACCAGGTCATTCTGCTGGATGCCCTCGGTAACGTCACGAGCTGAACCAGGTCATTCTGCTGGATGCCCTCAGTAACCCTGCACTCGACACCAGACCTCATGACATCACATCATGTCCTACATCAACTCATCGGAGTCAATCTGGGTGAGGAAGATAGGCGTTCAATCACTCAGGAAGTTCAAACATGAGGAGGTAAGTGACATGTCAATGAATTTTTCGATGCCGACACTTTGATGCATTTCATAACAACCCTGGCATTTTAGCCCTTGCACATGTCCCTCATGGTTGAATATCACCTCGGGTCTCTAACAGTCTAAGCAGGAAAGTATGACGTATAGAGCTTGTGCAGATGACGTCATCACGGAAAAATCCGCCATCTTGACGGTCAAATTGACGTCAAATGACATCGTTGAAACATGTGGTGCAGTTTGTCGTCAGCGCAAGTGGAGTGTGTGCGTCTTCAACCATGACGTGATCTACATGTGGCGCACTTTGTCGTTGAAGTCCGCATGGTGGACCGCCGGTCAACAGTGACCTCATAATGAGCCACTGCACAAGCTCTATACGGTGGGCCCTCCCTTAACAGATGCCATATTTCACCATGGGTCATTGTGAGTGCACAAAGGATATCAATAAAATACCGGGGGGTTATCTTGATTTTTTACTCAAAAGTGAAAAAATAGACATGTCCTTTGTGCTCTTGGCCCTTCTATTGACGTCTGTACACCCTGATTGTGCGACCGTGTGATACAATGATAGTGTTTCCATCTCTTGTGGCCACCCTGGCTACTCCATCTCCCCCATGTAGACCTCTAATAATTTTCTGAAGTTTACGGGTGGGTGACTGCAATGTGACAGTACCATCTTGAAATTTATTCAGATAAAGTCTGAAAGACACAGTCTCCAAGTCAACAAAAAAGGGAACATCCCAAATAGTTGCTGCTACGCCTGTCACTTCATACTCAGCATTTTGCTTAAAATTTGTTATCATTATCAGTTCTCCTGTGTCCCGTATCTCATAGACAGCCACTCTCGCCGACCCTCCAACAAAAACGAATTTCACACCACATGATATCCTTCTGGGTTTGTTTATGTCGTCTGCATTTTCATCGATTCTATATGTATGCTTGACAGTCCCATCCTTGTCGGTAACTGTGATTTCTGTCTGTTGCTCATCAATGGACTCAAGAATGACATACTGATAGAGTAACGTGACTCCCAAGGAAATAGGATGACCGTCACTGATAACATCATATGAGGAGGTGATGTTCCCTGTTTCTGGATCCATCACCTGGATCCTACAGCCAGTTCCATCAGCTCCATCGCAGAGAAGGGCCAGTTTGTTATCAGGGGTGGTAGACATGTCATGGAAGGGTAGGACGCCATCTCTTAGTGTGCGTTTCAGTAATCCAGGATGTTCATAATCATAGATGTCAATGGCGGCTGACAGTCCCCCTTCTACGACTGGATGAGCAACTGCATAGGATTGTGTTCCAAGCATGCCAAGGGTTGCTACACATGGGATGAACATATCTGTGGAATATCCTTGTTTTGTGTGGTTGAATATTTCCTTGACTTTGAAATTATCTTGCTTGCTTTTTTCCACATCTTTGACTATTTTCCCCAGACTCACTGGTACTTCTTCTGCTTGAAATCTGTAGTCGTCATCATATACTTTGTGGAGTTTATTACGATGATTTCTTCCTTCCACTTCAATTCCCATCTCTGCAGTTTGTTCCAATTTCCTCTTCAGCACGGAGAGCTTCTCAAGGTATACCATCTGGTGCTCAGTCTTGGAGAGAATCTCTCTCGCTTGGTTTATTTGGACTCGTAACTTGTCCACAATCTCAGACACCTTTCCCAAGTCATCCTGAATGTCTCGAATGATCTGGTATTGCATCCTTACTTCTTGTTTCCTCTCCTCCTTCCATATGATGGCCCTGTCGATTACCTTCTGGGCCTGATCTTCAATTTGTTGTAACAGTATATCTTGCTTGTCAACGTGTGGTCCCATGGCATTCAACAGGGTCAACTCTTGCTGCAGATTTTGGAGTTCCTTGAGTTTATTTTCTGTCTCATCCAGTGCGGTGTTTGTTTTCTCAACTTCCTTTCTTATTGTATCTCCAAATTTTTCAACGTCATGATCGCTGTGATTGGCCGAAATGCAAATATAACATACGGGTATCTTACAGGTTTGACAGAAGTTAACCAAGTTCCTATCATGCAAATCACATTTTGACGCTTTTTGTCGTGTTTTGCTAACTATAGGTGTCAAAATATGATCACATGTTGCCTTCGACGTCTTGTGCTTCTCTGAACAAGGTTGACAGATTTTGAGGTGCTCGCACACGGGACAAATGTTAACTGCTTTCACTTTCTCCTCGATCTTATGGATGCATATCTCACAGATAACCTCGTCCCCTCCTTGGCTTTCTTCTTCCTTCGTAGCAGCAGCTGCTTCTGCATCTAATTCTGTCAGTTGACCAAGGTCACCGATGAAATCTCTCAGACCCTCTACCCCATTCCACGGACGTGGACAGTCAGAGCGACACGTCGGACACTGGAACACTTCTTCCTTGCCTTCTAGGACCTTGGACAAGCACTCGGCGCAGAAGCTGTGGTTACATCTGCCAACCACCTTCAAGATGCGGGACTCGTAACACATTAGACATGTTGATGTGTTGTCTGGCGTTGTTGATGCCATCTTCTCTCTGTCCACAACCTGAAACAAAAAGGCCATGATGTTATATGTGCATGGGATGAATGCACTGCTTGTCAGTATTTTCCTGTCTATAAACTTTGAACCAGATCAACCCATCGAAGAGTAACACAAAAATGGTTCAGTCTGCCCATATAGCAATAACATGAGACAATGGGCCAGTCTGCCCATATGGCGGTGACCTGAGACAGGTGCAGTCTCCCCATATAGCAATAATATGAGACATTGGGCCAGTCTACCCATATAGCAATAATATGAGACATTGGGCCAGTCTGCCCATATACATGTATAGCAGGAACATGAGAGTTGGTCCGCATTGGGCCAGGTGCACCCACGAGTTTCTGGTAATGTACCATACTGACATGACTGACTAAAGTGTAGGCCTTCCCATAGAGCAGTAACATTCAATTGAGCAATAATAACATGGGTGAATCCAGCCATCTTGACTTGCCAGTCATTCATCTGATACACTGTTGTATGTCAGCCTGCAACTTGTCTCAGTTCAGGAAGTGATTTGAGCTGACTGACTGACTATAGCCCTAAAGGCCCGTGTACACTATCAACATTTCAAGACACATGTCGGGACACATGTGTCCGACACAGATGGAAACAGAAATTTTGCCCCTGTATACACTAGACACATGTCGGGACACATGTTGCTAAAATATTTTTGCCCTGTACACACTGTCAACATTTCAAGCAACACGGTGTGCCCGACACATGTGTCCTGAAATGTTGATAGTGTACACGGGCCTTTATACATGTATTTCAAATCAAGAAACAGGCCCAATATCTGTTCGAAATGATTTGTACCGACTCACCTTTATGTCTGCCTACACCTAGAAGTAGAAATTAATCACATCAGGACGAGGTTGTTTGTCTCTTCACAGACTGGACAGAACAAGCCTTCTAAAATGTCTGCTGTGCCGTGTCTGATCAAAGTGCACTATCAGATTCAATGAATCCGTCTGTGGGCCATTGATTTTCTGAGAGAATGCCTCGAAACCTAGCAACCTGGCAATGGCCAATATAATAACACAATTGTTAACAGAGTTAATGTAGGAAATACATGTAGGTTATCGAAAAAAAGCAGTTTTGTAGTTTTCAATGAGAGCCACCGAATGTGTACTGTTAAAACTAGAATAGGCCTACTGATTTTGAATGCCTGTAAAGAGAAAAATTACATTGCAACACCTCGAGCCGGGAGAGCTGTTGGCTCTAAATGGAAACCAATGATTACATGTATGTCTCATTAAAAAAATCTACCGTGAATTCCTCCAACCTGAGGGTTCTGGGTTCAATTCCTGGTGGGACACGAAATTTTGACTTATTTTTTTCTCGCGAAGTTTTATCTTTATCTTATGCAGCTCATGCACATGTTCAAGTCCCTGATCAGACACTCATGCTGATGGTTGTTATGCAATGCTTCAAAGTTTGTGGTAGAGAAAATGATCTATATTTCAACACACTGGACATGCAACAATAAAACAAATCAGAGCTGCTCCCTGGGGTCATACCCTGAGCCTGAAAACCCTCTGCACTCGTGTCCTACCCCGCCATTCTTTCTCTTTTCAGGTGGCAATGAAAATACTGCACTCAGCCGTCAATGACGAGTCTGATGTCGTGCGTTATGAGGCTGGTCTCATGTTACAGGCCCACCCGAAGGCTCATCATCATCTCCTGAGGGACCTGGGTGAGTAGGTGAGGAGTGGTGACCTCTCATTCCAGGCACCTCTCTTCAGAGGGACATCTGTTGTACCGTAATTAACCCAGTATTCCCTCTCTGCCATTGCTGGACTAGGCCCTGGACTGGGAGTTCTGAAGTAAAATGTAGAACTGACAAAAATGGTTGTGGCCATAACTTCTTTCATGATACATGAAACCATTGAGTGTGTCAAAGAGAGTCACCCACTGTCACACTTGGCACATGCGTATTGGGTCCTACTGGGAATCGAACTCGGGACTTCAGAGGTGACAGGTGGTAGACGTATCCACTGCACCACCCTGACAGCCCAATCTGTTCCTGTGTTCACAGGCAAAATGACGTACATACGGCGGACGTACAGCTACTTTTATATCCGCCGTATAGTACAATGGATCATCCTCTGGACGTCCGGTGTACGTATGGCTTACGTGCGGAAAAATATGTCCGCCGAGTATATGCCGTACGTATGGCATACGTATGGCATATATATGCCATATATACGCATATATACGTACGGAATATATACACCATATATCCCACGTACATATCGACGTACATACAAATTGAATCTAGCTACTTTTATATACGGTATATATACGCGACCAGGACTGGTGGACGTACGCCGTATATACGCCATACGTCCGCCAGATGTACGTCATTTTCCCTGTGTATACACTGCCAACTATTCACTTACCATATCTTCCCTTGTAGGAGATATCAGCTAAGGCATCGTTGTCAATCCCTGAACCAGAATTGTCGCCATCGACGCCACTTCCAAAGAAACAGGCAACCAGAATATCTCAATCCCACGACACCTCGCACAAAAGTGCGTTTATCGAGAAGACCGTTCAAATTCAACCACATTAACCATACGTCAGTATTTAGCTAGGACATTGAGCTTTCCATTAGTGTAATTTATTTTGGAATAATGCAAACGAGCGAAGAGAAATCGTTTAAGAAATTTCGTCCTCCGCACAGAATTGGAGGTCACTTGGAGTAGAGCGTTGTTAAAAACATCGCCATAACGCCATAAATACTTGCCTGCATAAAACCAGCAAAACTGAATGGCTGGAGAAACTCAATCTCCAATCTGTATTAATTTCATACATCGGCATGGTATTCCAAGTTTTTGTACGCAGTTTGAACAACAGTAGGTAACGATTCTCGCAGACATATACCTGGTTCCTTGGCGGTCGACGTGGCGCTGACTGACGATTCGACCAGTCAGCGCCACCGTCGGAGCCCATGGAACCAGTAGG
>NMRB01000386.1:102748-140871 GCA_002633025.1 Notospermus geniculatus | reverse complement strand
GTGCGCTCATGCGGAACGTTAATAACTTTGTAGTTTTACGCAGACTTATTAACGTTCCGCATGAGCGCATGCGATTAACCCAGAAAAAGTAACATTTTTAAGACGTCTTAAAAAATGTAACTTGTTTGGGGTTATTCGCGTGCGCTCATGCGGAACGTTAATAAATTTGTAGTTTTATGCAGACTTATTAACGTTCCGCATGAGCGCACGCGATTAACCCAGAAAAAGTAACATTTTTAAGACGTCTTAAAAAATGTCACTTGTTTGGGGTTATTCGCGTGCGCTCATGCGGAACGTTAATAAGTCTGCGTAAAAATACAAAGTTATTAACGTTCCGCATGAGCGCACGCGAATAACCCAAAAAAACCTGACATTTTTAGCAAATAGCTTGGAAAAATTACAAAAACAATGGTCGTACAGTTTATACATTTTTATTAGATAAATTTTTGTTTTTAACAAAAACTTGTAAAACTTAATGCAATACATTCGTTACAATAATTTCCATCGTAGGGGTTTACATGAATTTTTTGTCAATTTCTTTGAAGTAAACCGTGAAATTTTCACGTGCGTTTTATTTTCGCGGTTTTCGCACTCGAGGGTCAAAACGCGAACGTAAATCGCGCGAAAATCATTGGTTCTTGAGGTTTCATGAAGCTGAAGGGTTCTAATCGCGAAAAATTATTCTTAGCGAATTCGTAGACCCCAAAAATCGCGAGCATTTAGCGCCGCGAAAATTTCACGGTTTACAGTAATCGTTTTTTACCAAAGTGTGCCACAAAAATCACCTAAGTATTTGGCCACTGTAAGTATGAGATCAATTTCTATGTTTTTGGTCAAGTGTTAGGCTTAAATGACATTTTGAGATCCTGTATCTTTAAATATGTGGAGTTGGAACAGCAAATTTGCAATGATAAATAGAGACATGTGGTATACAGACTACCAATACTATATCAAGACTTAAAGTTACTGTAAAGCAAGATAATTCGCGGCTGGAAATTTCCGCGAATCAAGAATGATAGACATATTCGTGGCAGGATATTTTCGCAAATCTCTGCCATTTTTTTCAGTTTTTTTTCACAGACCGTATTTATCACTTGCGTGTACTCATTTCGCAACAGGAAATTTTCGCGACTCATACACTCTCGCGAAATTCGCAAAAATTTCCTGCACGCGAAATTTTCCTGCTTTACAGTAATGAAAATTTAAAAGTCTGTGCACTTTTTATTGGAACACAAGTTAAACTGGAAGTGATATTCGCCTGTTCTTAATAACATGGGTACCAAGGAGCTATGTCCGTTGAGCTGTACTCGTAACATTTATAACACGGTGATAACGAACACAGGTGATTTTTGTTGCACTTGACCACAAACATAGTTGGCATAATATAACCAGAAACATCGTTGGCATAATAAAACCAAAGACAGTTGGCATAAGACCTCAAACACAGTTGGCATAATAAAACTGACTTCCTTTTTGGCAAGAGCAAGTCCAGAGAATTCGCACACACATTATATTGCTCCTGAACAGACATCCCAATGCCCAATTTCGTGCTTATCGGAAAGTCTCTTGATATATTGCTTCTGTTGATGTGAATTTCTGGACTTGACATCACCAAATGCCAACATTTCATTTACAAAGACGATACTAGATCTGGGCCTATACAGATTGAGTTCAGGATTGTTGGTGATTTGGGGTTTCGCCGACCTCTGAAGGTAATACCAAAGAGAAGGCGAGCACAAAAATCGACACACAATATGATAAAGTATATAAAGTCAATTTCCAGAATATTTAGCAAATTTTCGACCCCAACCGGGGTCTTCTTCAGGCTGGAACTTTACAATCTGAAACTCTAGAATTTCAGATTGTAAAGTTCCAGCCTGAAGAAGACCCCGGTTGGGGTAGAAAATTTGCTAAATATTCTGGAAATTGACTCTGAAGGTAATAGACGTCATCAAATACTGTGTATGCAATCATCTAGGCAGAAGATCTGGTGGCCATCATGATGAGGTTTCAAGACAGGATGATCTAATGGCCTAACAATTAAAATCCATTAACAGTAGACTTCAAGCTTAACTCATCTGCTCCCAGAGTCCAGCAGACGACATCTTCTGTCAAAGTTTTCTCACACCCTATAGTACTGACTGAAAAATATTTGAAGAAAGGTTGTTCTTATAAACCGTCTAAAGAAAGTTTCTTCAAATTTTTTCCAGTTTGTTTCCAAGGTTTTTGGAAATCCTATGGTGCTGATTGAAAAACATTTGAAGAAACGTTGTTCTTATCAACCGTCTAAAGAAAGTTTCTTCAAATTTTTTCCAATTTGTTTCCAAGGTTTTTGGAAAACTTCAACAGAAGATAGTGCCTGCTCAAACCTGGCAGCAGACGAGTTGAGCACCACTCCACAAAGTTTTCGCAACAGTTGGCTCTCTATGGGCAACTCAGCCGTAGAAAATGATTGGTTGTTCGTGGTCTCGACGCAAATCAAGCAGAAACCAACAATTATGAATTGCCCACTGAGAGCCAACTCGCAGAAGAGAACTCTCACACTGAGGAGTGCCTTCGAAGGGCATTTCAATCTATAAGGCGATTCTCACATCTTTTCTCCAAGTTTATAGACAGGAATTCTGGATTTTGGGGCAAATTCCTTCGAAATCGGGATGATGACGGAGGAGTGACAGTTTACACACCAACTTCCAAAAAGAAACGACCGAAAACCAGACAGGATTGCTTGCAATCACCGTCATTTGAAAGAACTAAACATTCACACCTGTACAGCATTCAAAGTCTGACATTTGCCGTCAAAATGTTTAAATTTGAAGAACTTGAATCCATTCCCGCCCGGTCTTAAAAAATTATCTTGGATAAAATGGACTCACTTTCTTCACAATGTCTTATTCTCACCTCTATACACACTTAAATTCATTTATCTAAATTTTTATGATATACTCGAAAACAAATTCCTACTCAGGCTTAGCTCACTTGAGTAGTAATATAACTCAGTACTATTTACAAAGATCAGCTGTTTAACCTTCGGAGCCCAGACGCCAGGCAGAGAAGGCCAAGTCAGAAATATCCTATTATTTTAAATCTTTACTAAGGCGTATATACCCCTGGTTGAAATCTCGTCAGCTCAGCTTCATGAAGTTGTGCCCTAAGTGGTTTTGATATATTTAGCAATTTGCATAGCTATTCATAACTACAGGGTGGCCGAGAAGATGTATCCTTCATACAACAGCATTTCAATTTGATTTACCTTTTGTTTGAGGGACATTTTCTTTGGGCCACCCTGTATATCGCAGGAAGAGAAATATTAGGTGGCAATTGCTATTTCCGGACTGTTGATAATGAAAATGAAAAATATTTTGCCATCCTAACAGATGTAATATTGTACCTAGAAATTCCCTTGGTAAATTTCGATACCAAGTTGAAATGATTGGATATTTCTGACTTGGTCTCAAGCCAAAACCTCTAGGTTTGACAAGTTACACATATATTTTACAATATTCGATAATTTACAAGAGAAGCATAGGTTGCCAGGAGATTCGTTAATAAAACAAAGCACATCATATAGAATTTACAAGTTCACGCACAACACAAGAAAACTCGGAACAGTTCGAAAATCACACAAGAAAAACTCGAACAGTTCGAAACTCCAAACGAACTCTACATAAATGCATCAGTATTCAGACAGGGTCCATGACGTGCACACGTCTTGTAGGCCTACTCTAAGCAGCTGTGATGATAATCATATACGCTTTAGTGTGCGTGCTACAGAAGTTGCGTAAATGAACTCAAGTTCAACAGAGTCTTTAGCATTCTTGAGTACCGGTATCGACCTCAAGTTTCTGCAATAGGTAGGTCCTGGTTGTATGAAACCTCAGTTGTCAGCAAAATTGAGTCCAATACAGAGGTATTGGACTCAATTTTGCTGACAACTGAGGTTTCATACTCCAGAATGGTCAGACATCATGAAATCAACTCAGACTATACACATTTCACAAAAAAAATCACCCAAAATAATTGAAGAGGACATAATTCCACTCCATGGTGTGCACACTTGCGTATCAGGAATTGTAAGAAAATTTTCCATCACTGGACTACAAAGTATATTTATATGACCAATAAGCTACCGGTACACCTATTGGAGGTGGGCAATATGGTATGCCTCCTATTGGAGGCGGGCAATATGCTACACCTCCTATTGGAGGCGGGCAATATGCTACACCTCCCTATTGGAGGCAGGCAATATGCTACGCCTCCTATTGGAGGCGGGCATATGAAAACTTGAAAAGCAGGGAGGAAGCTGGAGAGGGGAGAGGAATTTTTCCCTTTCTCTGCCCTCTAACAACAAATATACTTTAATTACGGGTGCAAGAAATATGCGATAGAAAAATAGTGCCAAAATTCTACCTTGGTGGAGCAACTAATGGCTCTTGATTATGACCAAATTTTGTGCATGTCAAATGTGAGGAAGTATTTCTTCTGCAGTTCATCTAAGGCACTAGACATTGTCATGGGGCTATCCCATTAAACTTATCCGTGAGTCCGCCCTAAACCCAGTAGACGTGAGAGGTGTTTGGAGCCAACATCTCGACGCTACCAACGCCATGCACTCGGTGCACTCCGCGGCTATAAGCAACTTGTGCTGGGACCTGCTTGGTAGAAGCATTGGGAGTATCAACAGATACACATGGATCTGTATTGTCTTTAACACAGTTCCATGTCCCAGTCCCTATCCAATTCCACCCCTCACCTGGTTTCCTCATTGGGGTCATGATTGATATACATGTGTAGCAACACATCTATATCAGGAGGGAGCTTTGAATGATGACTGAATGAGTTACTTCACCTACTCAAACCTCGCTGAAACTTCCAATGATGAAAGGCCGTTCTATTATATTTTCAATGCACCCCAAAAAGGAGTCGCATCAATATTGAAATATAATTGAAAGGTCTGAACCCATCATTGCAAGCCGCCTCCTATATCAAGCCGATTTCACCAGGCTGCCTACCGTCTTAGGTATCCACTCTACGGCCCGAAGGAAGTTTCTGACAATGCCCAAGCCTCTCCACAGACTAACTGACACACCTGTAGCCAGGGAGAAGAAATCTCCCCATCTTTGAACATTTTTAACTTTCTCTCTGGTACATGGGTAATGCTCAATCTCACTTTGCACTCGGCTGAGCTGAGCTCTGTCATTTAACCAATATTGGAAAGCTTTAAGTCAGGCTTTCTCCCTGTTTTCACAACACAATGCAACGTGGGCGTTGCCTGGGGCGAGAGTGCGTCACTCGTTTGATACCCCGCAGGCCAATAAAACACGATTCATCGCCACTCTTGCCGCCAGGTGGGAGACGAATCTAAAAAGAGGTGAAAAGTCTTGGACAGTTTTCTTCTTCAAAAGAAAATATAGAATTAATACTCAACAGATTTCAATAAGAAATGGAATTCATTCTCGTCTTTTTCAAATCCAACTTGGGAATGAAAATTAAAGAATACTCATTGGACATTTCAACAAGAAATGGAATTCATCTTCTTGTTTTCAAATTTAAAAGTCGAAGTAAACCCTGTTGTCTATGTCACATCAAGTTTACCATGAACACCCCATGAGGAATTTTCAGAAAGAAATGAGCTGTTTTTATGAAATGATAGTTCATTCTTGACACAATAATGGAACTGTATGTCATTATTGAAAACAGATTTCTCCAGGTGTCCATGGAAACTGAGTTAATGCAAATACTATTTACGGTTGATTGTTCAATCTTTAGGTGATGAAATTTGATTGTGCAATCTTTAGGCAATGAAATATGAATAAAACCCCGCGTAGTAAAAATCTGTAGCGGATTAGCTTATAGTTGATCACAAACTCTGTAGGACAAAAAGTTCACAAGGTGGAATACTTCCACAAAGAAATTCTGTCTTTGAGTAAGTAGTTTACACACTGGTTCATCACAAACTTTGACTACATTGCAGAAAATAGTTGTAAAGAAGAGAAAAATTTACTGCTTCATAAAGTTGTAAACTTAGGAGAATACTCATTGTACATTTCAATTAGAAATGGAATTCATCTTCTTGTTTTCAAAATCATGTTGCGGAATCATCTTTCTTCACAAGAAAAATTTGTGCTGTAGAATTTCTAGGTTTACGAGAAAAGTTCATGCAGTAGAATACTCGAGCTTCATGAGAAAAATTCATGTTTTGGAATATCTGGCTTCGTGAGCGAAGTACGTGCGTCAAAATAGGTGGTTTAGTTTAAGACAAGCTGTTGGCACACTGCTAAATGACGAATTCCAAACAAAGCTTTGATAAAATTTTGGACAACAAAATCTCACACGGCTGATGAATAGCCTCGTTACATGATAGCACAACAACACAAAAGGAGAGACCTAAAATGATACCAGTAAATCTAAAATAATATCAGTAAAGTGGATGTCACTGCTAAAAAGCTGCTCTGAGAACAGGTTGTGAGAAAAGGTTCTTAAAGACACAGTGAACTCATGAATTTGCAACTCGGTACATGTATGATATCATGAAATGACATCATTTCACTGATAAGAAATTGCTCTTAAAGGTGTACAGAGCTCATGAACTTGCAACTGGGAGCATTATTGCCAACAATGTACCCTTTTAGAGGTGATGCCATCGTCACCTATAGGAGCAAAATTGCCGTTGCCTCGCCTGTGACGTTCACATCATTTTTGCCAAAAATGCCGGACAGAATTCATTCAGTGATTTTGAAAATCAAGAGGTTGCTTTTCTCAAACACGTTCACAGACAACTAATACATAAAGTAATAAATGGAAGCTTGCAGTTTACATAAAATGCCGACCATAAAAATGCCAGAAGCAGCTCTGCAGAGACACACGATTTTGACAAGATGTTCACAAACTCATGTTTTAGGCCTAGTTGCGTGAATAAGCAGAATTTGACCCAAGTTCTACCCTATCAAAGTCTGTAAATCCTGAAAAGCACACTTGCTCTTTTTAAGGTGAATCTGAGGACATTAACGCACAATATTTATTATTTATACTGAACGTAAAATTTGCATAGGATTTAAATATCCATTAACTGAACAAGAACCGGTTTTACGAAAAATAATCACTCGTATATACGTCTTTGTTGAATTATTCACAAAATCAGCAGAAGTTTTTCTTTGTTGCCATGACAACCCCACCCATTTGAGTCGAGTAATGACTCAAGTGTTCAATTTCATGGTGAAAACTGACCTTGAGGTAAAGTCACTAATGTATGGTCTTTCAAAATGACCTTGACCCAAAAAAGGGCAAATTCATAGTAATACAGCAATGTCAGCGAAATAATATGGGGTTAAAACTTGACCTTGGACTGCAATACATTGAGAAGGCCTTGACTTCAAGGTCACACCGTCTCCTTTATCATCATGACCTTCACATCTGACCTTTCCCCAAGGTCACCTACAAAATCATCCATGAAATTTACTACTACCAGTAGTAGTTTCTCTTAATCAAGAAAATATGGCCTTGCGGCATTTTGACAGATTGTGGCTCACAGAAGGGAGACAAACACAAACATGGAAAGACTCAAGTCTGGTTTGCGTGCCTCCAAAATAAATTAACATATTTACATTTATACAGTTACGATTTTACCCTCAATATCAGCGGAATGGGAACCAATATATCTTCATNACATCATGACCATGCATGCATGATGACGTTGATGTTCATCCACCCGAAGTCTCCCCGTCCAGAACTTTGGCCAAAGTGGTAGGCAATGCATGAATGTGGCTTCGTTTAGGCCTAGGTGGGCGTTTGCTTTGAGAATCTGCCATTTTGAGTGTTTACACTGGTGACCATGGTGACCGGATCATGTGACTCGTCATGTGATTCATTTCTGCATGGCTTAAGTCACAGGCTACTGACTTAGCTAAGTCAGACTTTAGTCGCTTTGTGAAATGGGCCTAAGTCAGTGTCTTGGCTTAGCCAAAAATAGTGACTTAAGCCTACTGACTTAAGATTCTTTGTGAAACCGGCCCCAGGAATAAGCCCTTTCATTTCAGCTGAGATTCCTTCTCTAATGGAATCATATTGAACCACCAAGCTTTAAAACCACTATGCCTTCATTCTCCACGTTTTCCACCGTGAGAGACCATAGCCCGAAGATAAAGTGACCGGAGCCCTTGATATTTCAAGGCTAAGGCCCGTATTTTAGAAGCCTCCCTAACTCTACGGTCCACTTAAGCTTTTCGTATTTTGCCCTGCAAACAATAGCTAAAGGTACATGTAAACCTTAGAGTTAAGGAAGCTTCTAGAATAGGGCCCTATGAGAAATACATCAAGACCTACCATTGGAGGAGGAAGTCTGTAACCCTTCTCAACCGCCTTGATCACGTCCTGGTTAGACCAGTTCCAATACGGCCGCTCTCCGTACGACATCACTTCCCACATGACAACAGAGTATGACCAGACGTCGGATGCTGAAGTGAACTTCCTGTACGCGATTGCTTCTGGTGCGGTCCATCTGACGGGGATCTTTCCACCCTGAAATAGAGATATTTACATGTGACCTTGACACTCACATGTGACCTTGACACTCACATGTGACCTTGATTGAAAATACTTGTTCCCAGGATTTATTGTTTTCCTCCATCAGTAACAAATCAGTCAGTATACTTGGCAAACGTACCATGGGATTCAACTTGGCCACATTTTGTGTAGCTTGAGATGGCCTCTTCCGTACGTACCAGGGCCAGTAATGCTACGGCTTTGGCCCTGATGGAAAAAATTAATACAAAATTTTGGTGGAGATTTTCAGGGATGCCGGACTGGTGTCATCTCTGAAGTTCCGGGTTCGATCCCGGGTCAGACCCACTCCTCAAGAGATAGGAGCCGACTCTCTCAGACAGTACAGGTTTTCTATGGGCACTCCAGTTTCCTCCTACTGTACCCATGGATACAATGGATAGAATAGAACGTACCTTGGTTGTGTAAGCACCATCGGTTGTGTCACTCTCAATCTCACGCGAGAGACCAAAGTCGGCGACTTTGCATACGAGGTTTTCATTGACGAGGATGTTACGAGCAGCGAGATCCTGGAGAGAGAAACAATGTAATCCTTTAGATAACTACAGAGGATCACTTTAACCCTTTCAGAGCTAGTGGCAATTTTGTCAAGAACAGACCCTGTCACATAGGTATTCATTGGAAAGTGCTCATTGAGAGCTTTCCAATGAATACCTATGTGATGGGGTTTTGCTACCGGTACTTTTCAGACTTTTTTACGCATTTTCAAATTTTACAGCTGGCACTCGGCTCTTGTTGACATATTTTGACTGTTTTCTACTGCTTACCCTATGAACATATCCCATCTCCGAGAGGTACTTCATTCCGGAGGCGATTCCACGCAGCATACCCGTCAGCTGCATGACGGTGAATTTCCCATCGTTGTTCCTGAGGAATGTGTCCAGTGAGCCGTTCTCCATGTACTCGGTCACGATCATGATTGGGTTTGCTGGAGAAACAAAAGAGGGCGCTATTTAGTAACACAATGGTAATGGCACTGGCATCACAAGCACAGATCCAAGGGGTCCATGCCCTTGCTCTCTGCAACAATTTTTTTGTCAGGCTTGGACAGAAATTACACTAGAACATCTCAGAACATTTAGATTTTTTCTGGGGGATGCCACCCCTTGGCACACTGTTTGTTGCCACTCCGCACCCTGCAAATATGGCTCCTCCCCTGCACCAGAAAAGAGATTGGCCACAGGAACAGGAACAAGTCAGGGTCAGAATGATTAATGAAGGTCAGTCAATGAAGGTCAAATGACCAGTCAAGGTCAATTGATCAAGTCTGAAATAAACTTGTAAATGGATGGAGGAAATCGACTTACTCTTCGTGACGACTCCTTCCAGGTATATCACATTGGCGTCCTCAAACTGTCCCATGATGCTCGCCTCCGTCAAGAAATCAAGACGGTTTTTCTCCGAGGCGCCAGGCTTCAAGGTCTTGATCGCCACCGACATTTCCATTTTTCCAGGGATACGCAACTTGCCCTTGCAGACGTCACCAAATTCGCCGCCGCCAATGACGGATTCGATTGTGATGTGGGATGCGTCGATTTCTTTCGTGAATTCACGCACGGCTTGGTTTGGGTCCTCGTAAGTGTGCGGGTCGATGTACGTGCGCACGGAACCGGGGTGGGTGAAGAGAGGGACGGTCACTGCAAGATAGGAAGAGGTCATGGTCAGAATGAAGGTCAAGATCGGTCAAGGTCAAATGACCAGTCAACGTCAAATGATCATATAAGGTCAAATGTGCAGACAAGATCAAATGTTGACAAGGTCAAATGCGGTCAAGGTTGAATGATTAGTCAAGGTCAAATGACCAGTCAAGGTCAAATGATCAGTGAAGGTCAACAGCTTCAATGCATTCCAACCAAACTAAAGACAAATGCACAGAAATTTGCATAGCTGACAGTAGGATTCAATTACTTTACAATAAGGCAGAAGCCTAGCGGTGGTTTCAATCTTTTACAAGATATCTTCCCCTCAATTTGCTCCAAGAACTAATACAGTGCTAAACATAGTTAGTAATGGAAATTTCTTGGTTAGTTAGCATTATGTTAGTAAACGGCTATAAAGTTAATTACTATTGAAAGGAAAGTCATGGTGTTTGGTGGTGGGGACAAAATTTCAAATTGAAATTAAATTTTGAGGAAAATATTTAAGTGCATGCAAAAGAAAGTATGCTTCAAGCACAATTCGTAACTCTCTTCAATTCTCATTTTTGTCTTTGTGTCGTTACTTGATGTGACTATACGTTGTCGGTTTATCGGTTAAACGCTGGTTGACCAACGCCAAAATGTCAACTGCAGTCAAACGTTCTGAAATCATGGAACCATCCCACTGTACTGCGACAGACGGAGTGAAGTTTTGAGGGTGCTAGAAATATCTTTTTCCATTCGAATATTCGATATTGAACTCAGTCGAGTCCCATTCATTCATGAAGTTCTTCTGAAGTGGTGCACGATTTCATGAAATATGTGCATAAACATTGTTCGTTTTTAAGTCAAGCACTGGTTCAAATAACGTTTGACATTTTTTTGCTTCTAAAATGTAACAGAGAGCCAGTGCAAACCATTCAGACTTTTAAATATAGATGGCTTTTTTCTATCAGTCATTTTTTGCATGCACTTAAAATAAATCAGGGTAAAAATTTTGGATTACACTCTTGAAAAAAAGATTTCGAGGTGGCTTTTGCACTGCAGGTTCAGGAACTAGGCCCTTTTCAGAGCCTTCAGAAGATGTCACGATAAGGTTCCAAAGAATTTGTCAGATATCCTAGTAGCCCCTTAAATACTTGAGTTACTTTGAGTAGAGCAACATTTGGGTTTCTTGCAGTTCCAATGGCCTGGAAGTCTATTTTTCAAGAGCATGGCTCAGTCATGTTGACTGAATTTTTAATCAACCAGTCCGCAAAGTTCTGCATTCAACAATTTAAATCTCCATATCCTTTATCGTTTCTAAGTATAACAGGAAAGCTGTAAAGACTTCCCGCATTTTTTTGGTAAAATAAAGAAAGCAAGGTCCATCACCTAAACTTAAAGACCCCTACCCTCATGTAACAAAACGGAATACATTTTTTTGCAAGAGGCAATATATTTATGTTTCAGAATGGAATTTTCCTTGTTGTGTTGTTGTTTGTAAGCCAGCGGCTGGGGGGGGGGCTTTCTTCCAAAAGACCCCACTGGATTACATTTCTGACGAAAAAATTGGTGTTATTTGCACAATTTTCCAGGGTTCATATTCATAAATCCTTAGCTGGTTGCTACAGGTAGTTGTGTACATTGGCCTGTACACTGGCCACTTTAGCAAGTAACTAAGCCAAGCAAGGTTTTATGAACATGGGCCCAGGATTTCAAATTTGTAAGACAAACAATTTTACGCACCAAACAAAAAAGTAAATGTATAAAAAAACTTCGTTAAGAATCAAAATGATAATATGTAAAATTTGGACAAAAAATTTGAAACTAATTTGTCTACAACTAAAATGTAACCAGGCAACCGGGATATGTCAGTTGTAACCAGGCAACCGGGATATGTCAGTTTTGATAAACAAATTGGTGATAAAAGCAGAACGGTGCAGCAGTGGTTGAAAAAATGTAAAATGGAAATTCCGTTGATTACTTACACCCCCCAGTTATATGCAGGTTCGGATCGACGCTGTGGCAGTGTACTGTTAGTTGGAGAAAAAGACGATGATAAGACAAATATAGCCAAACAAACACCAAACGGAGACTCGGGACGCCACCTAGGATTTATTGTCAGAACTTTCACGTTCTTTCTATTTTGGAGGAATTACGTGCCGTCATTGTGATTTTTCACGCATGTCAAAGTATAATATTTTTGGAACGGAAAATAAAATATTTGGCAGCCAAAACATTTGTCAGTTCTTGAAAGCAAATATGTGCCATTAGAAAGAATCATGTTTGCAATTCTTGAAAGCAAAATCTTTGGTGCCCAGAATTTTCCTCCAAGAGTTTGGCAATTTTCAAATCAGAATCCATTGAGGTACCGGTAGACGGCTTCTCGAGTCTCCGTTTCAACCACTTCATCAAATACAAAGATGCAGTACATAGTGAGCACTAGACGCATGCATTAATCTATAGTGATGAATCCCTACACCGGGTGGCGCTCAAAACCATGTCTTCAAGCAACACGGCACATGGTTTTGATGCCACGTATTTTTCCCAAAGAATTTGCTTGTTTCTCAAATTCTGCCTTCGAAAAAGATGAGAAAAGCACTCAAAATACCGGTACCTTTTTTTCAAAGCCAATTTTGAATTTTTCAGAAGGGGTATTTTGAGAAACAAGGCATTACATATCTTCTTTTCGAAAACTGTTGAACTTGTGAAATAGAGTCAAACAGGGATTTCGAAAGGGAGTATCGAGAATACAGCTCATAAGAAGAGACAATTCCCTATAGTCTGTTTAAAAAGTTTTGAAAATTATTTTCTAATATAGCTGTATTCCTATGACAATCAACCCAGTGTGTGTGGTGTGAAGTTTTAGCGATTCTGTTGACACAAAATACATACGCTTTCTTATTATAGAACCAAGGTCGGCCCCTGCTGAAATTTGTAAATTTATTTGTGAAATACCAATACTTTTCAAGCTAGGCCCCCGGGATCCATTCTCCGAGTTGCCTTAACCATTCTACATCGGTCCTCAACATGGTGCAATTTGCCCACAAGTGACCCCCAAGTTTACGCTGGACAATTGCGTGCACAGATACATCTAGCGACATCTATTGACCACCCCAAATTTCACCAAGAAGCCAGTGCGCCACGATCCATTCATACTGCGTACAAGATCGAACGAGAAACGAGATGTGCATGCCGCAGATCAACATTAAACATCCAACGACCTTGACCTTGATTTAACGATAGATACAGCCGGCATCAACCTGCACCAGACACAAGTCAGGCCCAAAATCTCTCCCGTGTCAGGTTTAGCATACAAATCTCACCCGTGCATTGACACATACTGAAGTACATGATATGTACAAGTGAATTTGTCATGCTTAGGTTGAACTCGACTGACATGCTCTCTGTGACTGGATAGTGCAACATCTCTTGGGCCTGCTGTCTAAATACAACCACATCATGGGCTGTAGGTCCAAATATTCGCGTCAGATAACTTACCATTGCTATATTGGAGAGTTTCGCAGTCCGCTGGATTCTTTTCATTACAAGCACGGTTATTCCTGAAAATAGCAAAGATAGAGGGTATTTAGCAATGGGTCAAAGTTCCTCCAGTGCAGTGGTTACCTGCAAGCAAGTCAAAATTTGTAACTTCTAAAATTTTGTTTTGGCCTTCACATGAGAACTCACCAATTCGAATGAACAACCCGACTGGCATCAGAATGAAAACTTCTAAAACTAGATGTAACGCAATCGGGGCGATTGCAAGTATGCCCCCGCTCTGGTGCATCACGCTGAATATCGGGTCACCTGTTCTTGAGTCACGATCCGGAATGCAAAAACAAAGATGTCTTCCTGGCAGCCATATTGAATATTGGATCACAACTAAAATCGATAGGGAACCTACCCCGATCCAGCCCATTACACCATACAAATATGGAATAAATCAGGCAACCCGTTCTTGAGTTACGGTACGGAATGCTAAAACCAACATGTCTTCCTGGCGGCCATATTGAATATCAGGTCGCAACCAAAATCGATAGGGAACCTCCCCCAATGGACCCCATTACACCATGCAAATATGAGATCAATCGGGCATTCCATTCTTGAGTTATGGTCCGGAATGCTAAAACCAAGATGTCTTCCTGGCGGCCATATTGAATACCGGGTCGCAACAAAAATCGATAGGGAACCTCCCCCGATCGACCCCATTAAACCATGCAAATATGAGATCAATCGGGCATTCCGTTCTTGAGTTATGGTCCGGAATGCTAAAACCAAGATGTCTTCCTGGCGGCCATATTGAATATCGGGTCGCAACCAAAATCGATAGGGAACCTCCCCTGATCCACCCCATTACATCACGCAAATATGAGATAAATCGGGCAACCCGTTCTTGAGTTACGGTCCGGAATGCAAACTCCAAGATATCCTCCTGGCGGCCATATTGAATATCGGATCGCAACCAAAATCGATAGGGCACCTCCTCTGATCCACCCGGTTACACCACAGAAATATGAGATCAATCCGACAACCCGTTCTTGAGTTATAGTCCGGAATAGGATGCGGCGGCGGCGGCGGCGGTGGCGGCGGCGGCGGCGGACGCGGAAACCAACTGAGAACATAATGCCCCCATCTCAACTTCGTTGAGCGGGGGCATAATAACCTTCAAGCGAAGTATCAAGAGTAATGAAAAGATGGCGCTGTTGTACTTACTTGCGTAAAAGAATAACCACCATGATGATCACGATCGCCAGGCAGACGAACACCGCGACAATCGACCCAGCGATGATACCAATCGGGCTCGCGTCTTGCGCCGGGTTGACCTTCGTGACCTGTGCATCATCCGAATCTTCCGTGGTGGTGAAGATCGTGTCGCTGTAGAGACCCCAGCCTCGAACGGTTTTTCCACGAACTTGGAAACCGTATCGCGTCTTCTCCCGTAAACCTTTGAACTGGTACTGGATGTCCTCGGTCAGGACACTAGAGGCATTAGAAATTTTGTCCGTCGAATAAAACTTCACCTCGTACTTGTCGATGTGGAAATCGTTAGGCTTTTTCCACGCGAGTGTGATATGTGTCAGGCCCTTCTCCAGGATACGAACTCCCTCTACCTTGGACGGGACTGGAAAAACAAGGAACAGATTTCGTTATGCTATGATTGTATACATTTTTGGGGGGGGGGGTGACAGGGATCTTGGCCCCTGGAATCAAGCCCACTTTTACTGAATGGAGGATGTGCGGCTACCACCATACAGGCACTTCTCCTACGTCTGTCGTAAATGAAGGGGTAGAAATATGCGTATAGACGATTCTCGAATTCCCAGATCTGCGCACTTCCGCCGCAATCTCAACCAGAACCTCGATCTGAAACCGGCTGACGTGATGCCATCCATGATTCAGCATTGGTCAAGTCTGACACAATGTCTTTGATGTCACTGTCGTGGTGTTGTCTGTGTCACATCATTCAGCTTCAGACTGAGGTTGTGGTTGAGATTTTGGCGGAAGTGCGCAGATCTTTGTCGTTTACGTCAATTTGATAACGGTCTATCGTGAAGATAACCCTGTTACGTTTTCAGCAGACCAAGTATGCGGACCATAAAGTGGCAATTTATCCAAAAGTACATGTTGCCTCTGACGGGTTGTCTCTGCCATATATCAAAATAATTGGACCAGATATGACAACATAATAACAACCCCAGACTCCATAAACAGACCACTAATATCAAATCATGAACATCGGCTGTATTTGCTCCATCAGGTACAATCATGTTAAAGGGACTATGACAGTAACATCCACCTCATGTATTGGACTGGATTGGATTTTTCCATCAGGCTGAAGCCGAGGCATTGGCCCTCATTATGGAAGAGGCCATCTCAAGCTACTCATGTTCCTCACTTGGATGGGGTCTTTTACTTGCCCTTGCAAAGAAACAAGGTACAAGGCAAGGGACGTGAGGAGCCAGGGATGATCAGTCACATATTGGCCCAGGCTGGATTTGAACCTAGGATCTGCTGCTTGCGAAGCAGATGATATATCCACTAGGCTATCAGGGCTCACATCACACAAGGCTTTCTACGGGCAACTTACCCGTAGAAAGTTGTTGGCAGTCTTTCTTGTCAGGGCAAGCCATACGGAAACCAACAATGGTTAATTGCCCATTGAGAGCCAACTCGGACAAAATGCTCACATGGAGGAACACCTTTAGATTGAGGGCTTACAGTATCATGATCAGTTTTTCTGCTCAGCAAGGTCGAAAAAAAACGCTATTATTCCTAACATATGAGTTCTAAGTGTTCATGATAAGTTTGCTAACCTGTGGGACCCACAAGATATGAGACCGTAATATGCCAGATATTGCTTATTACGTTTCCGCGTTCGGGGGACACCACTTGGTGATTAATGGTATATGAATAACTAGCGACGCCCCCTGGGTCCAAAGTGGCAGAATATGGCGTACTTGGAAATTGCTTCGGAGGTCGGAGACCTGGAAGTGTTCACTGTTTGATTAGATTGGCCAGTTTTGTCAGGTCCCTGTGATATATTCACCCCCTGACACCCAGTGACGACGAGTACCCTTAATCTTACTGGTCGTTTTGATCCCTAAGGGTCAAGCTGGGGCAATTAGGGGTTGAGGCAAGGACAGAACAGAACGACGTCCCTGACGGCTAGGTTTGGAATTTTTTCAAACCGAAACCAGCAATGCCAATCACGTTGAGTTTTTCATCATTTTGATAGTCAACACCATCAAAATATTTACAAACATTTTTTCCATTATTTTTGACACCCTTATCTTAATTTCATTAGTACAAGGTTAATTCCATGTGTTGAATGTCGCCTTTTTCGTTTTGAATTACCACGACACCACTTGGGAACAATGCATGCTGGGAAGGCCAGTTAATTGGTTCAGACAGATTCCATTATTAGTCTTATCTATCAGCCCGCTTTTTTCTAATTTCATAAACGATGAGATAACCTAGTGACCATAGTAATAGGAACTATGTTAACCCTTTCACGAGAGACAATACAGTCGGTCAAATTTGAAAATACGTACTAAAAGCCTCAAATGCACCTAAACCCTATCATATAGGTATTCATTGGAAAGCTCCCACGGAGTACTTTCCAATGAATACGTATGTGACAGGGTTTCTATAACTGTTCAGAATCATGAATTTCTGTTTTTATGAAATTGCTGTTGGCGGTAAAAGGATTAACACTAGCAGCATTTTGAGAAATTGAAATTCCACTCACTAGCAGCATCAGTGGTGACCTTTGTCATTGCAAAATGGTCCAGCTCTGATCCGCTCTCCGCCGAGATCCCATTCCTAGCGTAAATTGAGAACGTGTACGTGGTGCTGGGGTCAAGGGCTTCGATTGTCACGCTCGTCTGATTGAACCCTGTTCTCGCTGGGAAGTATTTGACAGTCGTGCTGCAGTCCCAACAAGTGACGCTGTAGTACAGATCGCTGCGTCCGCCATCGCTGAGTGGTGGCAGCCATCTTAGAATCACCTTTCTCTGGTCGTTGTACATGACGGTCAAATTTCTTGGTGGTGTTGGAGGCTCTGGAAAAGAAGAACAGAACATTTCATGAGATTTTTATAGATTTTCCAATACCTGCATTCACCATGCCTAAAAATTCATTCCTGGCATTACCATTAGTCAATTCAGTGACCTTGACCTAAAAATCAGCAATAAATATAAGATAATTGAAAATTTTTTAGCTTGTTGAGTCAAAAGAGCTTGCGACATAAAAACCTGGAAAGACTTGGCAAAATCTTGAGAAAAGGAAAGCAAGTGAAGTTACACCATTTAAATCCAGATGGCAGCACAAGTAATTTCAGAGAACTTGGGCATTGACTGATGAATTCTATTATTGAGTTCTGGCAGGAATTTCAAGGGTCATTTCTAGTGTTGACTCCATGGGTGAAAATTCTTCAAATATCCTTCAGTTTGTAAATAGCACAGAAAACATTTGAGGCAGAAATATCGGTGGCTAAGAATCTCGACCAACTGAGTTCTGACCCAAGAAGATTTCTTCCGTTACATAAATGTCTAATGTTACAGATTGAAATCGGAATGAACTTTGACAGGAAAATATTGTGATTCGTTGCCCCCTTGAGGGACGAATCTGAAAAATAACAGTAAAATTCACATACCACATCACATTTTGATAGGCGCCGGTAGCACTATCGGACTTTCTGTGCAGTTGGCCCAGGAAGGTGGCGAATCAACCTTCTAAGAAATCCACCAGAAATATTAAAGATGGTTGTTCGGCTCTCAATTTGATTGTTTTTAAAAACCTGACCCAGAGCAATTTGCCAGAGTAAACATCATGATGAGAAAATTGCCCAATTCATGGAGAAAATTGTAAAACTCTGATAAGCAATAATTTGAGTGACGTGCCTAAACTATATACAGAACTCAACAAAGCCTAAGCCGGCTTGTGGCTGTTGAAAGGCACTCTGAGGGTTGTCAGACTATGTTTGTCATAGGCCTAGTTAATCAGGGCGTAGTTTATCCAGAGGTATATAAATCTCAAGTATGACCATAAGTTTGTACAATAAACAACCAAAACTTGGGTTTAATTCTCCACTAAATACTTTCACCTGGTCACAACAAAGGTTTTTATGAAGAATTGTATGTTAGCGTGCAGTTTCGCTCCACTTCTCCCCGTAATGAGCAACTGAACAAAAGTAAACAACCAAGAGTGACACTGGCGTGCCGGCTCGGCAGCCTAAATCGTCTCAATATGGGGCCTATTGGGCTCTACTTAGACCATGGAGTTCTTGATCGCAAAACGTAAACATTATTTCACGCACACAAAGGCTGATATCACAGGAATTGGCAGGGGTCTTTAGCATTTTCACTAATTATTTTGAGATATCGTGAACTCTCGCTCAAGGACAATTGTCAGATATGACAATTGTGGGTGTCGGGTCACTTTTCACAATGGGGGCATACCATATGTTGTAGGTGGTCTCAGCGATTGGGATCTGCATTTGTGAAAATATTTTTGAAGGCCTACGACATCCATTTTTGAGAATTTCTCCACTTCAAAAAGCTTGACCTTAGGGTTAAATCAAATGTTTCCATATTGGTCAACGTTTTGTTCAATTTAGTTGCCTAGCAACAGACGTAAACACAGAGTGTGAAATCCTAAGCAATGTTTTTGTCACCAAAGCAAAATATGCCCTCAAAATGTTGTCCCATATTTATGGTAATTTTGTTCGAATTAGATATCTTTTTCATGCAAATATTTGCCAAAGAATTTTGTCTCAATGTATCCAAATATAATATCTTGGATTCTAGCAATTGCGCAGTAAAGTTGAAAATGAAATGGTCCATGGACCATGTGCTCACCGGGTTGGACATAATAGTCTAATGACAGAGGGAGGTACATATCAGTGTTATGAGCAATCTCGGTCAAGTCACTCCCAGGTAGGACTTTGATGATTTTTGGGTTATGCCACCTGGCGCCATATTGTATGTTCGATCGGGCCGGAACTTCACATGCACATAAAGGTCATCTGCAGGGGACCTAATAGCACATTGGAGTGCTTTGGGTCAGGTCGTTCCTGAGTTACACCACTTTGATGATTTTCGGGTTACGCCACCTGGCGGCCATATTGGATGTCCGATCGGGCCGAAACTTCACATGGTCATAAAGGTCATCTGCAGGGGCCCACATAGCACATTGGAGCGCTTTGGGTTAAAGCGTTCCTGAGTTACAGCACTTTGATGATTTTTGGGTTACACCACCTGGTGGCCATGTTTGAAGTCAAATCAGGCTGAAATTTGACGTGCATGTAAAGGTCATCTAGATGGAGGTAAATATCAAATTTGAGCCCTCTGCGTCAAGTCGTTCCTGAGTAATAGCACTTACTTGATTTTCAGGTTACGCCACCTGGCGGCCATACTGGATGTCCAATCGGGCCGAAACTTGGTATTTTTGAAGGTACCCCTCCAATGCATGTTTATGCAAAATATGAAGTCGCTCGGTGAAATAATAACAAACTGTGAGAGGTTCGTCACTTTTGTCAAACTTTGACCTCTGTGACCTTGAAAAGTAGGTCAAATCAAAAACTCGTTACATATGTCATGTATCCTCATTAGATACACCTATGATAAAAATTTGGAGATGATCCAGTTATTAGTTCAGGAGTTATTGCACTTTTTGTGTTTTTGGTTTTGGCCACCTGGTGGCCAAGCCAACAATCGAATCGGACCGAAACTTGGTGTCATGGGTCATGCGACCTAGGGCTATGTATGTACCAAGTTTCAGATCCACAGCCCCAGCGGTTACGAAACGTGCCCTGCTAACGGAACACGACGACGACGACGACGGACGACGCCGGACGACGACGGACGACGGACGCTTCCCCATCGTAATAGCTCACCCCGGTGAGCTAAAAAATCAGAAGAATTTCTGCATGAGAGGGGAACATTACAGAGGTCAGAGGTCAAAATGAAGAGATGTGAACGAGTTGGGACTGAACTCTGGTGTCCTTAATAGAGAGGTGTCCTCCTGGCAGAGGTGTCCATGAAGGGAGATTCCACACAAGCAAGCTCTCATCTGAGATGAAAACACTAGTGTCTCACAAAATTCTGATAACGCTATGGACTGCGGATTAAACTCTCCAGAACGTTACAATATTGATGGCCTGCCCATCCTCCCATAGCAGGGCTTTGGTCTCACTCCTCTTCATACACTCGTGCGAGTGGATGAAGAGGAGCGAGGTAAAAACCCTGCTGTGGGAGAATGGGCCTACTCCCCCGACTTCCCGATATTAAGCTCTCCTAAGAATGAACTGCACACACATCCACTGAACGTCACACTACGCATCAGGTGTGCAGACATCTAACGAGTGCCGCCAAGAATCAATGGTTATTCCCAACTAAAACATCAAATCAATACGACACAGCATTAAGATGCGAGTCGCGACTATTCACGACGGTAGAAACACAGGCCGGCGTTTATGAAGTACGAAGCCTCACTTCAGATTTGGCAAATTAGATTTGTTTCTCGTTCATGTACGGGTTTGCGCGGCTCAACAGGCGTGCTCGGTAAACAGCCGCGTCTTAAAGATTCTCCAGCGAGGCTTGAGCACCGTTGTTGCATTTGCCTGGCGGAAAAATGCGATGGGGATTTTCACAGCTGGGAGATTCGATTTGACACGAGGATGAGCAAGCTGAGTGGGTAAAAACATGGTTATGATGGAGAGTGTTTTATGGGAAGGGTGAGATGGGAGACGATAAAACATAATGTCACAATATCAGTGGGTGTTATCTCCCATGTGGAGGCTCCCATTCCATCAGAAGCCCTGCTCCACTTGCGAGTTTTCTCTTGGTGCCTTTCTATGGGCAATTCGCCCATAGAAAGCCATGGGCAGTCATTTGTGTCATAGATAAGCATACGTCCAACGGAAACCAACAATTGGTAAATTGCCCAGCCAACTTGCTTTTTTTCATGAAATCCTCTGGCTCTGATCAATTTTGGCAGAAAAGATGAAACATATTCATCAATCTCATTTAGTTTGGGGGCAGCAATAAAAACATTCTGAAAGATGACAAAATCATTTTTTTCCAATTCGTTTTACCACATTGTCCACGACAATGAAAATTGGAGACTTACATTTGATTTTGAATCAACTCCAGCAGCCGACGCCTTCTTCAAATATCGCTTCAATTACGCATTTATTGCTCGCTCTTCCAACTTAATTGATCAGATTTACTTCATTCCATATTTTACGTCAACCGGGGATGATGGAAAATGGGAACTCATCTGTTGCTTTATTGAATCCGTTGAGAAAGAATTCAATTTCCACATGTTGCTTCTGCGATTACCTCGGGACGTTCGTCGATACAAAAATTCCAATTCATGAATTTTTATATAAAATATCAATCATCGTTAGCTGGTGGATGCATTTACTCGCGGTATTTGCATATTTCTGGGGAACTTTTCGCTTGTAGTGAAGTTCATACGCTGGAGAATTCAGAATAATCATACGGTCGCCAATGGATACAAAACCGTAACTCTCGGAAACTAACTTCGTTTATTGAATTTTCACAATCAAGAAATTAACCATAAATGAATTTACCGGTTGATTTGTAGCCATCAGTTCGCATCGGCTGGTGTTTATAAAAGATGGAATTAATATTGCCTGGAAAGCACTTGAGTCACAAGATGAACTTCTGTTGTTTACTGCAAAGGACTTTTGCTGCAGAAGTTTAGGTCATGGGGGGGGGGTGACTAAACAAGAAGTATTCTGCTGAACTACTAGTATTCTGCTACAGTAAGTTTTGGATGGAGAGCGAAGTTGTGCAGCGTCAATGGTGTCGGACTCTTAACAACAGGTCATGGGTCAATTCCCGATTTTTTTCCTCTCCATAGTCTGAGGATCAAGTGAAGCAATGAATAAGTTGTTCTCTGAGTGTGAGTTCCCCAGAAACGTTTCTGGGGAGACCGGCTTGAACAAATAAGGTTTTAGCACTACACAATGAAGAACACATTTTACAGCAAATTTTCAAATGGCTCCTATATTCTTTTTAGGGGTGGAAATAATTCCAAGGGATTGTCGTCTTGACAAACAAACAAGAGTTTATTCTGTCAATTTAGCCGATAAAGAAAATGAAACATTTTGTAACAACGATAAGCTGTGTTTACCTGAGTTTGTTTTTTGTGAAAAATTTCAGAATATTTTGTAAAGGTAATTCTGACAAACAGGAGAAATGAAGTGTGGGATTTTTTTATCGGACAATTTAATGCGATTATTCCACCCACTTTCCAAAACGTGAGAACAATTTCAGCCTCCACTGGGTCGATTTCAACAAAATTGGCCTGAAATTCTAATGTAATTTGTGTGGATTCCCTGTGTGAAATGTACAGGCATTCCTGCCCAACTCAGACGGAGCCAAATCAACAAACGGAAGAAAAAGTTTTATCATGTCGAATTGTCGATAACATGCCATCGCTATGGTGACAAACATTTAATCGACGCTAATGGAGGGTACGGAACATGTTGCATGCTGGGTGAAAACGTCGACAGATTCAAACATGGATCTTAAATTGCGATAAGTTTTTCGGTGGAATGCGTAGAAAAATCCAAATGATTCAGCGATTTCATTTGTCAAATCCGAACGTCATGAAGTTTTTTGTGACGGAATTTAAGAATTTCATGGTTTCTAAAAGCATTTTAATCGTCATTATTAAGAACAGGCAATTTGTATTTGATGGGTTTGGCAATTAGGGAAATTGAATTCCATTCTCCACAGCTGTGTCGCTTGCGATGAGACTCAAGTTGATGGAATGTCAAGCAAAACATGGCCGTCGATTTCACCAGGAAGAACTGAATCCTGACACCCACGGTTGTCGATTTCACCAGGAAGAACTGAATCCTGACACCCAGGGCTGTCAATTTCACCAGGAAGAACTGAATCCTGACACCCACGGTCTGAAACTTTGACGTATGTGTAGAATTTATGATAGTGTAGCGACTGCCGCTCACAGTCAAATTTTCAACCCTCGCTGCCAATTTCCAAGAAACCCTGTCACCTTTGTAGAAGTAGGCGCAGGCATCTGTGTTGATTTATAAACCCTACATCATCTAACCCTTCGTATCTCGAGAATAGAGCTGATCAGAAAACAGTTCTGCCATCAACACAGGACATCTGCCGTAGTAGTGCCGGCATCAGCAGTGAAAGATTTCATGCGATTTTTTGGGCATTCTCATTCGGGGCCAGACTACCAATCTGACATCTGAGCGCCATCATTCAACCACTAATCAAATCGTAACGAACATGCCCAGACTACATGACAAATTTGGGTGCAATTTGTGCCTGAAATTTCCAATTTCAACACACAAATTGTGGAGACGAGTTCAACATCCGATGCTGGAACACCGAGTATAGACACACGTATTGACGAAATCAGTTTAGAATTCTGTCAATGACAGAACGTCGATTTGTTTGTCAGTAGCAAGGAATTCTGGGTGATTATCGTGAATTTCTATTGATCTAATGAGTCGTCTTAGTTTAGTTAACGGAAATTGAGATTTTGTTCGGAAGTAAAAAACGGCGCTAACGAAGTTGTGACATGGCTTGATTGAATTTCTGTCTTTGTGTTAGATTTCAAGTTGTTTTTTTTAGATTTTGTGGATTTGATGGTTTCTTATTTCATTCCATGCTAAGTATACTGTGTATCTTTGTATTGAGTCATATGACAATTGTGTGGTGGATCAGAGACTCTGACAGTGATTTCCATCCTGTAGCCTGGATGACATTAGGCAAGTGTCATCGTCTCTGGCATTTTAAGGGTTAACCTGATTTCAGCTCTAATGGTTTAGTGTCGACCATAATTTTTCCATAAATTCTCAATCTTGCTATTCCCCGGCCTAATTAAGAAACACGAAAATAATTGATGACAAGTAACTGAAACTTCCCAGACAAAGATTATAATGGTCCGAGACGTTTTTTCATTGTCCTCCATTACAAAGTCACGCTTGTCACAAAACTCGACTCTGATCGATTCAGGAACTCTGACATGTCAGATCTATTCAAGATTTCTGTCGCATTGTCACCGAAAAAAAGACTCGATAAAATAGGTTTTTGTCTCATGCCGAGTAACAGATTCATTAATTTGTAATAAACCTGTATCTATCATAATTATAAAGGAACCCTTCAATAATTAATGATGAGGCCAGGATATCATTGAAATGTCTTTTGCTTCATGTTGCAAATATTGAAGACTAAAGCCAGCAGCTCACCAGGCAAAAATTGCAAGCGATCTACTTGCCACCGACCTGCTCGCCAGCCACCACAGACTTGGTGATATCGGCTTTGTATTGTTCGACATTGGGCAAACATCGCTGGCGAAAAGATTCCAGGCGTTCAACAGGCGATTTTGCTCACTCAAGATATCTCCCAGTGTGCTGCAGGGTATTTGGTTTGTGGTAGACTAGGGTTGTCCGAAAAATACCTTCGTCATTTGGAACATAAAATACTACACCAGTATCCCTCTACATTGCAAAATGAGACACTAAGAAGACTGGAATAACGACAACTGCCTTATCATTCTGAACCAAACCCCAGACCCCACGGTCCATGCTTCATACCAGATTAATTAGCCTCGCTGCATGTTTACTGGACATGTTATCGTCATCCAATCAAGGAAAAGATTGATTACCGCTGGTCGTGGCAGAATATGAAATCGACAACAGGTATAATTTCACAATCACAGCAGACCATGTTGATTTCGTGATCGCGTGACGGCAGCTTGTGGTTACTATAGAAGCAGTTGATGAATTTCGTGCACAGTGTAACTAAATTTCAGTGAAATTTATCTGCTTCTGCAGTGTTGCTTTCAGCGTCCTTCATCGTTAGTGAAGTCGACAAGAGACTATAATTACTGCGTAAGGTTACACTGATAAGACTCAACATTATCTGCAATTCAATTTGCAAACTTGTTAGTTTTTAGTTTTGTGGATTTTGCAGCAGGCAGTACGGAGAATTTGCTGTCAGAGTGGTGCAGTGGAATCATCACGGCATGTCACCTCTGAGGTTCTGGGTTCAATCCCTGATCAAGCCCATTCGTCATGTGATAGAGAAGCAACTCTCTTTGACAGCGCACGTTTTTTCCGGGCTCTCTGGTTTCCTCCTGCTGTACATTAAGGTCTGTATTACAATGCTGTATTTGGCACTAGGGGATTTGGCCTAGTGGTTAAGGCATGCTACCCCTGAGTGCTGGCGATTGATGCCTTATACGAGAGTCCGTGGGTTCGCATCCGTTAGGAAGCTGTGTCTTTCACCTTAGAAACCTGTCATTATGTCAGCCTCTCAACTCAATACTTTTTTTATATCTTCGATTTTGCATCAGACTGTACAGACGTTCAAAACACAAGGATTCCACAGAAATAATGAAAGATTTTTGCAGCATTAGTTACATTATTTTGAAACAGACTGTACATCATCCTGATAATATTCAATTTTGCGAGAAACGACACAGAGGATTACCCCGACTTCCGCAGAAACAATAAAGACATTTGCAGCATTAACTAAAGTCTCAGTGCTGAGTAAATAGCATGACAACCTAATACCAGAACTGATGTAAATACATACATTTTTCCAATAAACTTGTTGCAGTTGTCAACGGCGTCTTAAGCGTGATATATCAAATTACAAATACTGTTGGAAGACGCTCAGCATCTTCAGCCAGCGCATCAATTAATCCCGCTGAAGGGGAATTTATCCGTAGCAAGCTTCATTTCATCCGATGCAAACTCGCAATAATTTTGCTGCCATTTTCGTGACACGCAAATTAAATTCCTAAGCTCCGTACTCGAGCTGCGTCTTCTTCATACCAGAAGTGAAGTTGTGCGAAAATACCGCGGCGAAGATGACATGCAACAAGTGCTTTTTTAAAGTTCAGCACTCGTCGGAGAGAATGAAGAAAATGTGGAACGTTTTCGACATTCCCAACAGAATAGCTCGCTGATTAGACGGAACTTTTCATACCGTTGAGAGGCAGCTAAAATAAGGTTCGATTTTTAGATGAATTGAAGAGCGAACTCAACAAATTACTTCCATATTTGACATAACTTTTTCTTATAGACATTTCCAGGGTCGTAAGGCAACAAATTGCCAGGAGACCCAGTGTAAATATCAATATTACTAAATTTTTTAGGTGCTGGTGAATTCAAAATTTCCCAATACCTGCTTTTTATGGACCCACCATCACCTGATGTGATCTGTCTAATGGGGATCCTAGCTACGATTTAGGAACACCGAAATAAGGTCCTATGCAGTGGACGCCTTTTGTCTGGAAAATTGATCAGGACCGGGATGTCAGTTTCATTTCAATAGTTTTAACCACTAGTGACACCTATTGAGGCAGTGGGCTAGGGTTTTTATTGTCTAATGCAGAAGCTCAACCAATCAGAGTCATTCTCTTTCTACAGCAAAAATTCGACCAATCAGATTCATTCTTTCTCTCAACAGAAGTTCGACCAATCAGATTCATTCTTTCTCTCAACAGAAGAAGTTCAACCAATCAGATTCATTCTCTCTCTCCACAGAAGTTCAACCAATCATTCTCTCTCTACTCTGTTATAACTCCATCACCGCGTGTCACAAAACGCGTCGACCCACATCAACCTTCAAGGATTTCAAAAGCGAACTTCAATTTTAAGATTTTTCAAAAGGTAATTGAGAGATAAAAGACGACCTTTTGTCTCTGAAACTGCACTAATGGCAAGTTGATTTAATTGAGAGTTAATGGATGTTGGTTCACGTCAAAGTTGCCAAAAATGCATGAGCGTTTGCACAGGGATGTTTAGTTGGTATTTTTTAACTGCAAGGGTGAAGATGAATTCCATTTCATCTTAAGGTAGCAAATTTTCATTGTATGTAGTGCACTGTTGACTTGCACTGAACAATGCAACTGCTGGTTTCATCACGTCTCACATTAAGAAGACCTGAATTACATGCAGATTTTGTCTATAAACACATTGACAAATGTACTAGTTTTCACGTAAACGTACATGGCATGAAAACTAATTGCAAGAACGAAGGTAAAACTGTCATTATGCTATCCACAGCAAAGTCGAAGCTAACGAAGATGACAGCACTTGCCCGAGGACCCCGGCGGTAAATTGTCAAGGAAATGGAAAATGCTTTGTCGAGCTAATGAAAGTTGACCTATAAACGTTCAAGACGGCTGCAGACACATCTAAGAAATTGGAAAGGTTCTATTTGGAGACACGTTGTTAATAAGGTGTCGTGATGGATTAGAAGTTCTGGCGGGGATATTTCTGATGAAAAATAACAATAACGCATTTCTACGTTTCAGAGTCGGTGACACCACATAAAAAGAATATCGTGAAAGGTTGCCATAGGCCTATTTCTACCACTGACGTCTACCACTGTCAGGCAGTCAGGTTTTTGAGTCTGCTACGTTGACAGCGTGTTCTCAGTAAACTAACAGATAGTACAAAAGGATGACTTCATTTGCCTCTAACAAGAGACAACATATTCATGGTAGCATGGATACTATGAACACTGACGTCAAGCGTTTGAAAAAAGTGAGGTACGGTATTTTCTATTTCTGACTTTGAGTTGAGTACTGGGAAAATATCAAGCCCCTTACTTTGTACATTACAATATGATGCACCCATGGGGTATGAGGCCCTGGAACAAGGGATAATGTGTTATCCTTTTAGCATCCTGCAAAGAAAGACAACTGACTGCCCAAGCAAGGGGTGGTCGCCTGATGTTGGCCCACACATCTGTCGATGACGCCAAGTTACATTTTACTACCACATTCCAAGGACACCTAAAGTTAAGTAAAGCAACTTGCCCAAATTTATACCCACAAAAGAATTTGAGGAGTCAAAAGAAAACAAATCTGCCGACAGTAGAGGGTTAAGCAAGGGGGTTCCGACAGTCGAGGGTTAAGTAAGGGGGGTTCCGACAGTAGAGGGTTAAGCAAGGGGGTTCCGACAGCTTGTCAAGCTCCCTTTGGCTTTGAGCAATCTTGATCAAACAGGTTTTAAAAGCGTCATTTCCACATCAATGAGTTCTTCGCACTTGTCATACATATTGGCAAAATCTTTTGAGTCGTTAGATTGATCGATGGAAGCTCCAGGCAAGGCTCGGATAGGATAACGCTAGGATAGCATCTTGTAAGACACCTGGTAAGGTTCTCGACAAAAAGAACATGTTGCAAGAACTGCTACCTTCCAATGGTATTGGTATTGGTATTGTGTTTTTTCGTCAGGGCTGAAGCCACAGCATTATTGGCTCTGGTAAGTACAGAAGAGGCCACCTCAAGCTACTCATGTTCCTCAATTGGATGGGGTTTCCTTGCCCCTTGCAAAGCCGGCGAAAGGGCAGAAGATGCAATGTTTGAGCTGGCAGTATTTTCTGCTGAAGTTTTCTAAAATACTTGAATTTGAAAAAATTTGAAGAAATATTCTTCAGATGGTTGATGGGAACAATCTTTCTTCAAATATTTTTCAATGAACACCACAGGACATGAGAAAACTTTGACAGAAGATGCCGTCTGCTGGACTTGGGGAGTCGATGAGTTAATGTAGAATTCTTTCCTGATTCTCAGAAGAAAAAAAAATCTTTTCATCTTTCTTCCTTCTACATACGATATCCCTGACTCTTCCATCTTCCTTAACACCCCAACATCATCCCCGACAATTAGAAAACGGATAAGACGGAGAACAATAGCTAGGACCATTGACACGGAAATATTATCACGCATTCATATATCTGTCTTGTAACCATATATATTGGTTCGTTTCCGACATTTGTCAATACGACTTAGCGACACTTGTCGATGACGGGTGCAGAGGGTGGAGGATTTGCCTCTCTCCTAAATTCTCCTGCTTACCATTAGGACTCAAAGGTCCCTGAGCAAAAAAGGGAAGTACCTTCCTGTAGGATGTGGTTTAACCCCTGGTATGGCAACCCATGGGTTTTTGTCCCTGAAATAGTTGAGTGTCCGATTTGCTCAGAATGCCCCAATATTGCGGTACATTGATAAAGCCTCCTTCTGACATTGGTCCATTCTGACCTCGACCCCTTTCCATTAGCCTCGCCGTCTCCGGCAAGAAATCTCACACAGTCGAAGAACCCTTGCCAAGATTCGTAAGTACAATTGAGACACAGCATTAGCCAATGCAACAAGTACGTTTTTGAGTACGGTTGTAAGAGGGATGCTAGCTTTGTCAATCCTCAATGCAGCTGAAGATGCTAGGTGATGAGGATGTGGGCAAGCAGGATGCTGGACAGTCTGACACCAGATGGAGATGGACAGAATTTGCAACAAGAGGACCTCTTGCGCTGTCAGAAGTACCAAGAAGGAAAACAGAAGGGCCAAGTTTACCCTTCAGATGGACCCAAAAGGTCCCAAGTATCGGCTGCATCTTATCGCCACCACTCGTAGAGTGAAGGATGTTCTAGAGGGAATGCTTTTAGCGATGACCTAAGTATGTCTGAGTGGACCGAGCTGCATGAAGTGGACGTGACTCATATTACATACAAATATTTTCTTGGTCCCACGAAGGCGTTGGCGATCTGAGGATCTTGGGCAGATCATCGTACCCAGCCAACACTTGATACCTATGGAGATAGGACCTTTGAAGTCCTGCTGGCAAACTTGGGACCTTGAATATTTCAGTGTGGGAAAGTGGCAGTGAAAGAGGTGTGGTAAATTGGACCTTTCTTGAAAATCGGACACATCAACAACATTACTAGAAACTGTTTTCAACTGCAATTCAATGACTTCTTTTATCAGGTACTCCTGTTTTAGATTTTATGCAAAACATAACCAACTAACTTACTTGCACATGCCCTGGATGGTGGATCCGTCCTGCTCCTGTAATAACCATCATTACATCTACACTCCACCGAATGTTTCTTATCTGTGTATGACTTCTCTGGGCACGGGCGACACTCATCGCTTCCAACATTCCACTTGTACTTATTTCTGGGACAAGCTGTAATGACAAAGAAGAGAAAACTTAAGATTTGAAAATTTCAAAATTGGTGAAAAAGTAAACCATTTTGAGAAGTGTGACCCAAACCAGCAAATGGAGGCACTTGTTGCAGTAGCGGGGAGGGTTGAAGGGCTTTACGACACAATAGCTGAAATGAATGAAATCATAATTAAATAGCTAAAATTGCTGCCAATCCAATCATAATCACTTGCGATCATCTACCCTCTTCCGCAGCACTGCGGTGAAATGAAATGAGGTTGTTGTCCACCTGCAATTTCTGTCAAAATCTTGAGAGGCTGCAACACAGAATTCACTGAACGGGGTATTTCCAATGGAGATTTTATATAAAACAGATAACACTGCTCAGTCACGAATTCTTCGAGGAAGGGGTCCTTCAGACATTGGTGTCGCTCGGGGGTCGTTCTGCATACTGAACCACAGAACCGACCTCCAATATTGGTAAGTTGCAGTCAGCAACAACTTGTTACTTAGTAAAACGTGACAGATATCGGTATTCCTGACTTCAATAACACACCACGACTTGTGACATTCACCGGACACTTTCCGCCCTTGAGAGCATCGAAACCCAATAAGTGCAATTCACCTCAGCTTCTACTTTCATTGCTTTTTTTTGCTTGTCAATTACATTGGCCATGATACGTGTACTTTTAGATAATCCATCTATTTCCTATACTGTATTTTTATTCGTTTTTTTCTCCATTCCGCACTTTTTGACAAAGAATTATCAAGTTTACATGGATGACATGATGTACGGTACCAACACCAATGATTTTGTATTTTTGTATATGGGTTTTCATCAGGGCCAAAGCTGCAGCATTATTGGCCCTGGTAAGTATGGAAGCTTCTCATGTTCCTCACTTGGATGGGGTCTTTTACTTGCCCTTGCAAAGAAACAAAGGTACAAGGCACCACGGCTTACTGTCCCATGAAACATGATAAAAACACCAACGATTATCAGGGTTTCTGCTGGGGGATTGATATCAGGGGTCAAATGTCCCTTTTGACTTTTTGAGGAGTCCCCTTTATTGTTCCTAAATAACAGCAGCCAGGATGTGATCCTTTTCCAATTTGAGAACTATTTAACTCCATATCCCTAAAAGCTCTGGATTATAGTTTGGTTCCGTGGAAATCCACGTCAAATCCTGTAAACAGGAGAGGCCAGATATGACAACATGACCACACATCAAAACCTACTCATTGTTCAGCTTTTTACCGCCATCAAAAACAGATAAGCTAGCTTATCTATTTTTGCTGCCATGGAACTCAAAACCTAGTGTACCTCTCAGGACTACTGATGATCCCTCTAAAATTACAGAAACGCCAACCAACATCATAGAAAGCTTACATGCAGTGCCCGGCGAATATGATCGTCTTAAGAATATGATATTGTGAAGTTGCGTGTGTGCACTCTTCGCTACAGACGTCTGGATCGGCAGACAACCTGGCTCTCTTCCATCAAAGACAAAGAAAAGAACAACGAGTTTTGGCAAAAACATTGTCTGATCTTTAACTCTCTCATCGTGAAGACGTTTGGTGATTTTGTTGTGCTGTTTTAGGTGGCTTGAAAAGTTTGATAAAGATTTGAAGGAATATTGTTTAGATGGCGAATTTTAACAAATTTTCTTCAAATAATTTTCCATAAAACACACCAGGGTGGGTTCGAATCTGGTAGGAAGCTATATCTTTCACCTTAGAAACCCATTACAATTTCATGTTCATAAAACACAACAGCATGCTGTTTACACCAGGGGGGAAAATGTTGTTAAATATTTGAAGGAATGTTGTTTAGATGGTGATTTTGAACAATTTTTCTTCAAAAACATTTCCATAAAACTTGTCCACTCTGAGAAATGTCTGAATGAAAATGTCGTCTGCTCACACTGTTGGAATTCAGATTATAACAACAATTGATGAATTGCTGATGAGAATTCATGTTGTGTGTGACCATGCCACCCACCCCTCCAATGAATCTGAGATGGCCTAGTCGCTGAAGGAATGAAAGGCATTGTTTCAACATGAAAGTAAAACACTCTTGCTGTGATGAAGGCTGCTTAGCAACTCTCCTTCAGACAACAACGCCAAGAACAGCGCAATCGACAACGACCTTGGAATTTGAAGGACGTCTGGAAAGGACCTTGAGTCAGCCTTGTTTTGTTATCTGATGCAAAGGACAATGGACCAGTGAAGGGAAAGGAGGAGTGGGTCAAGTTTGCAGGTGACGAAAAAGAAAGCCGATAATCGGACAAGTGCCTTGATGACCAGACGGCTATCCCCAGACACCATTTGTAGTAAATGTATCTTCTGCAGAATGCTGAGAAAAAGTACAACAACATCTTCGACTAAAATGGCGTCTGCTTGAATGAAAGCGACAGGGATGTTCTTCTTCTTTGACAACTTGGCGGAACTCTCCAATCTCTCCCCCCAGTCTCCTTGTTACAATCCCGCTGTGACGTTTATTGTTGTTCACCGTCTTCATACAAGTCATATGAGGAAGTCTCGATTGGCGTTTTATGTTTCAAAGATGTTGCAACTCGTGTGTCATGAACAGAAAAAGTTGGCAACTATTCACGGCGACGTCAAAATGATGGGAAGACAACGATATTCATGATTGGAAGAAAATGACATCATATTTTGCCTCAGCCACTAAAAGGGGGATATGAATGGTTAACCCTTTTCCTGGGCTGTCAGAGTGGTGCAGTGGAAACAGCAGTGCCTGTCACCTCTGAGGTTCGGGATTCAGTCCCAGCAGGCCATTTTTGATGTGATAGAGAGGGTGACTCTCTGTGACAGCGCAGGTTTTCTCCGGGCACTCTGGTTTCCTCCTGCTGTACTTTCATAGCTGGTAATGTCATATTTGGTGCTCAGGTACCGACTCAATTTTTCTCCCCTTTCCTGTCAGAGCATACTATAAACCCTCCAGATAATTTTTCTGACAATCCTAGTAAGTTTACACCCCGAAACCCAACCCTGTTCAAGTGATGCGTAATGCTGAATTTGTGCAGGCCAAAACTTTCAATGCACAGTTACAAATGCACAGAATGCACTTAAAATGTAACTGAACATGCAGATGGATCATCACGGTAACACAACCTTGAGGTCAGAAAAACATGAGGGCACTCAACTTCTGAATCGGAAACCCAAACTCCGGATACCCCAGTGAGTTCACGTCTATGACTTATGACAAGATACGTAGAGCAACCGCTATAGGTACACTGTTGTTTTTTGCCCGGTTGTAAAATGAACCGTGGTAGCACATCAACTTTGATGTTGAAAGAAAAGCCAGAAATGTTGCAAGAAAAAGACGTTTGTTCTACAAAATGGATAATATTCCATACTGATTGATTGGGCATCCAACTTTTCTCACCTGGCCTCGATGACAAGTGAATATGAACAGAAAAGTTTGAGGCAAGGCAGAGTAGACGGGTTGTCTGTGCAGACCTTGGAGTCAGCATGTTGCAGGCATCTTTAAAGTTCTGTATTAAATAAAGCAAACTTTTCAACAGGCATTACGATAAGATCTTCCGAGATGAAAACTTATGATGACCTTTGGACAAGCTGGCCTTGAACTAACAATGATGACCTTCAATCTGAGTGACCTTGAACTACAATGATGACCTTTGGACTGGGTGACCTTGACCTGACAATGATGACCTTTGGACAGGGTGACCTTGAACTACAATGATGACCTTTAGATTATGTGACTTAGAACTAACATGACCTTCAGAACGGGTGACCTTGAATCAAGAATGATGACCTTCACACTGGGCGACCTTTGATCTGTACTGTACTCTGTACATTGGACTATACTTCATGTCTCTCTTTGACAGCGTAGGTTTTTCTCTGGGTACTCCTGTTTCCTCCTGCTGTACAATTATTCACCTGATATTGCGTATAAAGCCAATAATGCCATATTTGATGCTCGGTTTGCAACTCAATACTTTATCCCCAGGTAATTTTACCGCGTTCGGTATTGATGAAATCAACGCTGCATTCCTATCATTGAAACAACGCAAACAAATTTATCCCTGCTCTGGCGTCCTTGACAGAGGTCATGGCTAAACCAATCAGGAAAATTTGCCAAGCCGGAATCAATCAGATTTGGCTGCTGTGATCAAACTGACTGTCATCTGCCGCTAATCTGGTTTAAATCGTCAGTAACAACAGCTGCATTCAACGCAAATAATCGTGTTGATCCATAAGTGTAGTCTCATATTCGCCGACGCCACCTCAAGGGACTCGTGATTCCGCAACTTGTTGATCATAATTGCGGCGAATGCATGACTGTTGCTGCCGCTAGGGGATTACGAATGAGTTTTTGTTGGCAACACTGTACATTTTTCTGTGCAAATGTGCAAACAATTTCAACACGTTACGCTGAAATGTATCAATAATTTTCCATTTGATTTATTTAAGCTGAGAGTGCATTTCACAAACAGGGATGAAAGGCAACATGATATGGTTTTTAATTCCCAAGTGGTTGAAATTGAATAGACTTTCAATTAGCTTTGGGGTGTGTCTAAAATGTGCATCTGTTGAATAGTGAATGAGACGTCCTTCACACGAGAAAATGAAAGGCAACAAGCACAGCATTGAACGTCCCCCGTCGCCCCGGGTGCAAGTCCGACGGTCATGTATTTTGAAGATTCCGTTCAGTATTAAAGGTACAATCACAGGTTATGTGATTTGGCTTGTGGCCCCCTGGTGGCAAAGTGGAGAATCAGATTTGGTCGATTCTTTGATGCGACACACCATTGGCCCATGATACATCCCTCCACCAAACATGAGCGGAAGGGAACTTTTGTGGATTTTACAAAGTGCCCCCTACAGGGCTGAAAAATCAATTAAACGTTAAAATCGTACGATATTTTATGTACCCTTGCTATCTGAGCCTACCATAAAAATTTCGTGAAATTCCATTCAGTATTAAAGGCAAAATCACAGTTTTTGTGTTTCGGCTTTTCGCCCCCTGGTGGCAAAGTGGATAATCAGATTTGGCCGATTCTTTCACACGACACACCGTTGGCCCATGGTACATCACCCCACCAAATATCAACCCAAAATTTTCAGTCGTTCAGAAGTTACAGAGCGGAAGGGAATTTATGTGGTTTTTACAAAGCGCCCCCTACAGGGCTGAAAAATTAATTAAATTGAAAACCCGCAGAGTACACTATGTACCCTTGCTAGATGAGCCTACCATAAAAATTTTGTGAAATTCCGTTCAGTATTAAAGGCATAATCACAGTTTTTGTGTTTTGGCTTTTGGCCCCCTGGTGGCAAAGTGGAGAATCGGATTTGGCCGATTCTTTCACGCGACACACCGTTGGCCCATGGTACATCCCCCCACCAAATATCAACCCAAAATTTTCAGTCGTTCAGAAATTACAGAGCGGAAGGGAACTTTTGTGATTTTTACAAAGCGCCCCCTACAGGGCTGAAAAATGAATTAAATTGAAAACCCGTATGATATGTTATGTACCCTTGCTAGATGAGCCTACCATAAAAATTTCGTGAAATTCCATTCAGTATTAAAGGCGTAATCGCAGTTTTTGTGTTTTGGCTTTCGGCCCCCTGGTGGCAAAGTGGAGAATCGAATTTGGCCGATTCTTTCGCGCGACACACCTTTGACCCGTGATACATCCCTCCACCAAATATGAATCCGAAATCTTCAGTCGTTCTTAAGTTATAGAGCGGAAGGGCCTAGTAGCGGCGAGCGGCGAGCGCCGAGCGGCAGAGCGCACGGACGGCCGGTATTTTCAAGTCCCCCTCCGAGGGCTCCGGGGGACAACAAGTCAGAGTTTTCAAATTCTAATTGCGAATATGAAACAGTATTTTCTTGGTAATCTTCAATAATTGAAGTGTTTCCCAGTTGAAAGGACTGAAAGTACTTACAATCACCGGCAAATGGCCAAATCATCTTCGTTCCACTCGTTTTTCCACGTTATAGCATACACTGGTTGAAAAGTACAATATTTGAAAGACATGGAAGATGGCAGATCGTTCATTTGGTGCCAAATGCATGGATTATTTTCGTTTGCAAGTTTCGACGCAATTTGTGTTTGAAAATTCCTATTTCAACGCCTTTTTTGCTACAAGATCAAATGTCTTTCAGCTTCAACGTCAAAATCCTACTTTTTGAAGGAGCAAAAAGGTGTGTATACCCAGAAACAAATCGAGACGTCAACAGTCCTGTTTAAAATCAATTTTTTTCAAAGTTCGGGATTATCATAAAGGAATCTAAATGCAAAGTTAAATGGTGTGATTAAAGTTCAAGATATCTTAGCGAGATTTTCCAGTTATCTCCGATTTATTGAAACGAGTCAAATTCTCTAATCCCCTGTTGATGTAATCACAGAATCTGCCGTTTATGGTTAAGACGCCGACTCCCAGCGAGCTTGAATTAATCCTGACAGAACTCACAGTACGCCGCTGGGGGAAGCTTTATAACGTCAGCTGGAATTCCATGTTTTATACATCACCAATGACATCCAGCCGAGTATCGTCAAGAGAGGCGACGGGAATCGCAGAATATTTAACTATTGGTATGTTAAAGGATGCTTTACCGCATGATTCTGCAGACCACAAAAGTTTGACTCAATATTTTGTATTCTGCAGACCCATATTTTGCTGACCTTGCACTTTTCAAACTTTGTGCAGACCACATAAATTAGATTCAATATTTTGTATTTTGCAGACCTCATTTTGCTGACCTTATGCTTGCCGACTCAATTTTTTCTAACTTTTGCAGTTTTTCAGGCACAAAATTATGTTTTAAACTGCCAGATGTATCAAAGGGTTAAAATGAAGACTTAGTGTATGAATGGAAAGCCGTCTTCCTAAATGAAATGGTCCATGGACCATGTGCTCACTGGGTTGGACATAATAGTCTAATGACAGATACACTCCTCGCGCAGTGTCTTCTCACTCATACCTGTCGTTCATAGACACTGCTTACAATGCCCAGATCCCCGCCGATTTACCACTAGAGGGCGTTTAGCGTAACTAACGGAATACATGAAACACATTCTGATTGGTTCACTGTCAGCGTCCATGACAACCGTGGCAGACTGGTCACTCGTCGTAAAGCATTTTATATGGGACTGTTGCATTACGACGCAGCACGACTAGTCTACAACAGCAATGGATGCCCCTCCCCCGTGTCCAGCACGCAGTGCCACTTTGCACTTTTCAGTGATTAGTTCGTGCCTTTATTGTTTTGAAACATCGCTAAAGAAGTGGATAACGGCTCTCTATATGAGATTATTATGTTTGTATATTGATTGATCTTGTAAACAGGCCGAAGCACCGAGCAACGCCGGCGCTGTTTGGCCGCTGACTAGTGCTGCCATCATGCGGTAAATCGGCGGGAATCTGGCTATTGTAAGCAGTGTCTATGAACGACAGGTATGAGTGAGAAGACACTGCGC